>OU015769.1:10861626-10983264 GCA_907173295.1 Fagus sylvatica
AAGTATTATCTTAACTCTCCAATAATAAAATAATAATAATAATAGAACTTTTAATTTGTAAAAAAGTGAAAACATATTGAATTTTATTTTGAATTACTTAGCATATCAAAATATTTCTTAAAATGGGCATACCGGCTGATATCACTGCAGGCAGCAGCAAGATACATTCTTGGGACACTAAGGAACTCCAGCATGACGATCTCGAATATGATCGGGCCACTGGAAAAGGTGGCTTTGGATAATCATCCAATTAAAGGCTTATACTACATGATGGTTGCTGTACCTCAGGTAAATTAAAATTGTTATACCACCTAGTTTGCCTCTTTAAAAAAATAAAAAAACTCTAATAATGATTTTTTTATTAAAAAATCCCAATTAAAATTCCATATTCTCAATATCTCATAGGTATCGAAGAGCTATCTTCATTATTGTGTTATACCTACTCAGATCTCTGGTGTTCAATGACACCTTAATTATATGAATAATTCTAGGACACCTTGCTTTCAATTAGATTCATAACATCTTTTGGCCCAATGTAACAATTTTTATTTTATTTTTTTAACCATGGGTTTGCAGAACCTTACTATAACAATACTAAGTTACATGGGAAACTTGAGGGTTACCGCCGGAATGGAGAAAGGATTCCTAGATCCCAAAAAATTTAAGTCATGCGTGGAAAATGCATTTGAGATGATACTCAAAGCTGCAGATGAAATTCCTATGTAAACAAAGATTTTCATGTTTGAAAATCGAATAAATCAGAATTGATTCATAAATGTTGATTTTCTATTAATGAATAAGTGTATACAATTTCTATGTACGTATTCGTATTGCACAGACCAATGGAGTGAAATTGTAACTATGATTGGTCAAAGTTTTTTTCTCTTTATATCCTCTATGTAAAACTTTATGCCAAAGACTTTTAATACATCGTGTAGTTTTGTTCTTAAAATTCATTATCATGATCCCAAGTCTATTTCTCTTGATTCTTGAATTTTTATTTGGTACATATTATGAAACTTTCTATCATTCTATGAATTTTGAAGAGATAATCAAATTGTGTAAAGTCAACCAGTTAAAAGAATTTTGTATCCAGTAATATGGAATAATTAAAAAGTATTTGTAAATTAAAGAAATTTTTTATGAATATTAACAAAATTATCTTAATAAATAATGAGTCAATTGAAACTTAAATAAAGTTTCATATATAAATTAACAATTTTGATAATTGAGCAAAAGAATACCAATTTTAAAATATGTAAAACATGTTGAGTTATTTGGGTTTTATAACCCTCACATTATTTAGCACATGCTAAATAGACATCCTCTTTTATACGATTTTATAATATTGATATGCTTTTGTTTTTAAATTTATAATTTTACGCAAACAATTAGTTTGAAAATGAATCAAGTTAGAAATTTTAGAATTTATAAGAAACTCAAATATAATCCACTGAAGAATTTTCAGAATAATTATTAGCAAAGAAAACCTAATTTTTTTTTTTTTTTTTTTTTTTTTTGAGAAAAAAGAAAACCTAAAAATTTAAAAATAACATAAAATTAACTTTCGTAGCGAGTATACTGTTCATGTAATTAATTAGTTTGGCCTCATCCATTATTCAATATCTGGTTTTGAACGCATCCAAGCATGGGATAACATTACGAAGGCCAATCACATATCTGTAACCAAACAGCATGATTCGATGAGCCTCTAGGGTTTCAAAGTACACCGCTATAAAAGCTTCACATACTACACCTGCTTCTTCACCCTATTTACCTTCTGTTTATCTATCTATGTCTCTGTGGTGTGTGTGTGTGTGTGAAATCTGATCCGTTGAAATGTGAATATGATGAAAGTAATTGACGAGTGATGATCAACATCATGTGATCAAAATCTCTTCGCTACGTTCTTTCTGATTCTTATCAATTTTTTATCTTTTTTTTTTTTTAATTTTATTTAACTTTGTTAAAATGAGGGAGAGTTTTGTTACATCGTCAAGATGATGAATTCAGAAAATCTTAGGACACCTTCTGAGACAGCACACGTGCTGTGTATGAGAAAGATTTTCTTATCTGATTATTTGGTGATGTTAATTCTTCTTATTCTACTTAATTTATTTTTCTTTAAAACCAAATAATAAATAAATTGTGTAATTCTTTCTTTCTAGAATTTTTCAAAGATCAACAATTTCTCCATTTTTTTCCCTAATTCTTGATTTGTTTGGATTATTTTTTAGTATAAATTATCTAAGAAAGAATATTAGAGGTCCTGTAATTAAAATTTGGGTTTTAGGATCTAAGATCAATTTTTATTTTTGGGTTCAATCAAATTAATAACATTTTCGCTATGAAATGTTTATGTGCATTTGCTAAGATTTGGATTGAATTGAGCTTGGTAACTAGTTCAACCAGCGATTAATAGGGTTTGTGGGGGCTAAATGGGTCTCTAAATCTAGAGAAATCGACTTCATTTGCTCAGAAATTGACCTAAATCCGATTTGAGGTTTTGTCGGTTTAAACCGTTGTTGCCAAGGATGTTTCGGGTGATGGAAATTCAGGTACTTGTTGACCACTGGGTGATGTTGGAGAATTAAATGACTCCAAAATTTGCCTCATAGTAAAGTATCTGTTGGAGCTTCAATTTTGGGTTTGTGAACTAGGTGAATTTGTTGGAGATGCTGTTAGTGGTAAAGGAAGTCTGAGAACAATGCAGCTTGTCCACTTGGAGGTGAAAATGTCACGAACAAGGAGTTCCATCTGGGAAGTTTTATTTGTTTCGCCAAGACAGTTCCATATTGATATAAAATAAAAGAACTGACTACAACAAAGCAGTTAAAATGATTGAGACTGTTGAAAGAAGTATAAAAATTGAATTGAATACAACAAGGCAGTGATACAAAGAATTTAAGTGTTGTCTCTGTTCAAAGTGAATTATTGAGTTCAATCGGCCACTGTTAGGCCTCTCCAACAGTTACAAGTTACTTATTGACCAAATATTTCTCAGAACCAAACAAACAGAGTCATTAAATTTCAAATTAATTTCAGAACCAAAATCAAATTCTCAGCCACCAAACGGCACGGCTCCACCACCTCCAGCAGCTCCATCGATCCCTTTCTTTGAATAATTCATTGGGAGCTAACCCACTCGTCCAGGCCGAGATCGGCACGGATGCCTCCAGACCGTGATCCACGGCAAGGCTTGGCGGCAGGCTTGGCCGTGGGGTGAACCATGAGCTTTCACAATGTCAGTTCTTGTTAAGTTGAATTGGTAGAATAGCCTAAATTTTTTCTATTAATATGAGCATTTACATTGGTAGAACGGCGAGAAGCTGATAAAACAAGTATGTAATAAATTTCATGATCCAAAACAAGAATTACATTAAAGCAGTAAGAACAAGCAATTTTTTCCAAAGAACATCGACATCAAAAGTGATTCAGAAACACCCTCAAATTTTACTGAGGAAGCAGGAACTCTGCTGTTGATTTGTGGCATGAAGTTTTAATGCCAAACAAGAAACATAAATTATCAGAAACAATAGCAAGATCTAAACGTTTTTGTACATTCCAAAGAAAACAAGGCCTCTGTTTTATACCTTGCTTCAATTTGACTGCCAAAAAGTTTTAGTGAAACATGATCGGTCCCACAGTTTAAATAGATCTAGGTTCATTAATAGCGGTGAACCTAAGCAGGACAGAGTCCGATCATCTCGATCGATCTCGTCGCGATTAATGAGATGTTGAAGCAATCCCCGTAGTCGCATTTCGTTCGTCTTTTTGGCGAAGAAGCTGCCAGACCCATGACGGTATGAAATAAAGGAGAGATAGAAGACAGAGACCGAGAAGGAGAAATATTGTGAGAGTGAGAGATCAACAAGAAGGGGAGAGCGTACAGAGGGAGAGAGTGGCGTGAGGGAAGGGGGAAGCCGTGAGTCACCGGTGTGAAAAGTGAGGCAAGGGGACTGCGTGAGGCAAAAAGATGAGAAAAAGAGAGGCTAATAGGGTTAGGATCAGGAAAAAGAAGACCAAAACGGTTAGTTTTGGTATTAGTGGAACCGGGCCAAAATCGGTTCAACCGCTCCGGTAGGTTTTTACGGTTCAACCGCCGGTCCGGTTTTTGCCTATTTTTTTTATTTCCGTTTTTTCAGAACCGGATCGGATAAAGTGCCGGTCCCCGGTTAATCGGCCGGTCCGGTCCGGTTTTTAAAACCATGAGTTTTACGAATGGAGATGTCCTTACAAGTACTTATTGAATAATCATTAAATTGAATTGGTGCAACAATGCGTCTTATGATCCAAAACCATAGCTTTCAAATGTCAATTCTTGTTATTAATTGGTAGAATGCCTAACATTAATATGAGCATTTACATTGGTAGAACGGCGAGAAGCTGATAATACATGATCCAAAACCATTAATATGAACATTCATGTAATGAAGTTTTAATTAAATTGAATTGTAGAATAGCGACAATGCATGTACAAAACCATTAATATGAGCATTAATCGGTCTCAATGTAGTTTTCGTTAACTTGAATTTAGAATCAACAATACATGACCCAAAACCATTTCTTCACATTAGCTTTTTTTGGTTACGAATTAGTAGAATAGCAACAATATTTAAAACCATAATATGCTTCACATCACCCTCAATGTAATTTTGGTTAATTGTAGTTAAACCTTTTTTCTTTTTCTTTCTTTTATTTTTAGCTGTCCTCCTACATGCAACTATATTAGATCTCTATTTGTTTCTCTATTATTATTTTAATATATTTGTTATTTTTTTCATTATTATTCATTTTTCTGAAACCCACATAATCATCCCCTCCCCCTTTTTGTTTCTTTCCAAATCAACAACCACTCACGACCACCCATACCATCGATCAGACACCTTAATAAAGAGAATGGCACCCACACAGGGGCTGTGCCTACTCACATTAGCCTAAGAGCAACTCCAGCAGTTGTGTAAAACTGCTATCTATCTCTACAAATAGAGAATAAAACAGAGATAAGAGCTCCAACAGTAGTGTAAATCCACTCTCTTTCTTTAAATTTTTTTACAAAGTGTACAGTAGCTCTTCACAAATAAAAAGCTATTGTACACTTTGTATTTGCTTTGTATCCGAATAAAAATAACGTTTCTTCTGCTGGGACCACTGAGTATATATACTCGATTTTTTTCCTTTCCTCTCATTTCTTCCGATTTTTTTTCTCTCTTCTTCTCTGTGCTCTCTCTTCTCTCTGTGCTCTTTTTTCTCTTTGGGTCTGTTGAAGCACGAAACGGGAGGGTTTGGGTTGGAAACGTGGTGGTTGACGGCAAGACTGGTTGATTCGGTGGCTTGGGCTTGCCAGCATGGTGGTTGATTCGGTGGCTTGGACTTGCTGATCTCGGCGTGGTGGGCTTGGGTTTCGGTTTTACTGGTTGGGTTTTCTGGGTTTTGCCGCTTGGGTTTCGGTGCACGGCATGGTGGTGGTTGACGGCTTGGGCTTGGGCTTGGGTTCACCGCGTGGTGGTTGGGTTTTCTGGGTTTTGCCACTTGGGTTTCGGTGCACAGCGTGGTGGTAGTTGATGGCTTGGGCTTGGGCTTGGGTTGATGGCGTGGTGGTTGGAAACAGGCTTGGGCTTGCCAATCTCGGCCTGGGCTTGCCGGCCTGGTGGTGAATGAATAAAAAATATATATTTAAATGAGATAAAAGAATAAAGAAAGAATAAAAAAAAGTATATTTAAATAGAATAGAGAGTATTGCTGGAGAGTTTGTTTGAAAAAATAAATAGAGAGTTGCTGAATAGTGCAAATATAGAGATAAAATAGAGATAAGTTTAAAGGACTCCTGGAGTTGCTCTAAGTACAGTAAAAAAAATTAAGAAATGCAAACCATCACTAATGCCACATACTACCAAAGCCACAAGTCCATTGGCCACTCGTTGGTACATGATAGACACGCACACACAACTAGGCATCATACCCATCATCAATTACCAAAATCCCGCTCTAATCATCAAATCACAACATAAATGAAGAAATTTGGGGAAAATTGAAGCAAAAAAAAAAAAAATTGAATATGCCAAATTGAAACAAATGGAAGCAAAAAAGAAACATTTGTCAAAGTGGATGGCAATTAGCACGTTTGCTCCTCTCTCCAAATCGGTGTGGATGATTAGCTGTTTGGCGTGAGCATGAGAGAGAGAAAGAGAGGCAACAAGCTTTGCCTTGAGAGAGAGATACAAAATATAAAATGAGAAATAATAAGATGTCTTGCTATAGTGTCTAGATGAATTTATGGAGAAATTGTCATTTTAGAATTTTTGTGTAGCTTCTTTTGAGTTTGATGCAGGAGCATTTTAAAGGAGTTTAATTATACATATTTTTTTTTTTAAAAAGGCTTGTTGAGGCGGATGAGAACGCTTCAACACACCTAGTGTAAGTAAATTATAATTTGCTCATTTAAATAAATGGATTTGCTTGGTTAAGAGTAAGTACCCAATGTTACCCAGTTTAACTGAATGAAGAGATACAGTTTGGATCTTTTAAAAAAAAAAAATTTTTGTTCTAATTTTTAGATTATTGTATTAGGAGATAGTTTTTTATTTTATTTTTTTATTGTGGGTCTTATTGTATGTGATAGTGCTAATTTTTGTATTTGTAAAAATATGATGTGTCATCATATTATCGGAGGAAGTAAAAGTCACCAGATTTTTATTGAATTTTCTTATTCATTTAAAGAATATATTCCACCAATAAGAACATGCTACATCAATTATTTTATTTAGATTCACACCTCACCCACACATAATAATTACTCTGATAAATTACATTTACTGAAGAAAAGAAAAACCAGATCTAGAATTAACCCAATCTGAAGAGGGAGAGATTGAGAGTGAGAAAGAGAAATAGAAGAATAAGAGAGAGAGAGAGAGAGAGAGAGAGAGAGAGAGAGAGAGAGAGAGAGAGAGAGAGCAAACGCTGCGACGCCGATATCACCCACGTCGATGTCGATGAGTTCTTCTTCGTTCTTACTCGCCGCAAAACTCGATCTCTCTCCCTTTTTCTCTGTTGCTCTTCTTCTTCTATTTCTTTTTCTCTCTATCTTTGTCCGTCGTCTAGTCATTCACATCTTGTTCCAGATATTTTATTTTTATTTTTAGGCAAAAATAATGTTTTCATCCTAAATTTTGTATGAAATTCGTTTTTCGTTCTTGAACTTTGAAAAAGTTTGTTTTTACCCATAAATTTTGTCCCTAATTTTTTTTTTTTAAATGACGAAATTTATGTATAAAAACAAACTTTTTTAAAGTTTAAGGACGGAAAACAAACTTTTTAAAGTTCAGGATAAAAAACGAACTTCATGTAAAGTTTAGGGACGAAAATAATAGTTTAACTTATTTTTATAATAAATGTAATTTTTCAGAGTAATTGTTGTGTGTGGGAGAGTTAATTTCAAAATGTGAATCTAAGTGAAATAAAACTGATGTGGCATGTTCTTATTGGTGTTTGTAAAACCGCGGTCCTTAATCGGTACTGTTGGGCCTATTTGGATAAAGCATCTGTGGACTTATTTTTTGCACCTCGGCTTCGGCCCGTTAAGAGAATACACCAGAGTTGTGTTTGGAGTTCGTAATCCCTGAATTTAATGGGAATGGCTTGGGTCCAGTGCACAGTAGCACTGGACCCGTTGAGATGCTGCCACGTATACAAAAACTGTACAAAACTGGACACGTGGCAAAATCCCAACGGGTCCAATACTCCTGTGCACTGGACCCAAGCCTTACCCGAATTTAATAATACCGCGCTAGTTTTTTGGTTGACACCAGGCCAGCTTAGTCACGTGGTTCGCTTCACCTAAACGCTCACTCTGATTCTCAACTTTTTAATTGTTTCTACTTTCTACTATTCTCTCATGTTTCGCTTCAATTAGCATTTATTTATTTGTTTTCAATTTTGGTTACATTAGCATCTTCTGCTCTTCAATTTGCATTATTATAAGACCTTGGGTCATTATTGCCTATTGGTGTCAAAAACATCCAGTTCAAAGGTCAAATTCAAACCCCATTTTGCCAAGACTAATTGCTTTGCTACCCCTACCTGAATGATACATCTCTCGTTCGAAACTGAATTACCCATAAATACACCATTGCTTCATTTACCAGTGCACTCAGACTCAACTCACTTTTCCTTTCACTCTCTCTTGAAATACACACACACAAAGTGAAAACCTTTAGGTACAGATTCTAGATTGTAACGTATCTAACTATTGTTAAATTAAAGTTATCTGCATGCATTACATTGCATTGCACACACGCACACGACCTGTTTGAATTATTGTCATGTTTGTTTGGTTTCGCTTTAACTTCTTGTTTTCCAATAAAATTTTACTTGCTTTGTCTTCATGTAATTTATTTTATACGTTGTTTCTTAATAAATGAATTTAGAATTTGTAAATTGAACTCTGGACAATTTTTTATTTTTTTAAAATCGTAAATAAATAAAAGTATAGCAAGGAGTTAGAGCTTTTGGTTTCTCTGATCATAAATTTTCTTCCTTGAGCAGAAAATTTTCCATATTCACCTGGTGGCATTTAAAATGATAAAGAGTTTGGTACCTCCTTGCAAAGTATGTATAATCTTCTTAACAAGCTCATCTCCTTTGTGTATTTTATCTTTTCTTGTAGATTATGTATAATCTTCGTTATAGACTTTGCTTTGATACCGGTCTTTTTTAAATCTGTTTAACGACGTCTATGAAATTTGAGACTGTGTTGGTAATCTTTTATTGTCAAATTGTATTGACTGTATGCAATATATTATATACCCGCATCGATTATCAGACAAAAAGAGCATGATTTTTAGTGCTTAATCCCTGTGGTGTACATGTCACGTTTGATCGTATTCATATTCACCTGCATTGTTGTAGAAATTAAACATACATAAAAGGTGCTGCCTAATTTACCCGAATATCTTGCTGAAAGAAAATTAGTGGTAGCGTACCAAATTGTACTTTTTGTTGTAGTTCATATTAATTTACTTATAATCAGGATGAGCGCAGCTTATTATGCCCCTCCGTAGCTCACCATCCTTTCTGATTTGACGAAATTTCATGCTTACTGCTTGTCTTCGTTTCTTATATGTTTATTGTAATGTAGGCATTGAAATTCCCCTTGGAAAAGATTGAAGGCCCTAAGAAATTAAGGTGCAGAGGACCTAAGATGGAGCTCACTCTAACACAACCTGATGATTGGCATCTTCATCTCCGTGATGGTGACCTTCTTGAAGCGGTTGTCTCTCACAGGTCGATACTTCACTGGCTAGTCTTTTGTGGTTAACTTGCATGTTACTGTCTTCTTTTTGATATGTCTCCTGAATATGACTAGGGTTTGAATACACTTAAATCATATTTTACTGGAAATTTAGATTAACTTCATTCTCAATGTTTGTGATGTATTCTCTGTGTCTGGTAATTGTTACACCTATAGTGCACGTCATTTTGGAAGGGCAATAGTGATGCCAAATCTGAGGCCCCCCATCACCACCACAGCTGCCGCTGTGGCTTATCGGGAATCGATCTTGAAAGTTTTGCCGGCCAATAGCAACTTCACTCCTCTTATGACACTTTATTTGACGGATACAACAAGCCCAGAAGAGATCAAGCTTGCTAGTGAGTCTTACTTATAACATGCAAGTGGGGCATCTTTAATCAAATTACACTTGGAAAATATTTGCAGCCTTACAATCATTATTATTGTTTTACTTGCAATTTGAACTGTTTCAAATACATATGAGACTGTAATTGCTGCTTTACTTTTCTGTTCATGAATCCTGTTAGCTGCAAATTCTGATAATAATTGCCTCTGATGTTAATTGTTATTTGATATATTTGAAGCAACATAAACGTTAAAGGAACATTAAATATGAGAAATACACTTAACTTATAAAAATTTTTATGTGCTCAACATTTTTTTTTGGTTGCAAGAGATTAAAGTTGATTGTTGACATGTTTTTATCGGTTTGGGGCTTGGTTCTTGCTGAGATGTATTTGATTGTAGCTAATTGCCTTTGGGCTAAGTGGCACATCCACCACCCACTGATATGCAGTGGTGGGCATGTACGGGGCTCTAATTCCCCTCAAGTCTTGACCTAGCAAATAAAAATGTATTTGATTGTAGCATGCCTTCAAATCCTACACAGATGGATAAACATTTTATTCTTAAGAGAATAATTCATGTTGGATTAGTATTTCATGATGGCTTTGTCTGTCTGTGGAGATTGAAGGATTGAAACTTTATTGGCAAAAATGGCTTTTACTCCGTAAGAGTAGTTTTTCAATATCTTTTTATTGTTTTATGAAGATTAAATTGTAGTTATTAATTTAGTAAGATGTTTTTAGGCTGCTTCGTCTTGGCTCTTCTTTACTATTTCTCCCTTCCACCTCTTCTTTCTTTCAATCCTGAGTTCATGATGATGTTGACTGCGTTGACAGGAAGAAGTGATGCTGTCTTTGCTGTGAAGTTGTACCCTGCTGGTGCTACGACAAATTCTCAAGATGGGGTTACGGATCTTTTTGGCAAATGTCTACCTGTCCTTGAGGAGATGGCTGAACAAAACATGCCTTTGTTGGTAACTTCACCATATTAACTTGTTCTTATCTATACTTTTTATACTGTTGGCCATGTCATTACTTTACTATGTCCCTTACTCACATTCAAATTCAAACATTATTTTTTCATGGTATACTCTGCAAATTGAAAAAAGTTGACATGCTTAAATTGGAAAACATTATCCAACATGACAAAATCACTCTTTTATGATGTTCAGATGTAATAGGCATCATCACACTTCACTGGCCTAAGCTTTAGATTCTTTGTAAGTTTTGAGCTTCTTCGTGATGAATGGGTAAAGCTGCTTAGAGCATTGCATAAACTAAGCAAATCATATAGGCTTTTGTGTAGAACATTGCAAAAAAATTTCCTTGTGATGTTTACCATCTGTAGAAGACATTCTTTTCCTGATAAAACATCTGTAGAAGACATTGATTAGCATATAAAATTCCTTTTTGAATGTGAGCATTTCTTTGTTCACAGGTTCACGGGGAGGTTACAGATACTGACGTTGACGTGTTTGATCGTGAGAAGGTCTTTATTGAAACTGTTTTAAACCCTTTAGTCCAGAGGCTTCCGCAGCTGAAGGTAGTGATGGAACATATCACTACCATGGATGCAGTTAGGTTTGTTGAGTCCTGCAAAGAAGGTATCCTTAATCACTTTCAATATATTTTTCACCAGCCGCCATTCTTTTTCCTTTTGTTTCATCTCAAGATGTTTATCTTGCTTTAACTTCTAGGATCTGTAGCCGCAACTGTTACTCCACAGCATCTTCTTCTCAATAGAAATTCCCTCTTTCAAGGAGGACTGCAGCCACATAATTACTGTCTTCCAGTACTCAAAAGAGAGATCCACAGTATGTTGCATTCAACATTTTTCACAAACCTTGCTTTCTCTATATGCACTATCAAAATTTTTGACATCGAATTCATTATTACTTTCAACCACATGAAGAAGTTATGCGCTGACTTGGTGTTGTAAATACAAGATGAAGATTAAATGTGTTTCAATGCACAAAATGGTGTCTGACGTGGGAGAAATTATATTGGTTTTCTTGGTTTGCGTGCTAAGCAAGTTTTGAATACTGTTTTGGATTGACCACTATAATGGAAATGTTTTGGTACTTTTGTGTTCCAGTGTAACATTTCGGGATTATTGCTATATGTATATATATATATATATATAGTTTGTATATGTTTAAATATAAATACATCTAATAAAATAAATATAAGACATACATAATTCATGCCACCTCATTACCCAATTTAAAAGGTTTATAACATGACCTGAATTATTCTCAAAAGAAAAATTGAAAATAAAATTTTGTTAAATAACCTAATTAAAAATTGAAATGTACTTGATTAAGTCTGATTTGGGGGAGGGAAAATTACCAAAATGCCAAAGTAAAAAAGAAAAAAGAAAAACTCTGACCAAATCCTATTTTGTGCTGAAATAGAGTTTCCACATGAAATGCCCAGAACACCTCAATATCGTCCAATATTTGAGCCGATACGGAACAGGGAGTTGCTGTGTACTGATTTATGCATCTGGTACAGTACAGCCAGTACAGAACAGAATTCAAAACATTGGTGCTAAGAATTAGATCTCCCTGGTGATTAATTTTTGAGTTATTGGTTTATGCGGTATATTATTATAATTCCTTCTAAAACACAGAGTTTAGGAACTCAGAAATTTATAATGGTAGATATTAAAAGTAATTCTCCTTATGACTATGTTATATGAGCTCATCCATTTGTTTCTCATCTAGGACAAGCTATTGTTGCTGCTGTAACTAGTGGAAGTAAAAGATTTTTCCTAGGAACTGATAGCGCTCCTCATGAGAGACGAAGAAAAGAATGTTCTTGTGGATGTGCTGGTATATACAATGCCCCAGTTGCCCTATCACTCTATGCAAAGGTCTTTGAAGATGTAAGTTTTTTTCATTATTTGTTATATCTATTATTAAGTTCTAGTTTGCACTTATTCTTCCTATCTTTCATTTTTGTATATATATTTATCCTTTTGGTCCAAAGGTGATTGAAGAAACCTGAACTTGATCTAACTCTGTTCTCCCTTTTCCCCATTTCCTGACTGGGCACCACCTTGACCATTGTCATTGATGCTCTAAGGATGTTTGAACCTCCAGACTCTCTGAATAGTTGTTTAGTACCTACCCTGTATTTTCTGATTAACTGGTCAACTTGGCTTGTGGAAGGAGGATAGTTGATGGGTTTAGCATCTTTGGAGCTTAAAAATCTAATAATTAACAGGAAAAGATATATCAGGACATGCTAAACTAAATTTTAGGTTCAAGAAAATTTTGAACCTAAAACTTATTTTGACTATCGGGAATTTGGTATGGTGTGCATAAAATAAAATTCTATGCTTGAAATAACATGTGAAGGTTATGTCATAATTTCAACCCAATAAAGGGGGATGTGATATGGAAAAAAAGAAGAAGCTTTTTGTGATATTTTTAGTGATGTGTACTTGATGTGGTTTTACATGAGTATGGATCGGATTGGAGAACTCAGTTCAGGCTTCCTGCATTTTTATTGAGCTCATGTACAGCACAATTGTAATCGATATGGGAAAAAACTGCTTTTTGTGAAATTTTAAATGATGTGTAGTTGATTTGGTTTTTACATGAGTATGGATTGAATTGGAGAACTCAGTTCAGGCTTCCTGCATTTTTATTGTGCTCCTGTACAGCCCAATTGTAATGCTGGTTCATTCAAGCTCAAAGTGCACAGTACAAATCTAAGATGACAACATACAAGTTACAAATTACTATAAAAATTTCCTCTGGGTGTGTATGTGTGTGGACACTGCAAGTCTGATTTATCAATTACCGTTGAGGAGCGAAGAGAGACATGATTTTTCAAATTTACTCATCAGCTGACAGGAAAGACTTGTTTTTCAGGAGGCAAAGAATTTGTTTCTTAGATTTACCAGAACTTTGGGTTTTAATCCTCTGAAAAGTGAAGAAAGTGGGTTCATTCATTGAAATTATTCATCCTCTTATTGTTGGATCCATGCTGACTTGTTCCTTGATTTTCCCATGTTTAAACTTTGATGTGTCCAATGTTTGGAGTGCATAAGCTCTCTTTGGGCTATTAGTTTCTGTAAATTTCTATATTATTTTAATGGGATTTATCAAATACTTGGGATAAATTTTTTTATGCTGCATCCTAAGCAATATATACTTAAAGATCGTGATATTGACCGCATGAAAAGTTAATATTGATATCATGATAGCTTAATTTACCATTCATTTGCATATTTCAGGCAGGTGTGCTTGACAAGCTGGAGGCTTTTACAAGCTTCAATGGACCAGACTTCTATGGGCTTCCAAGAAACACATCAAAAATTAAAATGATCAGGACTCCATGGAAGGTACCAGAGTCTTTCTCCTTTTCATTCGGAGATATTATTCCAATGTTTGCGGGTGAAACACTTGAATGGCAGCCATCCTTCATTTGATTCAAATTTTATATTTACAGAATTGGTTTTTGTATTTCTTTGTCCCTCATTTCTCTCTCTCTCTCTCTCTCTCTGTTGAATAGACTGGTGTAATGGAAATATGGAATTATTAATTCATGTAACTTTTCCCGGTTAAAACTAGAAATTGACCAAATTTGATCCTCTTTGAAGTTATAATGTAATATGCAGTTCATTATTTTGGACTTGGTTTAATTATATTAGTTTATTTTATTTTTGACACAATAGCTTGTGTCCTGCTGGATTAAAATGATTCTATTTTCTAGGGTTGTCCAAATATTTGGTTATTTAACGATTCTACTCTAGGATTTTAAAGATAACTGACATTTTAGTGACTAATTCAACTTACTAAGTTAATAATATCTAGCAAACTGGTGTTTTTCAGGGTAATTTTTTGTTGTTGGTGAGTGTATTTGACATTGCTATTTTTCTTTTTTCACAAAGCTACTTATAGTTGATTTGGACATAGCTCTGGGGCTGTGCCTGCATCTCTTTAGAGCAAATAAGGATTGGTGTAGGTAACTGGAGGGGTTTTTTTGGAGGTTCGCAAAGATATGTCACTTTTCTTGAGCAATAATTTGTGCCTATACAGAATCAAAAGTCAGGCCAAGGAGGCAAGGATAGTCAACCTCGATTGCATGTACGCACACTTACTAAAGTCAATATGCGTGCTACGTAAATTGTGTGGATTATTTCTTTAATTGACGTTAGGGGAGATTAGTTGAATGCAAAAGTCAACATCCCTAGTCTTACGCAGTAGGCAGTACTGCCCAGAAATTGCAGTGAACTTGTGAAGACGAGGGATTAACAAGTGGGAGTTACATTCCTGAAGTACTATGGAACCACATATTGACAAAGCATTGGTCTATAGGGGTTTCTATTCCTTGCACTCCAACTACTGTGATAATGATGTTAATACAAACACGCTGCCCATCTATGTATAAAAGAATACAATTTGGAGCCATAGGATTTAGAAGATACTCACAGATGCAATAGATGTACCCATAGCTTAAGATTTAACTATCAAACATTGAATGCATAAATAGGAGGAAGCCTAAGATACAAATGAGGTCAGGAAGTAACATAGAACGAAAGAGTGAATGAAGAGCAATGAGAAGCTGGAAGCTTGGGATTGAGTCCATATCAAGAAGTCTGAAAGCAATCTTGATGAAGATTCAAATTGGAGCATTTTGAGCTGATTTTCAACATTTCTAGCTGTACAAGTGCAAGTTTTTCAGTCAAAGCTCATATGCGACATTTTTTTTCTTTCTACAAGTTGAGATTTTAATTATGATGTTATTAAAGGACGTTTCCCTCTCCTTTCCCCTCTTCTTAATTAGACATTATTGTGTTGAATCCAACCCTTGCAATTTCATACGGAGACAATTAGCATAAAAAGTCAACAATTAACAAACAGCATCTAGTCAGAGTATGCCTGAGAAGAATGAAATCCCAAAAGTATCTGGCCTTTGACCATTTTTGTATTTATTTTTTCATTATTGGCTCTTTGGTTGAGTTAAAAGTCCTTTATATAATATTGGGTAAATTATACTAACATCCCTTTTTGTGGGGAAACTAGACTCGTTACACTCTAGTTGGGAAAATAACATTCCGCTCTCAAATTTGCAAAATAAGTAACACTCAGCTCCCTTTTCCCCAATTTTTAAAGGAATATTTCCCACTTAAACTTAAAATAATTGGAATATAATTTTTCTTTTTAACTTTGGTTAGTTAGGTATTGGTTAAAAAATTAATAAAAAAAAAAAAAGGGAGCGGAGTGTTAATTATTTTGCAAATTTGGGAGCAGAGTGTCATTTCCCCAAACTAGGGTATAGCAAGTCTAGTTTTCCTAAAAGAAGAGGATGTCAGTGTAATTTACCCTATAATATTTGTAATACAGAATAAATCAGATTGGTAAAAAAAGGAAAAGTGGCAAGTGGAATGAAAAGAAGTGAAAAAAAAGGCCAAGCTTGAACTCAAGCAAATATGCTTCATATAATTTTCATGCAATTTTATGAAGAGATGCATATTACTAGCAAGAACCCCTTTATGTTTCAGTCTATTCTGTTTCTCTTACTCTTTCCCTTCAATCCTCTAGTCTGCATGGGATCTGATACCATCTTCCCAGGCCAGTCTCTGTCTGGGAACCACACAATCACCTCCCCAGGTGGAATATTTCAATTGGGTTTCTTCACACCAGGTAACTCTCTAAACTATTACATAGGCATTTGGTACAAAAAACTACCAATTCAGACTGTAGTTTGGGTGGCAAATAGAGAACAACCTGTTTCAAACCCTTCTTTTTCAGCATTGAAACTATTTGAAAATGGAAACTTGGTCCTTCTCAACCAGTCAAAAACTGCAATATGGTCAACTAGTTCAGCCTCAAAGGTTTCTAATTCTAGTATAGCAATGCTTCTTGACAATGGGAACTTTGTTGTAAGAGATTCATCCAATTCCTCTATACTAATATGGCAAAGTTTTGATCATCTGACTGATACATGGCTACCCGGTGCGAAGCTTGGATACAATAAGCTTACCAAGGAGAAATATATCCTTACTCCCTGGAGAAGCATAGAAAATCCAGCTCCTGCGCTGTTTTCCCTCGAGGTGGAACAAAATGGAACAAGTCATTTGTTACTGTGGAATGAGTCTAAAGTGTACTGGACCAGTGGGAATTGGACAGGGGAGATTTTTAGCCTTGTTCCTGAAATACAGTTGAACTACTATGTGAAAGATTTCACCTATGTTGCTAATAAGAATGAAAGCTATTTTATTTATTATGCTGCTTTACCTTCAGCTTATACTAGATTTGTGCTAGATGTTACGGGGCAGCTCAAGCAATATGTTTGGGGGAAGGACTTCACGAAATGGAATTTGTTTTGGATGCGACCATCTGAACAATGTCAGGTTTATGCTTTCTGTGGTGCTTTTAGTATTTGCAATCAGCGGGAAGTATTTACTTGTGATTGCCTGAAAGGATTTGAACCAAGGACGCTGAAAGATTGGGAGCTGGGAGATCATTCAGATGGGTGTGTGAGGAAAACTCCATTACAATGCAGCCATGAAGGAAATGATACGTTTCTAGTGATGCCCAGCATGCACTATCCTATAAATTCAGAGCCTGTAGCTGCTGAGAATGCTGAAGAATGTGAGATTGCATGCTTGAGTAATTGCTCATGCACTGCTTATGCTTATGACAATGGTTGCCTGGTCTGGAAAGGAGATCTGTTCAGTCTACAACAACTCTCATCCAATGAAAATATTGGAAGAGATTTCCATTTTCGAATTGCAGCATCTGAGTTAATAGGAACTACAGCTAAGGTTCCAAGAGCTGAGGCAAACAGAAAGACAACTTGGGTTGTAATTGGAGTGGTTGCAGGGTTCTTTTTTGTCTTTGGCATTGTCCTGGTATTCATTAAGAGGAGAAAGTCAGCAGGTGAATTTGAGGCAGTGGAGGACTCTTTGGTGCTGTTCAAGTACCAGAATTTAAGAAGGGCAACCAAAAACTTCTCAGAAAAACTTGGGGAAGGAGGTTTTGGTTCTGTTTTCAGAGGGATATTGCCTAATTCCACAGCCATAGCAGTCAAGAAACTTAAAAGTCTACCGCAAGGTGAGAAGCAGTTTCGTTCAGAAGTAAGAACCATCGGAACAATCCAACACATTAATCTTGTTCGCCTTCGAGGGTTCTGTGCAGAAGCTTCAGAAAGACTTCTAGTCTATGATTACATGCCTAATGGTTCTCTAGAATCTCTTTTGTTTAAAAAGACTACCAACATTTTAGATTGGAAAACTAGATATCATATTTCCATTGGGACTGCTAGAGGATTGGCTTACCTCCATGAGGAGTGCAGAGATTGCATCATCCATTGTGACATCAATCCTGAGAATATTTTGCTGGATGCAGAATATAACCCAAAAGTTGCTGATTTTGGTCTAGCTAAGCTAATAGGACGAGACTTTAGCCGGGCTTTGACAACCATGAGAGGAACTAGAGGCTATCTTGCACCAGAATGGATTTCAGGTGAAGCCGTCACTCCAAAAGCTGATGTATTTAGCTATGGAATGCTGCTTTTTGAAGTAATATCAGGATGCAGAAATAGGGACCTATTAGATGATGGGACTGATGATTATTTTCCTGCCAGGGTTGCATATAGAGTTAACAAAAGAGAAGATGTTCTTACCTTGTCAGATTATAGGTTGGAAGGTAATGTGGATGTAGAAGAGCTTGTTAGAGTTTGCAAAACTGCTTGTTGGTGCGTTCAAGATCATGAGAAGGATAGGCCAAGTATGGGCCAGGTAGTTCAATTTCTTGAGAAAACTTCAGGAGTTGATGTACCTCCAATCCCACAGTTTCTCCAACACCTTGCAAATACTCCAGCTGAAGCCACGATGTCCTACTACTAGTTCAGATGATTGGGCATGATTTCAGTTCTCAAGTACCCACTGCTCAATAAATTCAAATGCACCAGATCTCTGGTGAATTTCTTGTTATGAAAAAATAATGTCAATGCACATTTGTGTCCCCCATTTATTAATGTCTGCTTACAATAATGCCCTATCCTTTTTAACAGCTTAGGAGTTTAAGCATTATCTTTTCCCTTCTCACCACCTATATAGGATTTGAATCAATGCAAGAGGCTCTTACGAGTTATGACCCATTACTATTGACTAAAATTAAATGGAAACACCACTCACACAGTAGTAAAAAGGTGCGTTTTGTTAGATGGGGAAACATATTGTTTGGAATGTGATTACTTGTTATTTTTACTATCGCCATATATTGATTAGTCAATTCAATTTACATGCTAATAAGTTTGTAGTTTGTGATAACTGCATGAATTTTCCGGGGCAATAATTTGGCATAATGAGCTACAATAGAATAATACAAAAGATCTTAGGAAAAATAAAAACTTATAGTATTATCCTTGTGACACTTTAAACCCCACACTTTCATTATTATATCAAACACTTGAAAATTATGAAACACTTGAGGATAGGTTTTTCCGCAACTTTGGACCATTATGTTAACGACTCAATGAGGGTGTTTAGAGTTCTTCGAATTCTTAACTATTCTCTCGAACTCCTTACATTAAGTTCTCCTATCCCACATATACTAGATCACAGAGGGAAGAATCGAGGGGTGTCCCAAGATGCTGGTTAGAGGTATCGAAGTTAGGACTTCATGGATCTCATGAGGTTTTAGGAGCTACTAGGTCAAACCCATGGAGTTAGTTACAAATAGTTCTAGTATGAATGTATTTCCTTACTTGACTTCAAAGTTCAAACCATTTCATGTGTGTTCTGTTACACGTTTGCTAATTGTCCATAGGTGAAAATAATTTCATTCTCAGATTTTGAGGATTTAGGGTTAGGTTTTGGCAGGAAAATAATAAGGAATATAGGGTTTTTAACCTGGGGGGAGGAATAGTAGGATTTGAGGATAAAATAAATATATTTCAAAAACAGATTAATATATTTTAACGGATTAAGATTCTCTAGAGTTCTTAGGATATTTTACCAAATAGAATTCTTCTAATTTAGATTTTTCTTTATAATAAAAGGTATAGATTGTGCCATGTCATCAATCCATTAATAACAATCCCCTAAAATAATGTTTTAAAATAAAAAAAACTCAAACGTTAACGTGAGATTTGTTTCTCTCTAAACTTCCCCAAAGCAAAGCCATCCGGCCAAACTTATCTAGAATCGTCAAGATAAAAATCCCAAGAAATATGAAATAAAAAATCGAAGAGAAAGAAAGTAAAACATGAAATTCAATATGTACTCCCTTAATTTGCCTAGTGCCACGAATAATCCTTATTGTTTTAATGTATCTTTAGATATTCCCACCATGGTTACTAAAAAAAAAATAGTTTTTTTAGATTTAATTAAAACATCATGAGGCAATTTTGTGACATTTGCTTTTCGTTTACTCTCCAGTACTGGTCAGCCTTTGCTCTAATTGCAATTTAACTTGTTGTCAATCTTAATGATTCTGGAATTCAATGAATACTGGTATAAAACCCAGAGGACAGTGGCACTCAAAAAACATAAAAGAGAGCTCGTCAAACATCAAGAGCTCCCATGGGTGCCTCCATGTCCGTACTTTTCAGATTTGATTTCTCTGTTTCTTCCTTGTTTTGAGCACCACAACATTATTAGAATAAAATATCAGTCCCCTGGGTGGGGACACCTGCTACTTTGCAAACCCCGTTCACTTTAATGGCGTTAAGGTGAGAGTGTTTGAGATTTCTTTTAAAACATTATTTTAGAAAATTATTGTGAGTCGATTAATGACATGCCACAATCTAGACCGTTTATTATAAAAAAAGAAAGATTTGGATTAAAAAAAACTCTAAATGATCTTAATCCTATTTAAATATATTTGCATATTTGGTATGCACGCTCATCTAAAATCTCGGACTACGTAATGCGAAGACTACTTGCCGTGGGGTGCAAGTGGGTCGGCTTACTTGGGCAGCAACTTATAACGTTTCTATTATAAGCGGCAATAAATTGACACTTGCAAATTGATTGTGACTTCATTCACATTCACTCAACTGCTTCATTCTCTCAAGTAAACAACCCTAATCTACTAGGTGAGATTCATCATGTTGAAGTTCAATTTCTATTTTGTATAGCAATTGATTGTTGCACATGGTATTGGGTTTTGTATCAAACAATATCTACCGTGTTTAATATGTTGAAGCTCCATTGTCACCTTCTAAGGTCAAATTGAACCAATTATTAAGTGTGCATGAGTCCTTTTTTGTCGACCTTATAGTTTAAGTAGATGTTTGTGATGCCAAAAGTCTTATTGTTCAATGGCATGACGGATTATCCTAACAAGGATAACTTGGGTTCAAAACTGCAAATACCCATTTGGTCCTCCCCACTTATTAGAGAAGTTTGTGATGAAATGTTTCAGATTTTTGGGTGGCTTCCGTGGTTAAGATTGCATTCATTTGCATAGATTATGAACTTCTATTCTTGTTAGTTTAGTGTTTACAGTCCAACATGTTACAATGTTTTATACGTATGACTGCAGTTTTTCTTTTCAATTCTTTAGCTACTTAAATTTGATAACTCTCAATGTTGTGCGCATTTCTAAGCTCGATTAGATTTTTTTTTTTTTAGTTATTACTCTATAAGAAGAGGTGAAGTTGGAAACCATGGAGGAATTAGAAGCCAATGTTACACGAATGCTTCCGGTAATTGAGAATGCAAACAATGTTCACTTGCATGTAAACGGAATAGAAAAGGAAAGTCAGGGGCTAGAACTTGATGAGCCAATAAGGAATGTTCTTGAAGAAGGGCATGTTACCAAGCAAGTCCATCGATTCTATTTTGCCAAGGTAATGCCATCAAAATTGGAAGCCAAAATTGAAGAGATGGAAGAGCTGATTGAAAAGCAAGATCTTTTTCAGATCTGCTCAGAATTAAAAGAAAGAATGGTATGTTAGAAACAATCTGTACAATGACATCATTAATTACCCTATTAGGGTGGAAGTGGATAGCAATTCTCCATGTCAAACTTAAGCAGTTTAATCATTATGCGATTTAAACCACAAGAATGATGTAAGAGAATGATATATTGCTGAATTTTGTCAACAGAATGAACGGGACGTGGTGGTGCTTTCTAGGCTGAATAGACTTTACTACGAAGAACGTGGACTAAGAGAAAGATTGGCTCGGGAGAGGAAGTACTTGGATCATCTTCAACAAATTCTGGACAAGCTGTGTTTTGCAAATAATGCATACCAGGGGAGAGCAATCCAATCACAGGGAGAGCTTGATACCCATGTAAAAATGGACACTAAAAATACTCAATTATGCCTTGCTTTCTGGTCTATTTTAGTTTTTTGATTTCCTTCTGTTATGTTCTCTTATTTTTTTACACTTTTGAAGAAGGGAATATTTGATCTTCTGCAGCTAGCTATAGACAAGCTGGGGGAAAGAGCTCATGATTCATGCTCATCATTACAAGAGCTTGATAAGCATGTAAGGATGAGCACCAAATTATCAATTGTCTTGCTTTGTGATATATTTCAGTTTTTTTCTTTTAAAATAAAAAATTTGGGTTTTCTTGCTTACAGAAGTTGCATTTCCGGATGCAACATGGAAGAAACAATTTGGCTGAGGAAAAGAAACTCATTAAAGAAATTAAAGCAAGCCAGCAAAAAGCCATTAGTTCATGCTTGTCATTGGATGAGCTTAACCGGGCTGTAAGATCAGACATGGAAACATTAAACTATCTGAGAGTCAATTGTCTTGATTTGTAATCTATTGACCATACTTTTCTTTTATTGTGGGCTTTTCATGTACTGTTGAAGCAGATATGTTGTTATTATTACCATCCAATGTGGTATTATTGGCCGTTCAATAAGAAAGTTGAGGATGAAGAGCGGATCATAAGAGAAGGAAAAGGAAAGCAACTTATATGTTTACGAGAGAAGGCTATCGCCACTGCTGTTGTCAAAGGAAAGCTTTGGAACTCTTTCGGTTCAAAACAAGCCATACACGACGAAGTTAAAGTAAAATAGTCTGCCTAAAAACCTTTTCTTGAATTTACAAAATTTTAACTTATTGCCTGACTTTTTCTGTTACCTCACTATGTTTTTCTGTTATTGCAGCTTAGAGTTACTGAATTAGATGGAATAAGGAGAGAATTATTTCAGCTTAGGGCTAATATCAAGCAAGTTGAGAAAGAATTGCACCCCATTAAGAAAGATGTAAAATCTTTACAGAAGCAAAAAACAGTTAGACAAGACAGAAAGGATGTAGCATACAATCGCATTCTTCAAATGAGGAAACTGCATGATCAGGAGGTATCGTTATTTTCATCTGGTTTCTATATATGTTGCCCTATCTTACCATTTGTGTCAAACATATGGTGCATTTAACTCTTCCTGTGTGAGGCACATGGAGAGTCCTTTCATAATAAGTTATAGTTTCGTGCTCTTTAAAGTGCCCGGTTGCTTGCAGAGAGTAATGTAGAATTGTCCAACAGACTGCTTTGAATCTATGTTGACCAGCAATAGCATACATATATGACTTACACAGAATTGCCTAACCATATATGTCTCACAAGTTTCTATGCAATTTTAAACTTTTAGTTGTAAAATATAGCTTCTAGTTTGCATAAGACGTCATTGTTTCTTCAATCTTTTTTCTCCATGGATAAACCAAATCTTCTCTCATCAATGCCGGGTGCTGCTATCTCAAGAATCTCTTTTGTTCCATACATATGCTCATGTAACTTTTTAAGACTGTTGAGTGTCATGCATAACCATTTGTGAAACCACCTTAGCTATTTATTCTGTATGATTCACAGACTGGCCACCAAATTCTCCACCTTTTGTCAAGTCATTTGATCCTATTTTTGTACAGTGAAAGTTTTGCCTCACTTGGACAAATGTCCTGCTTTAGGTCCTTGGTAAACAATGATAGAAAAGAGATGCCTCAAGGATGTCTAGGCAACAAGCAATATGCAACTAGGTGGTCACCTTGTCATATTTGTTTGTTTACATGAGCCTTTAAGTGTTTAGGCCAAAAATTAGCGAAATTGGATGCTCATGCTGTCAAATCTTGTGATTTCTAAAGCTGATAAATGGTATTTCAGAAAACTAGGAACAATTTAAACTAGTGGAAAATCAATTAGTCCATAATCTTCTCATCTGCTTAATTTTGCACCATGAACAAATCTAGGTAGACCATTAAACTTCTGAATTGAACCTTCAAGTAGGCCTTGAAGTTGAGCAAACAAGGCTTGAACACATAGATCTTCTTGGACTATGCCTTCACCTGATCCAGCACTTAGGTTACTGTATTGTATTTATAATTAAGAAAGCGATTATTCTGTACTATCTATATGTTATGCTCTCTGATATATCTTGTAGTTGCTTCATCATAATTTCAGAGTTCCTGCTATTATCAATACCATTCAACCTTAAAGAATGCCAGCAAACTTGCTCAAAAGAAAGATTTAGCAGCCCTTAACGAATTGTCTCGTGGACAGGTTTGTCAAACTTCTTCCTCCAATTTATATGATTGCATTGCTTTGACCCTACCATTTTTTTATTATTATCATTATTTACTTCTTCTTTCTTGATTAGGTTGATAGATTTATGTCCCAATGGAACAGCAGTAGAGCTTTTCGAGATGAATATGAGACGATGAAGACTTACAGAAAATTGAAATGACATGTGAAAGATGCCAAGGACCTCCACAGTTGACCTTGAACAGCAAATCAACCAAGTCCATGAGCTTACTACTTCCCTCTCTCGAACAATAAATTATATGTCATTTTCTTGTAACACATTTTTAATAAGGACAATTCCTTTACATATCTTAAACGGTCTCATTAAGTGTTTATGCTAGTCTGTTCACCACTATGCTATTGCGTTCATAGCTAGTTTGAAGCAGAGGCATCAAGTTGAACACTATATCCTTTTGTGGGTAGCATATTTATCTGAATCTTTTTTGGGAGTAGTTTAAATCAGCTGAGATTTAAACAACTTTTCCCTTTTTAAGTTCCAAAGTTTATGGAGTAAATAGGTAGGATGTTAGAAAATGATACATTGTTCCCTCATTTCCTAAAAGGTGAGAGGACTGAATGCTATTTATCAAAAAAATAGGAAGAGCTGTTATTTCATAAAACTTTAAGGAAGATTAATGGCTTTTATGCCGGGAAATCATCAGCTTATGGTAGGAAGGATGAACGAGCTCCCTATTCATATAAATGGGGATGGGGTTGAAGTCTGAGCCTCGGATGAGAGGGAGAATAAAGATGGGGTTGAAGTCTTCATTTGAGGTAGGCCTCTTCTGGATAGGCCCAGGGCCAAAAGACCAAACATTCGCACTCCCATAGAATGTGAGTAGTTGACTTGTCTTCATTGATTAAGCTTTGCATCATCAACAATCTTACGTTTACAGAGATTAAGCTTTGTAGGCATCGCCAGATTGAGAAGAGTAAGAGCATCTCCAGCACTGCTCTTCATTTTATCTCCACATGTGGAGAGTCATTTTTGCAACTTCACTCCAGCACTACTCTCTATTTTATCTTTATTTTTATTAAAATAATATTTTTATTATTTTATTTTAACTTTTTTTTCTCTCTCCTCATTTCTCTTTTCTCTCTCCTCGTTTCTATTTTCTTCTTCGTTGTGCTCTCCCAAGACCCACGGCAAACCCAAGACCCATGGCGAACCCAGGCACGGCAAACCCACGGCGAACCCTGGCACGGCAAACCCAAACCCACGGCGAACCCAGGCATGGCAAACCCAAGCCCACTGTCAACCCAACCACCACCAGAAAATCAACAAAGGAGAGGGGAGAGCTATGGAGAACATAGGAGAGGGGAGAGCTATGGAGAACAGAGGGAGAGAACGGAGAAAAGAGAGAGAGCACAGCGGAGAGAAGGGAGAAAAAAGTGAGGAGAGAGAAAAAAAACCGGAGAAATGAAATGAAAAGAAGAAAAAAAGGCTTATATAGCCGGTTAGAAAATAATAAAATATTAGATGAAGAATGAACAGTGAACCTTCATAAATGAATTTTTACTATAGCACTATAAGCAAATACAGAGCCGGATGAAGAGTCTGTTGGAGCTTGTTTTTTGGGTTTGGCTCTGTATTTGTGGAAATACAGAGCAGTCTTGGAGATGCTCTAAGGGAGGCTCTCCTAGACTAGATTTACAAAAGTTTTCTCCTTTTCAAAAAATTGTCATCTTTCCTCGAACCCATTTGTTTTATAAACCCACAAAATACAAAAGCCTCATCAGGCCCATTTCTCCCATGACCAAAAACACCCAAATCAAACCCCATAACAGACCTCCAAAGCCAACCAACTTTGGTTTGAACATGATGATGTTTCTCTTGTTGGAAAAATATATTAACAAATATTTTAACATATTGCACATTTCGTACAGCTCATCTAAAATCTTGGACAAGGTATTGGGATCAGTTGACTTGATCTAATCTTTAATTGTTTGAACTTTGGAAATACGCAAATACTTGCCTTGGGGTGCAAGTGGTTTGGTGGACAGCTAAGTGGGTCGGCTTACTTGGGCAGGAGCCCCCAACGTTTATATTATAAACAATAATTAGACACTTACAAATTGATTGTGACTTCATTCCCATTCACTAAAGTGCTTGATTTTCTAAAGGAAAGAATCCTAATCCACTAGGTGAGATTTGTCCTGTTTATTATGTTGAATTTACATTTCTATTTTTTATAGCAATTGATTGTTGCACTTGTTTTGTGGATAATTGTGTGCATAACATGATTAAAAAAAGATATATTTGGTTTTGAATGGTAGAAAACCTAAATCTAATGACAATAGAAAATATAAAAGAGATTGAGAGAGGAAGAGAGAATGGTTGAAGGCTAGGGTTTCACGTGATTCGGCATAATGCCTACGTCTACAAGATGAAGCCTAATGGGCTACATCTTTATTAATATTCTTTCTATGTGTACAATATTTGTGTGAAGTCCTATTTATAGGACAATTGTCAATAATAACAAACACATCTAAGCATTATGGGATACAATAGAATTTATTCCTTAACATGAATCACATAATATCTACTGTTTATGTCATATGTCATGGGTGTTAAATATGTTGAAGCTTCATTTTCACCCATTTTTCACATAGATATTTACCTTTTAAGGTCAAATCGAACCAATTTACTGCAGCTACCAAAGTTGTTTTCATAAATGCTCAGGTTTTCAGGGTGCATGAGTCCATTTATTGTTAGAATTAAACATTATAATTTAAGTACATTTTGTGATGCCAAGAGCCTTATATTCAATGGCATATCTGATTAATGAGAACTTGGGTTCAAAACTGCAAATCCCTCCCCCTTAGTGTAAGAAAAAAGAAGAAGAAGATGTTTGTGATGAAATGTTTCAGATTTTTGGGTGGCTTCTGTAGTTAAGATTGCATTCATTTGCATATGTTATGAACTTTATTGTTGTTAGTTTAGTGTTTACAGTCCAACAGGTTACAATGTCTTATACATATCTGCAGTTTTTCTTTTCATTTCTGTAGCTACTTAAATTTGATCACTCTCAATGTTGTGCACATTTCTAAGCTTTGATTAAATTTTCTTAGTCTTTAGTTTATAAGAAGAGTGGGTGAAGCTGGAAACCATGGAGGAATTAGAAACCAACGTTACACGAATACGTCCGGTAATTGAGAATGCAAACAACGTTCACTTGCATATAAACAGAATAGGAAAAGAAAGTCAAGGGCCAGAACTTGATGAGCCAATAAAGAATGTTGTTGAAGAAAGGCATGTTACCAAGCAAGTCCATCGATTCTATTTTGTCAAATTAATGCCATCAAATTTGGAAGCCAGAATTGAAGAGGCTGAAAAGCTGAATGAAAAGTTGAAACAAGATATTTTTCAGATCTCCTCAGAATTAAAACAAAGAATGGTATGTTAGAAACGGTCTGTTCAATGTTATTATGCTGGAAGTGCATAGCAGTTCAATTCTTTTATATTATCATTTAAAATATTATATTTGCCAATTTAACCAAAAAGTTACCTGATTTATACCACAAGAAAAGAATGATGTAAGAGAATGTTATATTGTTGAATTTTGTCAACAGGCTGATCGGGATTGTGTGCTCTATAAATTGCATGATCTTAACTCAAAAGAATGTAGAATAAGAGAGATAGTGGCCGGGAAGAGGAATGAATTGGATCTTCTTCAACATACTCTGGACAAGCTATGTTTTGCAAATAATGCATACCAGGGGAGAGCAATCACATCATGCTCATCGCAGGGAGAGCTTGATACCCATGTAAAAATGAACAATAAATACTCGACTGCCTTGTTTTCTGGTCTGATTTAGTTTTTTAATTATTTTTTGGGTTTTCTTGCATACAGAAGTTGCATTTCCGGATGCAACATGGAAGAAACAGCTTGGCCGAGGAAAAGCAACTCCTTAAAGAAATTAAAGCAAGCCAACAGAAATCCATTAATAGTTCATGCGTGTCATTGGATGATCTTAACCATGCTGTAAGATTAGACATGAGAACATTAAATTATCTGAGAGTCAATTGTTGTTTTGTAATCTGTTGACCATACTTTTCTATTATTGTGGGCTTTTCATGGACTGTTGAAGCAGATGTTTTGGTATCATTACGATCCAAGGTGGCTATTCAATAAAAAAGTTGAGGATAAAGAGCGGATCATAAGAGAAAGAAATCAACTTATATGTTTACAAGAGAAGGCTATTGCCAATGCTGTTGTCAAAGGAAAGCTTTGGAACTCTTTTGGTTCAAAGCAAGCCATACATGACAAAGTTAAAGTAAAATAGTCTGCCTATAAACCTTTTCTTGAATTTACAACTTTTCTGGTACGTCACTATGTTTTTCTGCTATTGCAGCTTATAGTTACTGAATTAGATGGATTAAGGAAGGAAGTTTTGCCACTTAGGCCTAATATCAAGAAAGTTGAGAAAGAATTGCACACCATAAAGAATGATGTAAAATCTTTACAGATGCAATTAACAGTTACACAAGACAGAAAGGGTGAAGTGTACAATTGCATTAGTCAACTGAAGAATATTCATGATCAGGAGGTATGGTTATTTTCATCTGGTTCCTATATATGTTATCCCTCTTACCATTTGTGTCATTCATATAGTGTATTTGGCTCTTCTTGTGTGAGGCACATGGAGAGTCATATAGTGTATGGTTTCATTTTGTTTAAAGTGACTGGTTGCCTGTAGAGAGTAATGTACAATTGTCCAATAGACTGCTTTAAATCGATGTTGATCAGCAATAGCCAATAACACACAGAATTTTTTTATAAAAATATTTTGTCATTTAACTTTCAGTTGTAAAATATAACTTCTGGTTTGCATCAGATGTCATTGTTTCTTCAATCTTTTTCTCCACGGATAAACCAAATCTTCTCTTGCCAACGTCTGGTGCTGTTCTCTCAATTGTCTCTTTTGTTCCATACATTGCATAACCATTTCTGAAACCAACTTAGTTATTTATTCTGTAAGATTCACAGCCTGGCTGCCAAATTCTCCACCTTTTGTCAAATCATTTGATCATATTTTGTACAGTGAAAGCTTTGGCTCACTTACTTGGACCACCAATGACCTGCTTTAGCTCCTTGGGAAGCAATGATAGACAAGAGATGCCTCGGATGCCTAGGCAACAAGCAATTAATATGCAACTAGGTGGTCACCTTGTCATATTTGTTTGTTTACATGAGCCTTAAGGTTATGCCAAAAATTAGCGAAATTGGATGCTCATGCATGCTGTCAAATCTTGTGATTTCTAAAGCTTTTAAATGGTATTTCAGAAAAAGTAAGAAGAAGTTGAACTAGTGGAAAGTCAATTAGTCCATAATCTTCTTATCTGCTTAAATTTTCACCATGTACAAATCTAGGTAGACCATTAAACTGTTGAATTGAACCTTCAAGTAAGCCTGAAAGTTGAGCAAACAAGGCTTGAACACATGAGATCCGACCTTGGACTATGCCTATATGCCTTCAACTGATCCAGACACTAAGGTTACTTTATTGAATTTACAATTAAGAAAGCGAATATTTTGTGACATCTATATGTCATGCTCTCTGATATATCTTGTAGTTGCTCATCATAATTTCAGAGTTCCTACTATTATCAATACGGTTCTCTCTTAAAGAATGTCAGAACACTTGCTCAAAAGAAAGATTTAGCAGCCCTTGAGGAATTGTCTCGTGGACAGGTTCGTCAAACTTCTTCCTCCAACTTATATTTTTATTGCATTGCTTTGACCCTACCATTTTATTATTATTATTATCATCATTATTTACTTCTTCTTTCTTGATTAGGTTGATAGATTTATGTCCCAATGGAACAACAGTAGAGCTTATAGAGATGAATATGTGACAATGACTTAACAAAAATTTAGATTGACATGTGAAAGATGCCAAGGACCTCCATAATTGGCCTTGAACAGCAAATAAATCGGACATCTCCAGTAGCTATTGCTCTTGTTATATACCGGATTGTCTTCAAGTCTTGTGTTTTTTGTTGTTATTCTTATATTGTATTTTACTTTGTTTCGTGTGTATTTGGTGTTTTATTTGTATTGGATTTAACTTTGTTTGCTCATGTGACGGCATTGTTGGTGTCTTTGGACTCTCTTGTGTACTTGTTTTACTGTTTCCTTAGCCATTGTGCTTTCTATAATATATTTGCTTATCCAAAAATTAAAAATAAATAAGAATAGCAAATCAACCAAGTCCATGAGTTGCCAATTATCTCTCTCGAATTATAAATTTTATGCCATTTTCTTCCAATACATTTTTAATACGGACAATTGTTTTACATATCTTAACCGGTCTCATTAAGTGTTATGCTAGTCTATTCACAACCATGCTATTTCGTTCATAGCTAGTTTCACTCAGAGCCACCACACACACAAAAATAGTTTACTTGTTTGTATATAAATTAAAGCAAAAAAGGTTTTGGTCCAGTGCTATGGACACGTGTCCGCATCGTGTAGCTAAGCCATATCCAATCTAATCATATTTTTGCAATGAAGAAAGTCATATCATTCGGGCTGTTAATAATGCATGGGTTCTAAGTGACATTCTTTCGTGATTCGTGAACATATTTGTTGTGGGAGGAGGGCTCAAATTTGGTGTTTGTGAGCTTTTAAGTTTTAACTCTTTTTGTTCCACATTTAGTTTTAACTGTTTTTATCAACTTTTGGGTTATTAAATTAAAAAAAAAAGGTGGAGTGTGCCTTGTAGATTATTTCAAAATTTCTTCAAATAAAAAAAAAAAAAAAAAAAAGGGTTATTATTATTATTATTTTTTTTTTCTATTTTAACTAGGGCAAAACTTACATACAGTAAGTTATGTCCTGTTCGTACTGTTCCTGTGCTAAAAAATCGACACGTGGCATTTTAAAACAAGAGACAAACGAAGTTAAATGTCCGTTTATCTCTCTCATCTCAACACTCTCTTTCTCTCTCATCTGTACTTGTTCTTTATCTCTCATCTCAGCTCCACTTCTCTCTCTCATCTCAACGGTAGTGGTATGGTAAAACAACCAAAAGGCATGATGGCTTGGAGCAGTGCTTTCTGGCTGGGTTTGGGGTGGCAGTGAAAATTCTGAGATTGGAGACAAAGGCAGTAGATCTGGCTTGCAAAACAGCAAATCGATTTTGGCTGTGACTATGGTGGTGGGTTTCGGCTGTGACTATGGTGGGAGAGGAGAGAGAAAGCGAGGATGAGGGCTACGAAGGTGAGGTAGTTGACACGGAAATAGCAGAGGTTCTTTCGGATCTGTGAGTATGCTTCGGATAGTGAGTCGGGTCAGGCCATGGAGGTCCGATCGATGAGTTCGGACCATGGGCAACACTACGAGAAGTCGTGGCGGATCGAGGAGGATGTGCATGAGATGAAAGCGCGGAAAGCGGGGATGGCGATGGGAGGCTGGGTTTGGGTGGTGGTGTTGGATTGTTGGTTCGAGATTGGGAGTGTCGGTGGGGAAGCCAGCTGAGATGAGAGACAGAGAACAAGTACAGATGAGAGAGAAAGAAAGTGCTGAGATGAGAGAGATAAACGGGCATTTAACTTCGTTTGTCTCTTGTTTTAAAATACCATGTGTCGATTTTTTAGCACAGGAACAGTACGAACAGGACATAACTTACTGTATGTAAGTTTTGCCCTTTTAACTATTCATTATTACAATACATCATACATCCCATTTGGGGGTGGCAAAAAAAAACCCAAACCCATTAGCTCATCCAAACCTATTCACTAATTGCACAACCCAACCCACTTATTTAATAAATTGGCAAATGAGTGCTAGCTCAATTAGACCCAATTAAGTTGAGTTTAATTTGGCTTTAATTGGGTTCTTTATTAGGCATCTAACAAATTTACCCAAACCCACTTATTGATCATTTGGGGGTATTTTTGTCATTTTTATGGGTATTTTTATCATTTTAGAAGTTGTAAGATATTTTGACCATTTATATACATAAAATAATTGGGTAAATGGGTGGGTTAGGTTTTAATGGATTGAGTTGGGTATAGGCCATACACACTTTGTTAAATGGACCTGAATGGGCAATTGGGTTTTTAAGGACCCAACCCATTTATTACCCACCCAAACCCACCCATTTGACACCCCTAATCCCACTCTTCATTTTACAATACCATTTATTAAAATAACCTAAAATAATTGCAAGAAGAGAGAGAGAGAGAGGGAGAGAGAGAAGAGGCCAAAAAAGAGAAAAGCATGTGAAAGAGAAAAGAAGTAATAAACAAAATATGAAAGAGTTACAATAACTCTTCATAGCATGTTTTAAAAAATGAAAGAGGATGCTAGTCTAATGTAGAAGTTATTTTGAGCATAACTTATTATAATTTGAAATAAATATCCTTTCAAAAGAGTTGATGTGAATGCTCTAAGTAAATAGAAGGGTTTTAACGAACCGGGTTTATTAATTTTTGCAACAGTTTGATAGTTTCTATTGAGCCCATTTCCAAATAACTAACACCCCAAGTATAACTAGGTTGAACGCGAAAGCCCAAATCACAGATTAGCTTGATTTTAATGAAAGAAGCCCAATTTCTTTTGACGCTTGTGATCCGCGGGGCCCATCATGTTTTTCCAAAACAAATTAGTGGCATTCTTGTAATTATAAGGTACTGCCTTCAACGGTAATATCGTGACCATTACTCTGCTATTGCCGTACTCCTCTCTCTGAAACCCAGATCATCTCTAGATTGGGGTTTCGCCTATCTTCATGGGTTCAGATCTGGGTTGTGATTTCTAACAATTTCTCTTTGTTTTGCAGGGGATTATTGCCAATTGAAAGCTCTGCCCAGGTATGTTCAAACTTTTGTTGGGTTTGCTACTCTTTTCTATTATGTGCCTACGACTGGGCTGTGTGGATTTGTTTAGAAGTATTGCGAAGGAAAAAAATTATTGTTATTGATAATTAGGCATTGACAAATGACAATGATGCTGAAATTTGTTCATAACTAGGCAGCCTGATTTATCTTTATTTTCTCATAAATGAACATCAATACCTTCATGCTATGGTTTTGTAAATTACATCAAAACAGTGTAGTTAAAGTGTTTTGTAAAACATCAATACCTTCATGAGTGTTTTGTAAATTACAGTCAAGGCTAAGGATTTTCATTATGTGATTTGTTTTTCTTGTAAATTACAGCAAAAGAGTGTATTAGCCTCACTATTAGGCCAAAATACAGCACCATATATGCTTGAACTTGAAGTAGGTATGGTTTTGTAAAAACAAGATTGAAGCAGCCTGATTGTGTGAAATAAATGAACATCAATACCTTCATTTTCTTTTTATGTTACATGACTGGTTGGGTGCAAATTTAAGCCAAAGTCTTTGAAACTAATAAAAAAAAAATCATTTGTAAGGGTGTTTCAGTACAAGTCTTTAAGTATGCTAATTGCTAAGATGAGCAATCTATGACATATTGTCCAAAGACCAATGCTTTTAGCATTGGTCATTAGGTAAGTAGATACTTTTAAATATGAGGTATTTGGATGAATTAGATTTTGATATTGTTGGGTTTGCTTTTGGCGATCATCATATTAGCAATGGTTAGTGTAGTTAAGGTGATATTGTTGGGTTTGCTTTTGGTTAGTGTAGATAAGGTGATATTGTTGGGTTTGCTTTTGGTTAGTGTAGTTCAGGATGATTTCAATATGTGGTGGATGTGGTTAGATGGCGAATGAATTGAATGATGTAGAGGAAGCAAAATTGTGGCCTCCTCTGATTGAGAAGTTGTTTATACAACTCATGGTGGAGCAATTGGTTCAAGGGAACATTGCAAGATGGTGTTTTCAACAAGAGAATTTACCTCCAAGATTTGGGGAAGGTAGGGGGTTGTTCTTGGGGGAAGGGGTTGGATTGAACCCACTTAATTTGCTGCTTTTCACTTTCATAAAGATCTTACTTTGTAGTCAGTTGGTAAATAGATTCAGAAGGCTTTTCAATTGAACCTGTTTACCTTAGGTTGTGCGAGTTCTTGGACAATGTTTGAAGGTGGTTGAATGGCAGAAATTGCCCTTGTAGTTTCCGATTAATCTTCGTCCAGGTCTTGACCTTGGTTTTCCCTATTTGAGTCTTTTGGATTTGAATCTGCTTCCACCAAACTGATGCTCTCCCTTTGAGCTTGATTCTCACAATCTTCACCTTCATGTGATCTGGAATGTCATGGTATTCAAAGACACGTTCCACATGATTGAGCCAATCGGTGAAGTCATCAAGATTTAACCCACTAGAGAATTCGGGCACGTCAATCTTGACACTACCTTCCCATTTCTGCTCATACCTTGGTTCATATCTCTGATTCTGATCCTGTTCTTCCCACTGTTGCTCAAACTTTCGGTGATAACCCATGAAAGGTGGAGCTTGTAGTTGCTGCTGCCTCTCGGGCACTCTCTTTTTTTGTTGAGCAACATGTTTAGATTTTGGATCTTGTTTTGGTTTATACTTTTGAAACTGCTTGGTCAAGACGACAAACTGTCTCCTTATCGCTTCCATCTTAATTTCCCAAGAAAACTTCTTGGAAATTCCTCCTTATTGGCAGCATTGAACTCGGCTTCAACTTCCGGAGCCATTCCTTAAATTGGTTTCTTAAGCTTCTTCAACTTCTTTCCTGCCATCTTGATTCAGGCTGGGGTAAGTGTTTAGGCTTAGGATAATTGGTTCTTGGATGATTTTAGAGAGATAAAGAACAAAGAAAATGCACAAAACAAAGACTCTAAGGATCTCAAGCTCTGATACCAAATGATGCAGCCGTCTATGAGTGTTTGGGCTGTGAGTTGCTTAGAGCAATGGTTCAAGGTGCATAAGACCTTCAGCAAGAGAATACATCTCCAAATAGCTCTAGGCTAACACTTTTATTTATCAAAATTCAACTAATCTTGATACAAGGCAAATTGTTGTTTATATAACACATCCTATTGCATTGTGATTGGTTACAATTTACCAATCTATGATTGGTTACTAATTCTGGTCTACTGATTGGTTAAATCCTAACTAACTCATTAACCAATCAGATTTGAAGCACATGGCTAACTACCAGCAATTAGTTACTAGCAAGACCAAGGTCTAGGTAAATGCATGGCTTGTACAAGCTTGTTACAACACATCTGTAACTAACTAGCCAGCTGCTATGCTATTCAAAGCTAAAAACTAGAGATTACAAAGGAATAACTATGCTAGAAGATGCACCTGCGTCAAGAAGGTCGAATCAGAGCAGAATAAAAAGGAGCGTACCTCAAAGGACCTCTCGCCTAGAAAGGTTCCAGCATACGGAATCCAAACTGCCTTGTTGCAAAGGATAAGAGTAGAGAAGCTCCATGAATGAGTCAATATCCCAAATATGGTTAGAGCCATGAAAAAGAAGATGGTCTGCCATCATAGCCTCTTAAGAAAAATAATTCGGGGAATCGACCTCGCAACGATTGATACGTCATGCCAAAACTTTATTTGGGAACCATCCCCACCTTGAACATGATGTATTGAAAGAAACAATTCCAGCTCCAGCTGGCTCTTATATGCTTCCAAAGACTAACCCCGTGTGATTCCTAACCCTGGTTAGAACACCCCCTGGCTACCATACTTTTATGATGTTTCTCTTTCACTAAGCATGATGGTCTATGTTTTGATGTGTATCAAGATGCATGAATATTTGGAAACAGATTAAAGTATCTTTAACAAGCCGAGTAAAATGTAAAACCCAAAAAAAGTTTGCATTTGACATGAACAACATAGGTAGATATTACTAATACATGGATTGATTTTTTTTTTTTGGTTCATTAGAGTCCCATTACATTTATGGTTTTATTAATATTATTATGCATAGTTCTTATGCATTATGAACATTTGAAAGCAAACAGCATCTGTGCTACATTTCATGCACAACTTCAACCACGTTCATTTTAATAACGTCTCCATGTTTAGCAAAGAACTATGAAACTAATTGATTTTGGTGCGGCAGTGCCAAATGGACACAACATACCTACAATTGCTCTAGATATACTGCACAATAGATCCAAGATGCGAGAAGCCAATATTTTTTTAATATAATTTTAAATGTTTCGGCAATTTTGTAATTTTGGTTATATAGGAATGGGTTGTACTAATAGTTCATTAGGATTATGGACTATTAGTATAATACATCCTAAAAAACCAAAATTACAAATTTTTCTAACACTTAAAATTAAATTAAAATAACATTGGCTTGTCGCACCTTGATCTCTTGTGCAACATATCCAAGGTAGTTATAGCTATGTTGCGTCTATTTGGCACTGTCGCACCAAAATCACTTACTTTCACATTTCTTTGTTAATCATGGAGGCGTTAAGCTTTAGCCAAAAAAGATTTCAACATAAACCATTCATTGATATACATCTGTACTTCCTATAGATTTAGGTTTAATTGACCAAGTAAAATATTCTGGTTTGAGTTCTGCAAAAATGAACGTGGTTGAAGTTGTGCATGAAATGTAGCACAGATGCTGTTTGCTTTCAAATGTTCATGATGCATAAGAAATATGCATAATAATGTTAATAAAACCATAAATGTAATGAGAATCTAATGAACAAAACAAAAAAAAAAAAAAAAAATCCATGTATTAGTAATATCTACATATTTTGTTCATGTCAAATGCAAACTTTTTTTGAGGTTTTACATTTTACTCAGCTTGTTAAAGATACTTTAATCTGTTTCCAAATATTCATGTATCTTGATACACATCAAAACATAGACCATCATGCTTAATGAAAGAGAAACAGGATGGTAGCCAGGGGTGTTCTAACCAGGCTAGGAATCACACGAGGTTAATCTTTGGAAGCATATAAGAGCTAGTTGGAGCTGGAATTGTTTCTCTCAATACACCTTCAAAACATAAATTAATGTATGCATGATAATGTTAATGTATGCATGAAAATGTTAATAAAACCACAAATGTAATGTGGCCCTAATAACCATTAAAAAAAATACATATTTTAGTTAAATTACCCACAATTCTGGCGGGAGGGCTCGTATATTCGGGGTTTACTACCTAAAAGGTGGGTCTGAAGGGCCCTTCCTTGAGGAGGTTGCTCGTCAAAAAAAAAAAAGAAGTCATTTTGTCTTATTTAAGTTGAGATATTTAGTTTGGGTTTAGTTATCAAAGCCCAAGAAGTCCAAGTTCAATTAGGATTAGGTATTAGTCATCTATTTATATGTATGTAATGGTTTGTTTGAGGTTTATGGAATACACGCAAAGGAAAACCTAAGTGTGTCACCTTAAATTCCCAGCAACTTAAAACTTAAAACCCTACAAATCCATATTGATGTGTCACCTTTAAAACCCTAAAATTCTGAACTTCAAAACCCTAAACCACCCATCCATCATATAGTCTAAAATACCCCACAAATAATCAAAAACACGGTTCAGAGATTATCGTTCATACAAAATAAGAAGAAAAAATGGTTGCTTTTGTGCACCCTATTTGCATTAAGCATTTAAGTGCAAGCATGTAACATAATAGGACACATGAAGTGGTTTGAAGCCAGTTAAAGAAATACATACATCTATCCATACTTAAACAATTTGCAACTAGGGCACCTAATAGAACTAGATTTTTTTCACAAGAATGTTCTGAAGTTGCGGAAAAAGCTATTTGTAATTTTTTTTGGGTGGTTAAGCATCTTTTGAATTATTTTGTTCCTGCTCCTTTTACCAAATTAGTGCACCTCGGAAATTTCTGTAGTTACAAACAAAAAACTAGCATGTATATTGAATTTGATGATCAATATGGTGATACTAAAGATAATTCATCAAATCTCTAAACCAATAAAGTATAAGTAATGCTTACATTAGAGTTCATTGAGGTTAGTGAGTACTGCTTCCAATGATGACATCCTAAGAGTAGTTTGGGCGCATATTTCAAGCCCAATTCTGTGATTTTAATGATTTTTTCTTTAGTGCACTCAATATTAAGTACTTTTTTGTAAACTACATGAAGTTTTGCCTCTTTCTTGTCCTTTGCATAAGCAATTATGTTTTTTTTTTTGGATGAAAAGTAGACATCTTAAACTTGAATTCAAAGCACAAGCAGACATACAAGTAGTTATATATAGTTATGGCGTGCCAGTTTTACAAATTACCACGAAAGTTCATGATGTCTATTTTTCACTTAAAAAAAACCCAAAAAAATAAAATAAAATAAAATTGACTGTTTGTGCAAAGAATAAGAGAGAGTCAAATGGTAATACAGTTCAAAAAGACTTGCTTAATATTGAGTGCATTATAGAAAAAGCCATCAAAATTTTGGAATTAGGCTTGAAATGTGCCCAAACTGCTACAGGATGCGACCATCATTGGAAGCAGTACATAGTAACCTCAATAAACTCTAATGTCATTACTTATCTACATTGATTTAGATATATATATGCGATTACTTACTATACTTTTTTTTTTTTTTTTGCTATCGCCATACTTATTCAATTCAATTTACATGCTAATAAGTTTGTAACTACATGAATTTTTTGGTGGGCAGTAATTTTGGCAAAAGGAGAAACAATAGAATAATTCAAAAGTTCTTAGGGGGGAAATCGAAAAAAAACCTTAGGCTTTTGTCCTTGACGTTTAAACCCCACTTTCATTATTGTGTCAAACACTTGAAAATTATGAAACACTTTAGACCTTAGGTGGGGTTTTGTTTGACACTAATGAAAATATGAGGTTTAAAATTACACATTGAAAAGTATTGGATTTAATTTGTCACAAGGATAAAACTACAAGGGTTATTATGGTGCAAAATTCTGGTTCTATTAGGTGCCCTAGTTAACAATAGTTAACAAGGGTGTCTAGTATTCTTTGAATCCCTGACTATTATTAGTCGAGGTAGCAATGATGATAATGATACCCCGCCAATCCAATTGAACCATTGAACTCTTCAAGTATGATAAATTCAATATCTTGAAAAGTTGGTGTTGGCAACAATTGCTTTGATATGCAACATGAACTTGTGATTAAGACGTTTCAACCTTCATATCTTGGACAAAACCTCCAAACCTTTATAGTATTATCTATTTATAAGACGTCAATAACTATTGCTTGGTGCACAAGAAATATCTTTTTAGGTCGACAAGAAATTACTTTCATAATAGACAAGGAATACATTTCTTCGTAGACAATGACTTTCCTTCCATAGTTGTCAATTCAGTGCAGTTCTGGTCAGAACGGATAGAATTTCTCGTACCGGTATGCAAACTGGAACAAGAAACCCTCTCAATCTTCCTCAGCCCAAATTCCGGTGCTTTCCGGTTTTTTTCGGAAAATACCGGTCGAAATTTCCATAATGCAAATATGCCTAAGTTTTATTTATTTATTTATATCATCTTGTTATTCTTTCTATCAATACATGGATCCAATAAGGAATATTTCCTCTAAAATTTATTGAGCAAACACAAGTTCTCAAACAAATGGTTTTTCTAATAATCTATATCCAATAAAGTTCTCATCAAAGAAGGTAGCATGGGTTAGTAGAGGATTCAAGTATTGGTAAAATGAATGACAAGATAATGATAAAATGAACTTTTTTACCATTTATTATGTAATAATATTTTACAAAAGAGTTGTAATTTTGTTTATATTTTCTTATTTTATTTTGTTTTTTATAATTAGTTTAGATGGAGAGTATATAAAATATATATGAAGTTAAGAAAATTATAAATTGGATCTATTAACAAAAGTTATTAATAAAAAAATATTTTTAATACTTGGTTTTGAATTGATATATTGATAAATAGTTAGATATATATATATATATATATATCATATTAGCAGTAATCCCGAAACGGTACGCTGGAATGGACCATAACCGAAATATTTTGTTCCAATGAACGAATCATAACGGACACCGAAACGGAATCGACAACCTTGGTTTGAACATCATGATGTTTCTCTTATTGGAAAAATATTTTAACATATTGCATATTTCATACAGCTCATCTAAAATCTTGGACAAGGTATTGGGATGAGTTGACTTGCTCTAATCTTTAATTATTTGAGCTTTGGAAATACGTAGACTACTTGCTGTGGGGTGCAAGTGGTTTTGTGGATAGCTAAGTGGGTCAGCTTACTTGGGCAGGAGTCCATAACGTTTCTATTATAAACACTAATTAGACACTTACAAATTGATTGTGACTTCATTCCCATTCACTAAAGTGCTTGATTTTCTCAAGGAAAGAATCCTAATCCACTTGGTGAGATTTGTCCTGTTTATTATGTTAAACACCTAATAGCAATTGATTGTTGCACTTGGTTTGTGGATAATTGTGTGCATAACATAATAATAATAATAAAAAGGCCAAATTTCAAATTACACCCTTTAAATTTGGTCAAAGTTCAATTCAGTCCTCTAAGTTTTGACTGTTTCAATTTAGTCCTCTAAGTTTGGTTTGGTTTCAATGTAGTCCTCTAAGTTTGTTTTCGTTTCAATTTAGTCCTCTAAGTTTGATTTTGTTTCAAAAACTTAAAAACAAAAACTAATAAAATCAAACTTAGAGTACTAAAGGACTTAATTGAAACAAAATCAAACTTAGAGTACTAAATTGAAATGGTCAAAACTTAGAGGACCAAATTGAAACAAAATCAAACTTAGAGTACTAAATTGAAATGGTCAAAACTTAGAGGACCAAATTAAACTTTGACCAAACTTAGAGGACTAAATTGAAATGGTCAAAACTTAGAGGACTGAATTGAACTTTAACTAAACTTAGAGGGTGTAATTTGTAATTTAGCCTAATAAAAAAGATACATTTGGTTTTGAATCAAATAATATCTACTGTTTCATGGATGTCATCAGTGTTTGATATGTTGAAGCTTCATTTTCACCCATTTTTCACATAGATATTTTTACCTCTTAAGATCAAATCAAACCAATTTACTGCAGCTACCAAAGTTGTTTTCATAAATGCTCAGGTTATTAGGTGAGCATGAGTCCTTTTTTGTCAGAAACCTTATAATTTAAGTACATGTTTGTGATGCCAAGAGCCTTATAGTTCAATGGCATATCCAATTATCCTAATGAGGAGGTTGAAGATGATGATGTTTGTGATGAAATGTTTCAGATTTTTGGGTAGCTTCTGTAGTTAAGATTGTATTCATTTGCATATGTTATTAACTTCTATTGTTGTTAGTTTAGTGTTTACAGTCCAACATGTTACAATGTCTTATAAATATTGCTGCAATTTTTCTTTTCATTTCTGTAGCAACTTAAATTTGATCAATTTCAAATGTTGTGCACATTTCTAAGCTTGAAGGAATTATTAACCAATGTTACACGAATACGTCCAGTAATTGAGAATGCAAACAACGATCACTTGCTTATAAATGGAATAGAGAAGGATAGTCAGGGGCCAGAACTTGATGAGCCAATAAGAAATGTTCTTGAATAAAGGCATGTTACTAAGCAAGTCCATCGATTCTATTTTATCAAATTAATGTCATCAAATTTGGAAGCCAGAATCGAAGAGGCTGGAAAGCTGATTGAAAAGTTGAAACAGGATATTTATCAGATCTCTTCAGAATTAAAAGAAAGAATAGTATGTTAGAAATGGTCTGTACAATATTATTATGGTGGAAGTGGCATAGCAGTTCTACATGTCAAACTTAAGCAGTTCAATCATTCGATTTTATATTATCATTTAAAATATTGTATTGCCAATTTAACCAAAAAGTTACCCGGTTTAAACCACAAGAAAAGAATGATGTAAGAGAATGTTAACTTCGAAGAATGTGGATTAAGAGAGAGAGTGGCCGGGAAGAGGAATGACTTGGACAAGCTGTGTTTTGCAAATAATGCACACCATCGGAGAGCAATCAAATCATGCTCATCACAGGGAGAGCTTGATACCTACCCATGTAAAAGTGGACACTAAATACTCAACTGCCTTACTTCCTGGTCTATTTTGGTTTTTTGATTTCCTTCTCTTAGTTTTTTTGTTTTTGTTAAAAGAAGGGAATATTCGATCTTCTGCAGCTTATATCAAGCATATAGTTACTGTAGCTTATAGTTACTGAATTAGATGGAATAAGGAAATAAGTATTGCCACTTAGGGCATTATATCAAGCAAGTTGAGAAAGAATTGCACACCATAAAGAATGATGTAAAATCTTTACAGAAGCAATTAACAGTTTTTTTTTTGATAAATAACAGAAGCAATTAACAGTTACACATGACAGAAAGGGTGAAGCGTACAAATGCATTAGTCAATTGAGGAAACTGCATGATCTGGAGCTATGTTTATTTTCATCTGGTTTCTAAATATGTTTCCCCTCTTACCATTTGTGTCATTCATATAGTGTATTTGGCTCTTCCTTTCATAATAAGTTATGGTTTCATGCTGTTTAAAGTGCCTGGCTTCCTGTAGAGAGTAATGTGCAATTGTCTAATAGATTGCTTTAAATCTATGTTGATCAGCAATAGCCAATAAAACACACACAGTTTTTTTGTAAAAATATTTTGTCATTTAACTTTCAGTTGTAAAATATAACTTCTGGTTTGCCTAAGATGTCATTGTTTCTTCAATCTTTTTCTTTACGGATATACCAAATCTTCAATGCCTGGTGATGTTATCTCAATTGTCTCTTTTGTTCCATACATTGCATTTTTGTGAAACCACCTTATTTATTTATTCTGTATGATTCACAGCTTGGCTGCCAAATTCTCCACCTTTTGTCAAATCATTTGATCATTCGTATTTTTGTACAGTGAAAGATTTGGCTTACTTACTTGGACCACCAATGACCTGCTTTAGCTCCTTGGGAAGCAATGATAGACAAGAGATGCCTCAAGGATGCCTAGGCAACAAGCAATTAATATGCAACTAGGTGGTCACCTTGTCATATTTGTTTGTTTACATCTGCCTTGTGTTTAAGCCAAAAACTTGCGAAATTGGATGCTCATGCTGTCAAATCTTGTTATTTCTAAAGATTTTAAATGGTATTTCAGAAAAGTAAGAACAATTTGAACTAGTGGAAATTCAATTAGTCCATAATCTTCTTATCTGCTTAAACTTTCACCATGTACAAATCTAGGTAGACCATTAAACTGTTGAATTGAATCTTCAAGTAGGCCTGAAAGTTGAGCAAACAAGGCTTGAACACATGAGATCCGATCTTGGACTATGTCTTTATGCCTTCACCTGTTCCAGACACTAAGGTTACTTTATTGAATTTACAATTAAGAAAGCGAATATTTTGTAATATTTATATGTCATGTTCTCTGATATATCTTGTAGTTGCTTCATCATAATTTCAGAGTTCCTGCTATTATCAATACAGGCCACTCTTAAAGAATGCCAGAAAACTTGCTCAAAAGAAAGATTTAGCAGCCCTTGAGGAATTGTCTCATGGACAGGTTCGTCAAACTTCTTCCTCCAATTTATATGATTGCATTGCTTTGACCCTACCCTTTTATTATTATTATTATTATTATCATTATTTACTTCTTCTTTCTTGATTAGGTTGATAGATTTATGTCCCAATGGAACAGCAGTAGAACTTTTCAAGATGAATGTGAGACAATGATGACTTACAGAAAATTGAAATGACATGTGAAAGATGCCAAGGACCTCCACAGTTGGCCTTGAACAGCAAATCAACCAAGTCCATGAGCTAGTAATTCCCTCTCTCGAACAATAAATTATGTCATTTTCTTCTAATACATTTTTAATTAAGGAAAATTGTTTTACATATCTTAATTGGTCTCATTAAGTGTTTATGCTATTTGGTTCATTGCTAGTTTGAAGCAGAGGCATCAAGTTGAACACTATATCCTTTTGTCTTTTGTGGGTAGCATATTTATCTGAATTTTTTTTGGGAGTGTAGTTTAAATCAGCCGAGTTATAAACAAATTTTCCCTTTTTAAGTTCCAAAAGTTTATGGAGTAAATGCGTACGATGTTAGAATCTTGGCTAGGTAACATTTAAAATGGATGAAAAGAACACCCTGTTACTTATGCAACTTGTATTTTATAACATAATGTTTAGATGAAAACTAGCTGTGCCTTCACATGTTTTAAATTCATAATACATAGTGGATTCAAATGTTTTAACTACTGCTAATTTCTTTTTCACTTTTTCATATTTGTGCAGCATTCCCTGCATCCACAAATGTTTAAGTCTTTAAGATGAATTTTGAACGAACACATCATCTCCCTTTTTCCCTTTAAGTTGAGGAAAACCTCAAATCATATCAAAAGGGCACGAGCTAATGGCAGCTTAGAAAATATTATTGTCTTTAAATTTATAGTCCACAATCAATGAACATTCAAATTGGGGGAGGTGTAGGCGTACAACTCATAACTAAAGTTGATGTGTAAAAACAATTTACACATGAGAAACAATAAGTCTTGAGGCACAATAATTTTCACAAAATATTTCACAACTACGGAGGTGCTTTCATATAATATGTTACGTAAACAATAGAGTTCTCTCTAAGAAAATAAAAATATCTCTATTTAAGCTATGGAATGATAGAAAACCAAACCTCGATTATCTTAAACTGTCTGTGAGGGTGCGTAGCATTTTTTTGCTAAATAGGTGCGTAGCATTTTAACTGTGAGGGTGTGTAGCATTTTATAGAGTTGGATCCAATAGAGTAAGCAGGGGCATAGCAAAGAATTTTGGTTTGGTATATATATATATATATTGAAAAATATCGGTTTTTTTTTTTTTTTTTTTTTTTTTTTTTTTTTTTAGAGAAGAAGTAAACTAATACCATATGAAGATCAATGATTCAATTTCTTTTTTGAATTCTTAATTTTAGGTTTTTAATCAAATATCATTTATTCATATAAGATTGTGTGAAGTTCAATAGAAAATTGTCATATAAATTAAATTGAGAGTTTTAAAGACTTAACTTTTTTATACTATAAATATGAATGAAAATTAAGCATTTGTATTGTTTGTATAAAATGGTTATATCTTTATTCTTATTTATGATGTAACTTTTAATTCCTTAAAATTTCAAACCTCTTTAATATTAGAATTTAAAAGATCTATATTAATAGGTATATATATATATATATATATATATATTTATAATATTGAAATGATTTAATTCACCATTTCTTAATAACTTAAGCTTTTGGGATAATTGGTAATTTCTCATAGTATCAGAGTAAGTGATCTCTCAAGGCGTCTTTTGAGATTGAGTTAGGCCCATTGAACTTAACATGGTATCAGAGCCACCCCTTGGGTGTTGACCAGATCTCTCATTTATTACGGTCCACGTGTTTGGTTGGTCCGCCACATGTGAGGAGACATATTAAAGAGAGAGTCTTATTCCACATTGACCAAGTATTCTTAGGTTGTTCAATTAAGAAACTTTGAGCTTAACTCAATTTCAAAAGACATAGCTATTAAAAACGTAGGATTATCAGTAGTACCTACTACGTAGGGTACAGTAAGAATGTAGGAGACATGGTATGCTTTTCCTACCAATGGTTCATTACCTAAATAGCAACCAAGAAAATTTACTGTAGGTTACATACAGCGATATAGTACGTAGGGTAAGTAGGATTATCAGTATTAGGATTACGACAAAATCAAAACCTAAAAGATAAAATATAGAAAGTATGAAAAGTATCAACAATAGGATTATCGCTAATAGGACACAAGGTTTCAGAATTTCCAGAATTTTAAAGTATGATCAAATATAAACATAAAAAAAATATATAAATATATTTTTTATTTTTTATTTATATTATTAAATTATTATGATGTCAACATTTCAATCCTGATCCGACTAGAGAATCGGGAGCTACGCCCTTTTTTGGTTCTTTGACCAGTCTAGTTTTTAAAACCAAAAGATTAAATACTTTCTTAAACCAATCTCATATGCATATCACCCTACCTCAACTGAATTTTTAATCCAAATTATCCTGTTTCTCATCTCCTGCCCGCAATCCCTATAAATTAAGATTCCAGCGATAATCAGATATGCTTTATTAGTTTATTCCAAATGAGATTTTTCTGTAGACATAGCCGAGTTTAAACTTCACTGGTACTTCATGACTGCGAATCATGTGACCATGGAAGAAAAAGTCTGCATGCTTCCGAATTACACGCAGATCCACCAAATATTTCATCATGACCTCACTTATTGTTGTCACTTTCAAGGATGAAATTCCACACATGACATTGCCAACTTTGTAATTTTAGGTCCATCAATAGAATAAAAAGAGTAATATATATTATGTTGCTAGGAAAACATCAAATATCCCCCAAATTGCGGTGGCGTACTTGAGTGGTACTACATCACTTTCATTTCAATCCATTACTTTTTCTCTATCATTCACAGTTTGCCATAATTGTGACAAAAGTTATTGCATATTATATGTATTAATAAAATTATAGGCACAACATTTTCACAACAATATTGAAGTATCAAGTTGTGAATATTAAATAATAATGTGAAATAAGTGATTGGACTAGATGCGAATTAATAAAAACATGTTAACTCAATATTATTATGAAAATGTTGTGTCTATAGCATTGCTTTATATGTATTATTATAAATTTTATTACACAAGTCTTATAAATTGATAAGCTAAATCTTTTAAATCCAAAAAAATATAATATATATATATATATATATATATATATATATATATATATTTATTATATGGTTGATAATGATATGTCTCTCTGAATATATTATTGTCAAGCAAAGAAGTACTGGTACGTTTTAGGGTACGGGTACCGGTACCGGTACGGTATGACAATACGACAATTCTTAGAAAAGTAAGATACGGGTACAGCGGGGATATATGTTTTATTAAATTTTTTTTATATATTATTCTGCATATATTGATAAGCATATGTGAATTTAAGAGCAATTATGGATATTAAAGTATATTCATTGCCATTAAATGGTCTTTTAAATTACAAATTAAGATCCAAAAGAGTAAATAAAAGAAGTGTACATTCATACAATTACACTTAAAGTTCATATTTCCACTACTTTCACTATTTTTATCTATTTTTGTGACATATCCAAAAAAAAAAAATGAAAGAAAATGATTTTTGTATATTTTGAAAATTTTGGGTACACTTGGGGTACGCATGTAAAAGTACCCAAAAATACAAGTACCCAAAAAGTATTCGGTACGAGTACGGCTCTATTTTTGGAATACCCGTGATTCATAGTTTTCAGATCACTTTCTATGTTTTATTGAATTAATAAACTTCTAACATTTTCACATTAAAACAAAAAGTGGTCCCTAGGTAGAGAGAAATTATTCAGTTCACCGGGTGAACCACGTTATCCGTCCACCATTTCAATAATTAAATGACACGTGTGATAATTAATACAGTTATATTTGGTCATTTTAAAAGTATTGGGTTAATGGTTAAAAGCTGACTGTATTAATTATCAAGTTGACTGTATTAATTATCAAACGTGTCATTTAATTATTGAAATGGTGGACGGGTGAACCACGTCACCTGGTGGACTGAATAATTTCTCGTAGGTTAGGGTCCAGAAGCGAACACTTCAAAGTTCAACCGGCTAAAGTCTATTATTGACTAATTTGATTCATAATTAATGATCCTGACCCATTCATAAACGAGGGCTAGCTGTGCTTACGGTTTTTCCTTATTTTGTAGAACTGTAATGGTCATTAACCCCAGAATCACGACACCAAACGTAAAAGAATCATACAATACAGCAGACAATCAAAAACGGATTCATATTAATGCAACTGCCTTTAACATCTACAATCAAAAGCAGCCAGACGTACACATAGTATGGACCCTGGTGTTCAATTGCTGCAGCTGCCTTTAACATCATTATACATTGAATCTCTAAGGAGAAATGTGGACTTTGAAAATGAGGAGCAAAGGCTTTAATGTCATATCTTAAACCAGCTAGTCAATTATGTCTATATATACACAGTCAGGTATCACTATCCATAAAGTCACTGACCGTCTACTTTTACCATCGATGTCACAAATAATTTATATGAACATAATATACAAAAGTGGGCTCATATGTCCAAATTGGAGGCTCTCGTACATGATAATGTGCATGCATCTGTGAGTACATTAAAAGATGGACAATGATATTTTCACACTTGTATTCGATATTTCCACACTACTATAAGAAATTGTGTTTGTAAAAATCAAACTGTCCTTATGAGTTTAACATGGATCATTTGCATAGTTGATCATACATAAGGGTTTTTCGGTCTTTTTAAAACATAATTTTCTATGTTGGTGTAACTTATTATAATTTTAATTTTCACAAAGCATCCCTGTTATTAGAGACTTCAAGAAAACATCAGTCACACCACAAATTTTCCGTACGTTCACATTTTTATTATGCACTAGAAAGAGTCATATTCAAAGGTTCAAGTTGTTTGAGTACAGTATTTCTAAAAATAATAATAATTGTTTGTGTCCAAAAAGTCTTCAAGGTGTATGTGTATATATTGATATATGTCTATTTATATACATTTAAGTATATGTATTTTTTGCTAAACTCATTTAAATTTATAAACAAATGAAGGGAGTGATACCCACAATGTACGTGTTTTAAATTTAGTTATTCCTAAACCTCCAAAAAAATTGATAATATACCAACTACTACGACATGTTGGTAACAGATATACCAAAAAAATTGTTAGTAACATATATACCAAGTAATATGTTAGTAACATCTCCCACCTAGGAATTTTGGGGGTTATGGATAATTCACTATAATTTAACCTCAAAATAAAATTTGGTTCATACAATTATGTCCTCAAAAGTTCAAATAAATAACTTGTTCTTAGTGGAATTAATAAGGGTATCAATTGAAAAACAATTTTGCTTTTTTGTTTCTGACACAGCTAGCTCCAAATTGAAGATCGATCACACCAAAAGAATATTTATCAGCTGAGTTCTACGACAGTCATTTTCCTGAGCTACAGAGGTTTGCACGACATGATCGTTATCACAAACATATAGCAGCTCAGCTCCAGTGCTGAATGCACAGCTAGAGCTTGCTTTATGTTACATGCATAGAGCAACAAATGGAATTGGATCCATGCACGATAAATGATCAGGTCAAGTTCCTTGTTGTGAAAACCTGTGGGCACGACAATAAAGCAGTTCAAAGCTTCTAGTAGCTAGTAGGTAGTAGCTATTCTATAGGTATTAGCTATTCTATTGACCTTTCAGAGATAGATCCCAAACAGTGGATGAAGCATGATCCATGTGGTCTCCTCCATCCCCAACAGCGACGTTTGGACTTTCAACTCGATTTCTCTTCATACTGAATAGTGGACCAACTTACAATAAGATGAAAATCTAATTCCTAACTCTATTAATTTCTAAGAATATCATATACATGTGACATGTTGAGGAGTATCTAAAAGTATTAATGTCCAATATAGATGCATGTGCCTGAGTGCCTATTATTTTTCTGTTGTAATTAAGTAATTCCCAATTCGAATTAAATTACAGACTCTGGCAACTATCACATATGCTATTTTAAAACTAAAATTTTCCCATAGGATTTCCGGTCATTGCTTGTAATTTAAGTCCATCACTTTAATAGAATTTTGGTTTTGTCTCAAAGTCAGGTTCATTTTCTAATAAAATTAAGTAGGATGAGATGCTAGATTCAAAACTAAGTGCTACACACGTAAAGATTGTTTTGATCGTTAGCCCCATAAGTACAACACGAAATTAAAAAAATATAATAAAATAACATTTTTCATATCATTCGCTTAGCAAAAGAGAATAAAAGAGACAATTATATATATTGTATTCACATACAAAAGCTAAACAGTTCATTACATAGATGTGATGCAAGCACTATTACGTCCCATGAATTTGTCATATATTTTGCTCAAATTGTCTTCCCATCTCTCTTCATAGATCTTATTCTTTTATACTTTTTTTTAATAAAATAAATCAACCTGTTGGTTCAAGTTTCCTGCCCTATTCATTTTTAAAAGTATTATAAAACCTATATGATAGAACTAAAAAGAAAATAAACTGAATATGGAAATAAAATATATAGTTAAATAGAAAGGGTTGCTTAATCTTTGAGATTTATAAATAATAAATTTCTTATATCATATGTACATGCTTAACACAACCTAAAATATATATATATAAGGCATAAGTCCCACGGTTTAGATTGAAGGAAAAGGGATTTTTTTCTTCTTCTTTGTTATGAGAGGGGAGAGGGGCATGTCGAGGAAGCTAGATAGCCAACAAGATCAAGTAGATAAATTTTAGTGGGTTAGGGCCTCCCCAAAAAAAATTGATCATAATAAGTCATTAAAATTATGAATTGTACCAAGGAGAAAATACAGTTTATATAATTTGTATACAATATAATAAGAATTAGAGTTATGATATGATAAAGAAATAACAAAATTAAACTGCTATTAATTTTTTTTAATATATAAATAAAAGCAGCCACAGGTACGAAGCTATATGGACATGGGTGTTCAAAGGCTGCAGCTTCAACATTATACATTGAATCTCTAGGGAGAAATTAATGTGGGCATAACCATGAGGCATTTTGACCTATCAGCACCATGGAGGCTCTCGTACATGATAATGCATGTGCATGTAACTGGGAGCACATTAAAACATTATGTTTTATAAATTGCATCATTGTGCCAAGAATTTTGAAATTCAGTTGTTTTGTCTAATTTTATTTTTTTTAAGAGAATCAAGATTTGAATCCCCTCCATCACTTGGTATAACAGTGAAATTATCAAAAGAATTGCATCAATATAACTTATTATAATTTTTTCACAAATCATCCCTATTAGAGATTAAGAAAACATCAGTCACACCATAATTGTTATTCATTTCTATTATACAATAAAAAGAGTCATATTCAAAGGTTCAAGTTGTGTCCAATAAGTATTTATTTAAGGTGTATATGTGTATATATAGATATATCTATATATATACATTTAAGTACAAGGGCGGAACTATATAGAGTTTTGGGAAATCCTTTCCTAAAAATAAAGTTTTACACTTATATTTATTTAAAAGGCTAAAATGCATAATCACCCCCTAGGGGTTTGGCTCAGTTGCAAACAGACCCCCTGGGGTTTTGATTTTGCAATATAACCACTTGAGGTTTTTAAATTGGTGAAATTGACCCCTCTAAGTATATTTTTTTGTCAATTTTGCTAACAAAATTTGTCATATGCATTGCACTTGGGTTTATAATAATGAATTTTTTATTATAAAGTGGTCACATATAATGCAGATGACAAATTTTGTTAGCAAAATTGACAAAAAAATGAAAAATATACTTAGAGGGGTCAATTTCACCAATTTAAAAACCCCAGGTGGTTATATTGCAAAATCAAAACCTCAGGGGGTCTGTTTGCAACTGAGCCAAACCCCAGGGGGTGATTATGCAATTTGGCCTATTTAAAATTTTCACAATAAAGTATATAGATGACTCTTCAACTTTTCATCATAGTTTTTATATGACTTTTCTAAATTGATTAAATTTTTATATTTGTTATTAATTTTTCCCCTAAATTCTTGAAATTCTAGTTCCGCCCATGTTTAAGTATATATACAAACGAAGGAAGTGGCACGCACAATATGCCGGTTTCAAACCACAATTTTTTTTTTAGTTATTCCTAAACTTCCAAAAAATTAAAATATAGTACATTTACAATTATGTACTTAAAAGTTCAAATAAATAACTCATTCTATCTAAGTGTATCAATTGCCAACTTTTTTTGACACAGCTTCAAATTGGAGATCACACCAAAAGAATATTTATATGAGTTCTACGACAGTCATTTTCCTGAGCTACAGAGGTTTGCAAGACATGATCGTTATCACAAACATATAGCAGCTCCAGTATTGAATGCAGCTAGAGCTTGCTTTTTATTACATAAAGCAATAAATGGAATTAGATCCATGGACCACGGTAAATAATCAGGTCAAGTTCAGTTCCTTTTTGTAAACACCAGTGGGCACGACAAAAAAGCAGTCCAAAGATTCTATTAGGTAGTGGCTATTCTATTGACCTTTCAGAGATAGATCCCAGCTCAAGTTGGGACCATGTATGAATTTTGTTCAACAGGAAAAACAGCGGATGAAGCATGATCCATGTGATCGCCTCCATCCCCAACAGCAACACATGGACTTCCAGCTCTCTCTCCATAATCAGGGCCAGCCCAATCATTTTGGGAGCCTAAAGCAAAAAATATAAATGAGGCTTTTTTTTTCTTTTTTTTACTAAAAAAAATTGACCATTTACAAGAAAACTTTGAATAGACTACATCTCTTTTATAGAAATTAGTTTAACAAAAAGGAAAGTCTTGAATATGCTCTATTATAGAAATTATAGATTTTCTTATAATATTGTGTATAAAGATGTTCTATTTACACATAAAGAGAGGAGAAAAAACTTCAATTCTAAGTAATGAAGACTCTAACATTAGTTTTTACTAGTCGCAAACCTGTGCGAATGCACAGGAAAATTATTGAAAATAAAATCTAAATTAATTTTGATTAATTTTACTTTCTTTTGTTGAATATGTATTATTTTCTTTTTTGTAGTTCAAAATGTTGTAGGCAAGAATTGATAAAGAAGACTTTACGGATCAGATTTAGGATAGATCATACTTTTTGGTTTAAAAAAATAACTAAGAAAGTATATTTATCATAGGATAATTAAAATTTAATATAATGTAATTTTTCTTTTGGCATAAGTTGAATATAGTCCAATTTTTATAAAACACGATTCATGTTTATATTTACCATATGGATCATGTTTCCATCCAAAAATAAAATAAATGATACTTAAAATAAGAAGAAGACAAATAAATACATAGGACACATGATTATATGATCAAACCTAAATAATTTTCATAACTCATTTCAAGCTCACATGGTTTCATTATAACAAATCCATCCATCTTTCTCCATTGCCAGCAACAAAATTAAATGAAATACATAAGAAAAAAAATGAACTCTAAAAATCTTGATGAAAATTGATAATTATGATTATTATTAAAAGATATTTATATTGTGTTTATATATGGAATATATTTTAGTATTAGACATTAATTATGATTGTGTTTTATATATGGAATAATATATTCTTATATTAAAGAAAATATGATGTGTCAAAATTCTAATGAAAGGTTTAATAATAGAATAAAATTTAAATTCAATTAGATTATTGTTACCCAAATATCAACCTAAGAGGGGGGGTGATTTAGGTTGAGGCAAACTTTTTCGATTTAAATGCGGAATTAAAAACTATTTTCAATTAGCAAAAACAAATTTAAGAACACAATTCAATTGCAATAAGATATGATAGAAAATCAAACACAAGCATATATAAGCAATTAAATATGTAAGAGATAGAGAGAGAGAAAATCAAACACGATGATTGTTATCGAGGTTCGGCTCCCGTGCCTACGTCCCCGCCTCAAGAACACTTCTTGAGGATTCCCAAATCCACTATTTGACAATCTTCTTTCGGGTGAAGATAAAAACCGTTACAAATCTTCCTTACACAGTGAAGAGTAACCACCGAGTGAAAAATCCTTTTCACTCCTTAGGATTTATACCAAAACCCTAACAAAATACTCACAGGTTTCAACAAAGTATTTGTTGTACAAGATAAGGCTCTCTCAAAGAGTAATTGTACACAATATGCTCACTCTAATAGTATATCAAGGATTTGATCAATATGGCTCAAAAAGTGTTTAGAGAAATTTTCAATCAAGGATTTTGAATGATATGAAAATATAAGCTTGAGAAGGATGGATTGATGTATAAGATGTTATCTTTTCTATCTTCTGATTTCTCTTGTATGCTTGATGTTTAGAAATGAAGAAAGGGTAGTATTTATAGCCATCATGTTGTCTTGCATTCTTCTTGATTTTCAATCAATCAATTTGCTTTCTTTGAAAACTTTTCTTCTTAAGATTTTTCAACCATAATTGATATGGTTGTCTTGCATGTGAATTTCAATCAAGTTGCTTTCTTTGAAAACTTTTCTTCTTAAGATTTTTCAACCATAATTGATATGGTTGTCTTGCATGTGAATTTCAATCAAGCATGTGAATTTCAATCAATCAAGTTTGTCTTTGAAGACTTTAAGAGATTTTTCAATTGATATTGTTGTCTTATATTTGAATTTCAACTAATCAAGTTTGTCTTTGAAGACTTTAAGAGATTTTTCAATTGATATGGTTGTCTTATATTTGAATTTCAACCAATCAAGTTTGTCTTTGAAAACTTTAAGAGATTTTTGAAAATCAATTGAAGTTGGTTTTAAAGTTGAGCCTTAAAGATCAAATCTTAATAAACTTTACAAAACCTAACTCTTACTTCTCATATGTCTCGGATCATTGTCTTTGAGCTTGATTTCTTTGTCTTGAGTCTTGATGACTTTCATCTTCAATGAATTTGCAACTTATCAACTTTGCATTTGCTTGATATTTGAATTGGCCATCTTGGTCCAATTAAATCAATAGTCAAAATTGAGCTTTAAAACATAAATCATTAGTTCATATGAAAATATCATTAATGAACAACTTAAAATCATGGTTATCATCAAAACTACATGAATGTCCTTGGATTAATTAGCCAATTAATAATTATTGAAACCTTGAGGCTAACATATATTAGTACTAGAAGAAAATATGATGTGTCAAAATTCTAATGGAAGGTTTAATAATAGAATAAAATTTAAATTCAATTAGAAAATATATATTAAAATAATGATGTGTAAAATTGTGAGATTTCAAAAGCTTATGTGGCGCAATATGATGAGGTCAACCAAAAGTAAAAAAGTTTCGATTTTATATTATAGTATAGATTTATACAAAATAGTAGAACAATGTGGGATTTGTGAGGTCTTTTATTTAATTTTTATTTTAAATGTGGGCCTTTTTTATATGAGATTTTTTTTTTCTTGCCTGAGGCCTCAAGCATTTGCTTGTTTGGCTTAATGAATGGGCCGGCAATGTCCATAATGAACAGAGGACCAACTTACAATAAGACGACAATCTAATTCCTAACTCTATTTCTAAAAATATTATAAAAATGTTGAGGAGTATCTTAAAGTATCAATGTCCGATATATTTTGAATACGGATGTGCCTGCCATATAGAAGTAACTGAGTGACTTAGAAAACTTAATATAGTTTTTGGTATCTCTTAACCATCAAGTTTTACATTGGTTCGAACTCCTTATAGTGAACTTACAAACCATGTATTCTATTTTAAACCTACTTAACCTAAAATTTTTAGATTCTAAAGCATCATTCTAGATTTCCAACTTGGTGTTAGCCCCACATCTAGTTTCATTCACTAAAATCTATATCATATGCAAAATGTATACACCAAGGGATTTGATCTTGAATCAATCTAGTAAGGTCATCTTTCAACAATGCTAAGAGATATAGATTTAAAGTTGATCCTTGACACAAATCTATTTTGGTAGGTAACTCACTTATAATTCATCCACATGCCAATAGAAAAGATATTGAAAAGCTTTACGGGATTACTATATATTTTCAGTTAGATGTCTATTGGTTTTTTACTCTTTTTTTTTTTGGCTAAACTATTGGTTTTTACTTCATTGCCAAATCAGTGTGCCTTTTATTGATTTTATTATTATTACTTTTAGATTTGGTATTATAACCATGGTTAAGATGTGTGTAAATTGTGTGGAATAACTTATTCAATCATTCAATTAATATGCCGCTTAGTCAAATTCAAGTAAATCTTCTAACTGGATTTGAGTTTCTCAAGCTCTAGGGTTAGACTTGGTCTTACCCTAGCCGCCTGTAGAACATAGTTTCTTGCCCTAGTGCAAGATTGGTGTTCCCTCCAGTGATCTTATAACGGGTAGGACGGAGTGTTGTCGTGAGGTTCTCGTGAGTATTTTCAGCATCTTTTCCTCTCATACGAGTGAAATTTCTCGGTAGAAGAATGGAAGACATAGATGGCCTGTGGAAACGTTTTTCTCTCAAAGATCAGGAAGATGATAAGTTTGATTTATCTTCGATGGCCCAACAAGATAAACCAACTCTGGCTGCCAAGTTTTTTACTCGCAGAACTATCAACGTTGAAGCTGTGGCAAGAACGTTCAAACCACTTTGGCAAACAAAGAAGAGTTTTTCTCTGCAGGATGTGGGGGATAACATGGTGTTGATTGAGTTTGAGGACCAAAGTGATCTAGGAACGTGTTCTTCTGGGTGAACCTTGGTCCTATGACAAATATCTTATTGCCTTTCAAAGGGTGGGGGACGGGATAGTAGTAGAAGATCTTCAATTCAATCGGGTTGATTTTTAGGTGCAAATCCATAATCTCCCGATCCTGTGTATGAAGAAATCGGTGGCAGAGACTTTAGGCAGATCCATTGGAGAAGTGATACGAACCCAAGTCCATGAAGAAGACTCAGGGAGTGGGAGAGGGTTGCGAGTAAGAGTAAAAGTGGATATTACTAAACCTCTTAACCGGGGTCGCCGAATTGGGCTGTCAAGGGGTGGAGAAGGGTGGGTTTCTTTTCAATATGAGCGATTGCCAAATTTTTGTTATTGGTGTGGTATACCCACCCATGGAGAGAAGGACTGTGAAGTTTGGCTTAACACCTCGGAAGCAGAGAAGGAAAAGGAACCAGAGTATGGAATATGGCTTAGAGCATCACAGGATCGGGTCCTTCGCCGAGTGCAAATCACGGTGGAGGGTCGGTCACGTAGTTCAGGTAAGCCTATGGGGCGGAAAACAGAGGCAGCGCAACCACATCAGCACCCACACGGAGCAGCAGTGATGCGACCCTCACCGATGGAGTTTGACCCTACGGATATGGAAACAGCGGAGTATCAGGGGGGCATTAACTCAGTACCGGATTTTACAACCCAAAAATCTGGCACTTTTGAAGCACAGCTAAGGGAAATAGATATGGCCCTTAATTTCAAATCAGTGATTTCCGAAAATTCAGGGACAGGTGGCAATATTCAGATAAATGGGGCAGACAAATGGGTTGGGCCGAATAGCCCAGCAATTTTAAGTAAGACAGTTACAGCAGTCACTAATGAGATTCGGAGCCCATTGAAGGAAGTAACAAACACAAGTGTTGGCTTGTGTCAAAAGCCTAAAGGGGGGACTTGGAAGAAATTGGCCCGTGCAAAGGGGCAGGGAACATCTGATACAAGGAGATTTATAGTGGCAGAGAAGCGAGCTTGTGAAGATGTCATTCAGGTAGAAGAAGATGCAATGAGAAGTTTGAAGTCTGCTCGGGTTCTTGAGAATGAATTTGTAGCGGCGGAGGCTGGTGTCCAGCCCCGCCGAATCCAATGAGTTGCCTCAGTTGGAACTGTCGTGGGCTTGGGAACCCAGGGACAGTTCAAGAGCTCGCCAATATTGTGCGGGTTAAAGCTCCCTCGGCTGTTTTCTTGATGGAAACATGGTCGAATGAAGAATATTTAGAAAAGGTGCGTTGTTATTTACATTTTAATAGTAAGTTAGTAGTTCAAAGTTCTAATAAAGGAGGAGGCTTAGTCTTATTCTGGAATGATGATCTCAATGTCTCTATAAAGAGCTACTCTCATAGTCACATTGATGCCATTATTAAGGAGGGAACGGAGGAAGCTTGGAGGTTCACTGGGGTATACGGGGCTCCAGAAACACATAAGAGAGAAGAGACGTGGGCTCTTTTACGGCATCTTGACAGCATGTTCCAGCTGCCATGGTGTTGTATAGGAGATTTTAATGAAATAGTAAAGTTGGAAGAGATGAAAGGCAGACTAGCAAGACCAGAACGCCAAATGAGAGGCTTCCGAAATGCTCTAGATGATTGTGGTCTAGTTGATCTTCGTTATAGGGGTTTCCCATATACGTGGTGCAATAATAGGGACCCACCCTATACCACTTGGGTTCGCCTGGACAGAGCAGTGGCAAATTTGGACTGGTTGCATCGATTTCCTAAGGCCTTAGTGGAGCACGTGGAGGTAGCAAAATCAGATCATAAGTGCCTATGGTTACAAGGCTCTCCACCGGTATATTCTAGAACCAAAAGAAGGCCATTTAGGTTCGAAGAAACCTGGATGATTGATGAGGGGTGCGAAACAACTATTAAGACAGCTTGGGAGAGTTCTCAACGGGGTACAAGGATGTTTAATGTTTGGCATAAACTTAAGGAATGCAAAAGGCAGTTGGGCGAGTGGAGTAGGAAGAGTTTCGGGAGTCTTAAAAAAAAAATAGAAAGGGTGAAGCAGAAAATCCAGCAAGCCGAAGCTTTAGCAATACAAGACCGTGAGCATGTTAACATTAATGGTTTGCGCAGAGAGTTGAATTCTTTGCTGGGTCAAGAAGAAAAGATGTGGCGTCAAAGATCCAGAATCTCTTGGTTGGCTCAGGGAGATCGAAATACCAAGTATTTTCACGGGAGGGCAACTCAAAGGCAGAGGCGTAATCACATTTCTAGATTGAGTAATGGGGATGGCGGGTGGCTTGAGACAAATGAGGAAATTGCAGGCATGATGATAGATTATTATACAAATCTATTTTCCACAAGCCACCCAAGCAATCTAACTGAAGCTGTGGCAGAAGTTCCAAGTGTGGTTACTGAGGAAATGAATCATAACTTAATTCGGGAATTCAGAGCAGAGGAAGTTGAACATGCAATAAAGCAAATGGCCCCTTCAAAAGCTCCCGGACCCGACGGTATGCCTCCTATTTTTTACCAGAAATATTGGCATGTTGTTGGAAATGATGTAACCTCGGCTGTTTTATCATGTTTGAATTCTGGTAGTTTATTGAAGTCTATAAACCATACTTTTATCTCTTTGATCCCCAAAGTTAAAAATCCCGAAAAAGTGACTGAATTTCGCCCAATTAGCCTCTGCAATGTAATTTACAAGCTGGTCTCTAAAGTTTTGGCGAACAGGCTGAAATTAATTCTTCCCCAGGTAATTTCAGATTCCCAAAGTGCTTTTGTTCCAGGGCGTCTAATCACTGATAATGTTTTGATAGCTTTTGAAACTCTCCATCACATGCACCATAACAAAGTGGGGCGCGAAGGAGCCATGGCTTTGAAGCTTGACATGAGTAAGGCATATGACAGGGTCGAATGGAGGTACTTGGAGCAAGTAATGAAGAGGATGGGCTTTCACCATAAATGGATAGGCCTCATGACTGAATGTATTAGCTCTGTATCTTATTCCATATTGATTAATGGGGAGCCCCATGGTAATATCCATCCTTCGAGAGGATTGCGCCAAGGGGACCCCCTATCACCTTATCTCTTCCTACTTTGTGCAGAAGGGCTTCATTCTCTAATTAAAAAGGCAGAGTCAAATGGTGATATGCAGGGAGTCTCCTTGTGTAGAGGAGGACCGAAGATTACTCATCTGTTTTTTGCAGATGATAGTCTTTTGTTCACAAAGGCCACTACCACAGCTTGTGAGAAGATCCTCTCAATCTTAAGGCAATATGAGGAAGCTTCGGGGCAACAGGTTAACCGTGATAAGACCACCATATTCTTTAGCAAAGCAACTCCATTTGCTTCCCAGAGTGCAATAAAAGATTTACTCAATGTTCCAATCATCCGTCAATATGAGAGATATCTGGGGCTCCCTTCTTTAATTGGGAGAAATAGAGCAGAGAGTTTTACTCAGATTAAGGAAAGGGTTTGGAAAAAACTCAAAGGGTGGAAGGAAAAACTACTATCCCAAGCCGGAAGAGAAGTCCTAATCAAAGCTGTAGCCCAAGCTATCCCTGCATATTCGATGAGCTGCTTCAGGTTGCCTATTCAACTTTGCCGGGAGTTAGAAGTCATGATCCGAAGATTTTGGTGGAGTAATAACCTGGAGCAGAAGAAAATAAATTGGGTCAGTTGGAAGAAGCTTTGTGACCCAAAGTGTATGGGGGGAATGGGCTTCTGAGACTTTCAGAAATTTAATGAGGCCCTCCTAGCAAAACAAGTTTGGCGCCTCATGGATGATTCCTCCTCATTGTTTTACCGGGTGTTTATAGCCAAATTTTTTCCCCATTGCTCAATTCTGGAAACTGATACAAAGACTAGGGGATCATATGCTTGGCAAAGCATAATAAAAGCTCGAGAGGTGCTCTTGAAAGGTGGAGTTTGGAGAGTGGGTGATGGGAGGAAGATTAAGATTTGGAAGACCCGCTGGTTGCTAGAAGATCACCATAGATCCATAGTCACTCATGGTCCCCAACTACTCCAAGACTGTACAGTTGATCAGCTGATTCTCAAGCCACGGATGGAATGGGATTCGGCCTTAATAGACAAATTATTTCCTTCCATATGACGCTGAAGCCATAAAGAATATCCCTCTCAGTGATCGTGCCCCACCAGACAAGTTTTGTTGGCCAGGAACAGCCAATGGTCTTTATACGGTCAAGAGTGGGTATCACTCTCTTCTCCACTATGAGAAACAACATCTCCCTGGCAGCTCCACCAAAGATACTCTGCAACCTATTTGGAATTCTGTCTGGTCACTCCAGATCCCTAAGAAATGTCAGCATTTTGCTTGGAGAGCTTCCCGTGAAGCGTTGCCTACAAGAGTTAATCTATGTAGAAGACGACTCCCAATAGATCCTACGTGTGAAAACTGCAGAAATTCACCAGAAGATGTACTGCATGCTGTCTGGACCTGCCCCTCAATTCATTTAGTTTGGGCTCAGGAAGATTGGACTCAGGGAATTCGGGCCTCACCAGTCATGGATTTTGCTGACTTGTTTTCAAAAGTCCTAGCTACTGCCTATCAGCAGAATTCTGAAGTTTTCATAGTGATCTCATGGCTTCTATGGCAGAGACGAAATAAAAAAAGACTGGGCCAAGATGTGCTGGATATAGACCAAGTGGGTAACAAAGCAAGAGCATACCTGACCGAGTTTGTGAGTAGCTTCGAGACTCCACCCCCCACGGAGCTCATTCCAGCTGTAAACATCAAGTGGCAACCATCCAGGGACTTTGTTTTCAAGGTGAACTATGATGGTGCAGTTTTTCAGGAAACTAACGAAGCGGGGATTGGGGTCATAGTAAGAAACCAGGCAGGTCAAGGTGATGGCTACGTTAGTCCAGAAGGTTCGTTACCCCCAGTCCGTTGAATGCATTGAGGCGTGGGCAGCAAAACGAGCAGTGCAATTCATCTCTGAAATTGGACTGTCAGAGGCAGAATTTGAAGGAGACTCGAAGACAGTGGTAGCAGCTCTCAATGTTTCCCATCCTAGTGCAGCCCCGTATGGTCATTTGATTGCAGACGCACAGTCCTTGGCCAGAGCTTTAACATCCTTTTGTTTCTCCCATGTCAAACGCCAGGGCAATGCTCTCGCCCATGCTTTAGCTCGTATGGCGAAGACTATTGATGACATAGAGGTTTGGATGGAGGATGTCCCTCCACCAACCAAAAGATTGTATTTGTCTGAAATTTCTTCTTAATAAAAGTCCTCTAATCTTTCCATCAAAAAAAAAAAAATTAATATGCCGCTTAAATTGTTTGGTATTAGAGCTTTTAGAACATGTAGGGGCCGGTTAAATCAGATTTTTTTCAATGATTTGCTTAATCAATTCTTGATTTAGACTCCAAATGATGAAATTATTATTGTGCTTAACCATATGTTTGGATGTAGAGAGATAAAGGGAGAGTAGAGCAGATGGGAGGAGAAGATGATCAAAATATACAAAAAATTAGTACCTTTCCCTCTTCTCTCCATCAAATTTCCCCCTTGTCTCAAACATACTGTAAACAAATAGCTAAATGGGAAAATTTAATGTCAAGGATTGTAGATTAATATTGCCTAAAGGAATACGGGGTATTTTTATTTATTTATTTTTTTTTTAAAAATGGTGATTTTGTTAGTATTTTGACGAAAATACTTAGGTCACGGTTTGGGACTGTCTAGCTGTAGGTGTTAAAAATTGTAATATATTTGTGTTTTTTTATAAAATTTGTGTTAGTTGTGGTAAAATGTGTGTAATAGCAAAGTTAAGTTTATCACAAATATCACTCATGTTACCGGAATTCATACATTTTATTTTTACAACAATAGACACACATTTATCACTAAGGACACAAAATTTACCACATTTAAAATGATGATAATATATCAGATTTAATAATTTTTTAAACTATATAATTATAAGGTATGACTTTATATGTAAAATTTGTTGGGTCCATCCCTATATGTAAAGACGAAAATATAGACCAATCTCGATCAAATGCATAACACTCACCTTGAATTCTCAATATAAACTATTATTTTTCTGTTGATATTAAGGCATTCCCAATTCGAATTAAATTATTGACTCTGGCAACTATCACATATGCTATTTTAAAACTAAAATTTTCCCATAGGATTTCTGGTTATTGCATAGTAAGTCAGTATAGCGTCGATTTACACGCAGATTCTGCAGATACATATTTCCCAACCCTAACTCATTAATGTTGGCTGCGCGCTTCGAAGGAAAAAGTTCCACATATCTAAAGCTTTGTGAGTTTAAGTCCCATCACTTAAATAAAATTTTCGTCTTTTGTCTCAAAGTTACGGTCATTTTCTCATAAAATTAAGTAGGGTGAGATTAATAAATAATAAATTTCTTATATAATTGTTATATCATAAGTTTAACACAACCTAGAATATTAGGCATAACTGCATAAGTCCCACGGAATAGATTGAAGGAAAAGGGATTTTTTTTTCTTCTTCTTTGTTACAAGAGGGGGAGAGGGGCATGTTGAGGGAGCCAGAAAACCAGCAAGTTCAAGTAGATAAATTTTAGGGGATTAGGGCCTCCCCCAAAAAATTGATCCTAATAAGTAATTAACATTATGAATTGCACCAAGGAAAATATACAGTTTATAAAAAAAGAAATAAAATATACTTTGTATACAATATAATAAGAATTGGAGTTATGATATGATAAAGAAATAACTAAAACTGCTACTATTTGTTTAATATATAAATAAAGCTATTATTTGTTATGTTGGAAAGGTAGTTCCACTTATTCTCTAGTATTTTTTCCTATATTAAATAAAATTATATGTTTAACTCCGTATATGTGAGTCCATACTCCCTTTAATAAATACGGTTTAATATGTGAGATTTTAAAGTTTTTAAATGTGAAAATGGAGACATGATTCGAACTAAGAAACACATTATCATCATTTAAAATAGATTTATTTCATGATTCATATTAAATATCACAAATATAACTTATGTACAGTGTCACATAGTTTAAAATTTTAAATGATATAACATTGTGTACACCGTTAAATTCAAGAAATAAAATCTTCATTGTGAAATTGACTCTCACCATTTTAAGTGAAATTGTGAGAATTTTGGTCATACTCTAATATCATGATAAATTTAACATTTATCCGAAAAATATAAATTATTAGGAAACGAAGAATTTAATCATTTTAACCATTATTCTATTCAATCAATATAAATGATATGAAAATCAAAATAAAATGTAAACTAGCGTCAATTGTCACTATTCCTTCACTAAAATTTTCTTTCTAGTGGAAAAAAATACTTCTAAACTTTGGGTCAAATCAAATAGAAACCCTAATCTTCTAATTTAAATTAGAAATCCCTAAAATTTAGGAAAATTCTATATTGCTCATTCTATCTAAACTTTAAAAAATACCTAAATTGATCTTTTAGTTTTAATTAGAAGCCCCTAAATTGCTTCTTCTGTTTAAAACTCTATGGATAAATGATTTAAAAAGTAAATAAAATTTAAAATGGTTTTTAATCAAATTTTAGTTCAATTTTTTTTTTTTTTTTCTTGACACCAGATTGTGAGATAGAATGAGCAATTTAGTTATTTCTCAAAATTAATTACAGGATTTCTAATTTCAGATTAGACTGAATCTAATTGATTATAACCCAATTTTAAGGGTTGTTATTGTATTTTTCCTTTTTATTTTTGTTGTATGTGTGCAGCCGTGTATATTTTATTAAGGGTTTTTACTTTTTAAATAGGAGGAAACCTAGGGTTTGAGCTTTGTTGCGTTGTAGGCAGATTAGATTAAGAACAAATCTTAAGCTTCTTGACATAACATAGATCTTGTGAGTTTGAAGAAAGTTTGTCACCATTGTTTGTATTTTTAATCATATAAGGAATAAATCATAAGCTTCTTGACATAACATATATAGATCTTGTGAGTTTGAAGAAAGTTTGTTACCATTAATTTTTACAACTTTAATCATATATATATATATCACGGTGAGAAACTTATGTTTTCCTCATGAAATCATGTTTTTAGAAGTATTTCTTATGAGTATGACAACATCCACTATAAGACATGAAGTAATTGTGTTAAAAGAAGAATTGTTTGCTAAATCTCATGGGGAAGTTGATTACCATGCTTTGTATCTACTTCATTTTTTTTCCCTGTAATTAAAATATGACTAGCTAACTAGGGCTGAAAACATTTGGAATCCAAAATAAAATCAATTTCAACTCATCTTTAAATTAGTCTTCATGAGGAGAAATACATAGCTATCATTTCCGTGATCTTTATGGGCTTGTCAGCTACTTAATTTTACAATTCCCATCTAGCTGATCACGGAATTTCAAACCTTTCACATTGCATTATATTTAGAAATCCCACGATTCGGGATTGATATTATCCAAGTCCCACAGCTCTGGCATAAATTCTACATCGCTGGTGGATCCGTAAATGAATCTTTTCAGTCTCTCGGTTACTTTTGCAGCCCCAAAATCGAATAAAGATCCAGCAGTAATCTACAGGTACAAAAGAAAGCAAACAAATTAAATATATATCCATGTTATTTAAAGAGATAGAGTGATTCAGCCTAATGTCAAACTTTTGTAGAGCATAATTAACTAAGGTACATACCTCTGCATGAAGTACATGGAAAATTGATTCCCCAGAAATTGAAAAACTGGCATTCAGGACTTGTGCTTGTTCTTCATGAAGAATGTGAATCATTTCATAGAAGATGAACTGATTATCTAGTCCAGTGATCAAAACAACCTCTAGAGTGGAACCAATTTCACGAATTTCCATTTGCGGCGATTTTAGGCTCGATTTAGCTTCAAAATTTGTGCATGTGTATGATCTTTTCTTTCCAATATTGAAGCTCTCCTTCTTCTCCTGGGCTTTCTTCAGCTTTGTCTCTAAACTTTTGATGTAGTTTATTGCTTCATCTATTTGATCAGGTAGTGAAAGTGCCTCCTGCATTTACATGTAGAATTAATCATTCATCAATTGTACCTTATACAAATACATGTACGTGCATGTACATGTACATGTACAACATAAATTGTAAGACTCAATGAACATATTTTCATTAATTACTTTGTACAATTAAAGACGTTTTAGTGTCTTGTTGATTAGAACAATTTCAAATTGTGAATTATTCCAATTACATAACTTTGTAATTACACTCGTACGCATACACTTGAAGCGAGTACAAAAACACAGACACTGTATTAATTAGAGAGAAAGAGATACATACCTTGGAGTTCTGATTTGGGAGGAGAGAATTGAGCTTGGAGTAAAGGACTTTCATCTGATTTCTCCTATTTTTCTCAATGATCCTTCTTTCAATTTTTGTTGAGGTTGACTGACTTCCTTGATGATTCATTTCCTTCTCTGGTAAGTTTATCGCCAAATGTCGCATGAAAAAGAAAAAGGTTCTAATTTTGTGAAGAAAGGTTTCCCTTCTTTCTCTTTTTTATACCCCTGAAAAGTGTGAGAATCAATAGTGAGAAAATAAGACCACGAAAGGGTCCGTCATTTGTGGACGTCACCTATATGTGTCATTTGGCCGTCAAGTTGGAATAAATCATTTTGGCACGTGATGTGTCAGATTATATCTTTGATGTCCAGGAAGGCGCACCGATCTAATCTCAACGATCACAATCCTTACATAAATTTGTGGTAGATAATTTCTGACAAACTGGGTGATTAGATGTACGATGATCGACAAATTGTGGTAGATAATATCTGACAAACTGGGTGATTAGATGTACGATGATCGACAAATTGTGTGGATTATTTTTTGTTTTTTTTTTTTATGGCCAATAATAATTTCACACTTTCAAGAAATATTTTTGTATAAAGAAATATCATCAATCAGAAAATATCAGCCCTCTTTTTGATAATGCTACAAATGATCATATAGAAACATGTCGTACACATCCAAATTTACGTACGTCCATTTTTTTAAGTTGTTGAAATGTCAAATTGTGTATAATAAAATATTATAATCATTATTATTGTATGAGTCCACTGTTGGTATAATCTGTTTTTTCAAAAAAATAAAATTCTATTAATCTCAACTTGTCAATTTAACAAATTGTATAAAGAAATATGAATTTGAATGTGGCCGTAAACTTATTCATATTGGAAACGGACAGAACTTCTAAAGTTTTGAGATAGTAAACTTTATGTCCCTTTTCTTTTTATCCCTTTCCTGAAAATTTCATAAGCTTAAAGTATACTTCTAAAATGACTTTTCCGATTATTTCTACTTATCTTTATATTTTTTTTGAAGAACTACTCATCTTTATATTAAATCACTAAAATTGTGCCAACTGATCTTAAAAGTTCTTTCCTACTTTAATGAACTTTCTACGTAACCAAATAATGCATCCTATAAAGTAAAGTAAACACGTGGCTTGACATTGGAAGGAATTGTTTTGGACAAATTACCAACTTTTTTTTTTTTTTTTTTTTTTAAGTTTTAGGAAATAACACATCTCTTCATGAACAAAATGATACTATTTCTTTAATATTTATATAAATACAACATACAAGTCCAGGCTTTCTCAAAAAAAGACTTCTTTAGTAAATTAAAAATTTTAAAAATAAAAATTCACACTCTTCTATACAAACCTTTATCATTTCATCAATATTTGAATAATTTATTTTTATTATTTTTTTTAAGAATATTCCATTAGAATTTACATATGAATTGATGTGTCATATTTGTACAAAATTCAAAAAGAAAATGTAATTTCGTCCAGAATTTAAAAGAGTGTTGTTTCTAATATTATTTTATGGATTTTGTTAACAGATATCTTAAGGGCATTCGTTAAGGAGTATTAAATATTTTCATTTTATGGGAAATATCGAATTTTTAATATTAAAATAATAAAAAAAGACTAAAATATTTTTAAAACTGTTTTTGTATTATTTTAACATTAAAATTTGGGTAAATATTGTTTTTGTCCCTAAACTTTGCATGAATTTCGATTTTTGTCCTTAAAACTTTAAAATATTCATTTTTCGTCTATAAATTTTGAAAGAAAAAAAAAATCATTTTTCGTCCCTATGCATGAATTTAGAGTGTTGATCTGCACTTTAAAGTGTCAATATGTACTTTTAGAATGCATGTATGCACTCTATAATACACACTCCAAACATGAAGTTTGACACTCCAAACATGAATTTTGACTCTCTAAAATGCAAATCAATATTTTATGTTCTTATATAAGAACGAAAAATGAATTTTTTCAAAGTTTAGGGAAGAAAAAATAAACTTATTAAAGTTTGAGGACAAAAACCAAATTTCATGCAAAGTTTAATAATTCAAACAATATTTTATCCTTAAAATTTTACTATTTCCCGTAAAGTGGAATTAACGAATACTCTTAAGACACCCATTTACAAAATCCATTATTAATCTAAATATTTTTTTCGTGTGATTATACTATTGGATAAAGAGTCATTAATTAATTGCCAACCAACCAACCAAAAGATTGTGATGTTTTAGAACTTAATATTACGTAAGCAATTGAAAAATCTCAGCCACCATCAAGTCACAGGTGACTCTGATGACTGTTGCTAATTGCTATACACGTGTCTTAATCGGGAAGTGTTGTCCCAGCTCTATTATAGTGGTCCCAAGAGCAGATACAAATGACCTTGACTTTGTAGTTTGCTCCTCCATGAGGTAGTTTCCTGGGCAGCGCAGCTAATGGATACGTGGCACTGTGGCAGTGGAAGTGCGACGCGGAGTACGACGGTCTTTGCATATTGCACTCAATGGGAATTAGGAAAGTCCGACCCAAATAAAAAACCAACAACAAATAAAGTAGCGTGAAACTGTAGATACTGCGGCTACACTTTCGGAGCCGTCAAAGGACTTGGACTTACCAAGTCGTAGCATTTAATGAGCCGTCAAAGGACTTGGACTTACCAAGTCGTAGCATTTAATGAGTCAATAAAAAGGTTGTTAGGGTGCACAACAATGCCAATGGCACTAGACAAGTACCTGTCATGGTTCTTTGCAACTTCATGGAAATGGGGGGAGGGAGGGAAACACTAAGGCCTCCTTTGATTCGTGATTCCAAGATCGTACTTTGAAACCATTGCAACATAATATAAAATTTAAACAACGTAATTAATGAAAATTGACAATATCGATTCTTTCAACTTTTAATGGATCTGTGTGTCAGAAGAATTGCATCTTGATAAATTAAAAAATGACCAAGATTAATGATAGTATCCAAAGAAGATGTGGAGAGAGAATGCATAAGGTCAAAATGGAGCTATGCATGTTTGAGTGGATGCAATTGTCGTCAAGTTTGTCTCTAAAATTCCTGAAATTTTAAGAATGTTTGTGGTTTGTACCGGTTAGCGGTGCTGGCGTATGGGTTGGATTGGATTGAACTAGGATAAATTTCAACCCAATTTGACTTTTGAGTTAATAAATTGTAACTCAGTTCAAATTCTAAAAACAACGTGATGTGTAAAATTCCGTAAGATCGGGTAAGGTCATTTTGTCAAATAAATAAAAATTATTAAACTTTTAGTAACTATATAAATTTATTATTCAATAAATAATTGTAATTAAACAATTGGGTATAATATTCAAGTTTCATAAAAATTAAGTTTTAAAATTCCAAAATAAATCAAACCACCAAAATTAAAGTTCATTTTGATACATAAAGAGTGTAGGGGGAAAAAGTTAAAGAAAGCCAACTTTTTGGGTATTTCCTTTTTATATGGTGTGGATAAAAAAAAAAAATAGAAAACAAGTATTTTTCTTCGCATAAATCAGCTCAACCTGAGAATCTTCCATCAAAACAGAACACAGGGGAGCTCCTTTGAATTTCAACTTAAGGTGTAGGCAGGGGCGGCTCTACCTTATACTCAGGGTGTGCAGCTGCACACCCTGACTTTTTAAAAAATCAAAGAATTTTTTTTTTTAATATAGATATTCTCGACTAAAAAAAAATTCTGAACACCCTCAAATAAAAATTGTGAACACCCTCAAATAATTTGTGAACACCCTTATCTAATAAACCCAATTTACCATACTCAAAAATAAAAAGCCCAAATAACAACACTTATTTAAGCCCATAATACAAAATAAGCCCAAATAATAACTTGTTTAAACCCAAATGTTTGAACCAGCCCAGCCCATTAATTAAATTTATTCTATTTAAGAAAAAAAAAAAAAATCCCAAACTTACTGCGTGCGGTGTGCGTGCAGCGTGCCCTGAACAAAGACAAAAAAAAAATCTCAAATTTGTTCTGAATAGTTGAATTGAGAGACAGAGAGTCAGACAGAGAGAGAGAGAAAACCCAAAAGCTGAAACCCCTGCTGGCTGCTGCGAAGTGCGAAGGCCAGTAGCCACCACCGGTCCACCGCCAGACCGTCCCTCACCGCACCGCCTCACGCCTGCTGATTGCTGCTGCCGCCGCCACTCGATCACGCCACGCGCCCACGCCTGCTGCTGGTTCACTGGTTCCGCCGTTCACCCGTTCCGGTTCGGCTCTCAGATCTGGGTTTTTTTTCTTTTTTTTTCTTTTCCTCTCTTATTTTGTTCTTATCTATTTCACTACTTGACAGTCTTGACTACTTGTTTAGTTGTTTTGTTATATGTTAGTTGTTTAGTTATTTGACCGAATCTTAGTTTTTAATATAATATTTATTTATTTATTTGATAGTTTATATTTTATGTTTTTACTGTATATTTGTCTGATTGTCTTGTAGTGATACTTTGATATTTTATGTTTTTACTGTATATTTCATGTAATTTTTTTTTTAGTGATGTTATATTCAAGTTTTGTAATGAACGTTGAACACCCTGAAAAAATTTCCTGGAGCCGCCACTGGGTGTAGGAGTGGAAACAAAATCTATAATCTCAAGCAACAAGGTCGTGTTCTTAGGGCAAAAACTATGTCTATATCATCTTGATAATTTAAAAAATGACCAAAGATTAATGATAGTATCCAAAGAAGATGTGGAGAGAGAATGCATAAGGTCAACAATGGAGCTAGGCATGTTTGAGTGGATGCAGTTGTCGTCAAGTTTGTCTCTAAAAATTCCTAAAATTTTAAGAATGTTTGTGGTTTGTACTGGTTAGCGGTGCCGGCATATGGGTTGGATTGGATTGAACTAGGATAAATTTCAACCCAATTTGACTTTTGAGTAAAAAAATTGTAACTCAGTTCAGGATAATTCTAAAAACAACGTGATGTGTAAAATTCATCGTAAGAGTCGGGTTAAGGTCATTTTGTCAAATCTAATAAAAAAGATTGAACTTTTAGTCAACTATATAAATTTATTATTCAATAAATAATTGTAATTAAACAATTGGGTATAATATTCAAGTTTCATAAAAATTAAGTTTTAAAATTCCAAAATAAATCAAACCACCAAAATTAAAGCTTCATTTTGATACATAAAGTAGTGTAGGTGGAAAAAGTTAAAGAAAGCCAACTTTTTGGGTATTTCCTTTTTATTATGGTGTGGATAATAAAAAAAAAATAGAAAACAAGTATTTTTCTTCGCATACAATCAGCTCAACCTGAGAATCCTTCCAAGTCAAAACAGAACACAGGGGAGCTCCTTTGAATCATTCAACTTAAGGTGTAGGAGTGGAAACAAAATCTATAATCTCAAGCAACAAGGTCGTGTTCTTAGGGCAAAAACTATGTCTATATCATCTTTTCATTCTCCAAGTCAATTTTCTTTAAAATTGATTCAATTATTTTAAACTATTGGTGGGGCAAAAGGGATGGTAACCGAGGTCTTTTTCTCAAGTCACGATGCAAAGCCAAAAGTGTGAGAGGTCTTGGTCTACATAGAATTTAAGGATATAAATAAAGTAGATGTAGCAGAGATGAAATTTAGAAATAAATTATATGAATAAACTATTTACTCTAACTTTGATCATAGCACAACTCAATTTATCCTTATAATCCATCTCCCTCACTAACATAAGACCGAATTATAAAGCGATTGGGGTTAGTGTCAGCAAAAAGCCCAAAGTCCATGGCTTGGCCCAGTAGCCCACGTGTCTTAATGGGTTAACAATGGGCAGCCCAGTCAAGTATTTTTTAGGCCCATGTGTAGCCAATTAGCCTAGTGAGTAGGGGTTGCCAAAAAAAGTCCAAACCTATTAGTTTATCCAAATCCATTCACTAATTGTCCAACCAAACTCACTTATTTAATAAATGGGCAAATGGGTACTAGCCCAATTAGACCCAATTAAGTTGAGTTTAATTAGGTTTTAATTGGGTTGCTTATTAGGCATCAACAAAAGCCCAAACTTGGGAAAAAAGAAAAGAAAATAAGTATAGGCTTTAAGGGTATTTTGGTAAATTTCAAGATTTTAAGAGTATTTTAGGTCATTTTAGAGGTTTCGGGACATTTTAATTATATATATGCATAAAATAAATGAGTAAATGGGTGGGTTGGGTTTTAGCTTAGATAATTGGGTTGGATTGGGTTTGGGTAATATCTACTTTATTAAATGGGTTTAAATGGGCTATTGGGTTTTAAAAGCCCAACCCATTTAATACCCATCCAAACCCATCCATTTGACACTCCTACTAGTGAGTTAGGCCGTGGGCTGATCGTTCTGTCCATAGGCGTCCACTTAGCCAGCTACTACAAACACCCAAAATGTTAACCAAATAAAATTAAAAAGTGATAGTTTGAGATTATTTTTAGAACAAAGTTTGGCGACAAATTATCATTTTATAACCAGTTTGCTGTAACTCACTACGTGGTAACTTATAAGACCATCAACATCTATTATTCAAACAAGTCACATGACTCATTAAATAAATCAAGTGATTAAAAGTGGTACAAGTGAATGATTTTATTAGTCGTCACGTAATGAGTTGAAACAACTTGACTACAAACTAGTTTATGGTCAAACCCTATTTTTTTTTTTAATAGGTTATAAAGGATAAATCCTAATGGTAAATCTGTATCTATTGGTGACGAATTGGTTAGCAACCCAAGAGTGGGGACTACATATTTTTTTATTAAGGGTCTACCCATTTAAAATGCCATTACACTCAAAGTTATAGTTGTAGAGGGCAAGCGAATATTATAAATTTTCAACAATTAGAGATGGAGAGGTTAATTTAAGTACATTTACTTACATTGATACATGTGTACGTCAGGAAATACTAAACCACGTTGTTAGAGCCAAACACCAATATATAGTTGTTGAAAAACATGAATGGTGCAGCGTAGTTTATATCCACAAGACCACAATGTAAAGGTTTTTCTGCATCCACAGCCAAAAGAGATACTATGAAGTATTTTAAACTTTAACAAAATAAAAAATATCTTGCATACTTATATTGAAAGATTTGTTGATTCAATACAGAATTAAAATAAAAGAATAATATTAATATCATTAAAATGTTGGAATCTCCACATACGGGATATAACATTGGAATCTTTACTGATAAAATATTTTCAATAATGCCTCAAATAATGATTGGGGCATAGAATACTCTTCAGTTATATTCAATAATTCCCTAAAATATTTCAATAATATCTGCTTCAGAGTACCTTATAGTTTCAGCTTATTTCCTCTCCTGACAACTGGTAAAATCTCCAACTCTCACCTATTGTCCGCTTTCGTGATCTTATGTCTAAACCCAAACTTCTTGTAAACCATGTAGAGTTACTAGACACACCAAATTCGACTCAACTATGTATTGTTGTAGTTGGATACTGTTAGCTTAATTTAAGTTGTATCTATCAGATTCTCAGTTTTAAAAGTTATTCATTATACAAAGACATACTTTTCTTCATTGTTCTTAGTTTTTTCTTCTTAAGCCGACAAAGAAACACTTTTTTGGTGTATTTAGCTTAAACTGTTTATAAGCAAATTCCCTCCTTTGCAATCTAACATATTCTTTTGTTGTTTGAACTTTCATTTTCTTGTGAATTGTTGTTTGAACTTTTACTATCTCTATGAAGTCAACATATGCACTCGGGTCTTAAATTGAAAAATAAGCTGATTAAGAAGTCATTGGCAAGAAACAAGGTCTCCGTTAAATTCAGTACCACACTACAACTATGCTCTTAATTTCTATTTCTCAGTTTTAAAAGCATCCATAAAGTCTTCTTAAACGTTTTTATTTTTTGATAAGCAAAGTCTTCTTTAACGTTAGAAGTCAAGAACTCGGGTCTTTCCTTTCACTTTCGTATCGGACTATGTAACTGCGCGTGGAACTACTTTATTTATTTGTTTTTTCTTTCTGTTTTGTTTTATTGTTGTCATCATTGTCAGTAACAATAACAACGTTTTAATTTGTTCTGACAAAACTCATCAAAAAAAATAAAAAATTCGTTCTGAAAAAGAAACATCAAGATAAGATGTATTAATGTCTCCAATCGCAATCAATTTTGGACACGTTCAAAGTCCAAAAGCTAAAGTGTAGAGTATCAGAGTATGTCTTGGCAAAGATTTGTATTCTTTTGTATTAATTACTTTATTATCTGGCCAAATAATTACTTAATTAAACCTTTTTTTAGCCAGTTGATGTCCACGCATGATGCATTATCTGAGGAAGTTAGTGCACCATACAATTATTTGGTTAGTACTTGCTAGGACTTGATCAAAGGGGGATGGCCGGATGGGAGCATATTAGTGGTGCAGTCAGTGGCGGCTCCAGGAAATTTTTTCAGGGTGTTCAACGTTCATTACAAAACTTGAATATAACATCACTAAAAAAAAAATTACATGAAATATACAGTAAAAACATAAAATATCAAAGTATCACTACAAGACAATTAGACAAATATACAGTAAAAACATAAAATATAAATTATCAAATAAATAAATAAATATTATATTAAAAACTAAGATTCGGTCAAATAACTAAACAACTAACATATAACAAAACAACTAAACAAGTAGTCAAGACTGTCAAGTAGTGAAATAGATAAGAACAAAATAAGAGAGGAAAAGAAAAAAAAAAAAAAAAAAAAAAAAAACCCAGATCTGAGAGCCGAACCGGAACGGGTGAACGGCGGAACCAGTGAACCAGCAGCAGGCGTGGGCGCGTGGCGTGATCGAGTGGCGGCGGCAGCAGCAATCAGCAGGCGTGAGGCGGTGCGGTGAGGGACGGTCTGGCGGTGGACCGGTGGTGGCTACTGGCCTTCGCACTTCGCAGCAGCCAGCAGGGGTTTCAGCTTTTGGGTTTTCTCTCTCTCTCTGTCTGACTCTCTGTCTCTCAATTCAACTATTCAGAACAAATTTGAGATTTTTTTTTTGTCTTTGTTCAGGGCACGCTGCACGCACACCGCACGCAGTAAGTTTGGGATTTTTTTTTTTTTCTTAAATAGAATAAATTTAATTAATGGGCTGGGCTGGTTCAAACATTTGGGTTTAAACAAGTTATTATTTGGGCTTATTTTGTATTATGGGCTTAATAAGTGTTGTTATTTGGGCTTTTTATTTTTGAGTATGGTAAATTGGGTTTATTAGATAAGGGTGTTCACAAATTATTTGAGGGTGTTCACAATTTTTATTTGAGGGTGTTCAGAATTTTTTTTTAGTCGAGAATATCTATAAAAAAAAAAAATTCTTTGATTTTTTAAAAAGTCAGGGTGTGCAGCTGCACACCCTGAGTATAAGGTAGAGCCGCCCCTGGGTGCAGTTCCAAAGAGGGCTGGCAAAATAGTTTTCTTTATTAAAATTTTGGATTATTTATAGTTGTTCACCCTAAATCATTTGGATTTTGATAAAATACACTCTAAACTTTAAAATTTTACAATTAATATTCGAACTTAAGATTGAATTATAATACCTACTTAGCATCCAAATTAGAGTCCATATATATGGTTTATATTACAAATACTCTAATAATTTAGACTAAAGTCTATATTTTTACCCTTAATTTTGGGAGTGTTTTCATTTTGACCTCTTAATTTTAAAAGTTTTTTATTTTGGTCCTTTAAGCTTGTTTAACTTTCAAACAAGTCCTTCCGTTCAAATATGTTATCCATTTTCAGTTAAATACCACGTGAGTCATCCAACTGAGCATTTTTATTATTATCTAATTCAATTTCAGAATTTTTTAATAAATAGAAAAACACAAAAATTACAATTTTGAAAAATAAAATAAAATAACCAACAGAAAAAATAAAATAATGAAAAATGAGGATGAACATAAACTTTGATTCGGCCAAAAAAACACATAAAATTAATTTTTTCTTAGCAAATTTTGGATCTAGCCAAAGTTATACACATCAATTTGTGTTTCCAACACTTACCAAAAAAAAAAAAAAAAAAAAAAAAAAAAGAAGAAGCCATTACAAAGATTAAAAACCAAAGCCAAAAGAAATCCCAGTCGTGGCCAACACAGCAAGACCAAGAAGGAGAATGGAGGGGTTAAGCAAGGACGAGCTTCCTTCTTTTAGTGGTGTTCTTAGCAGTAGTGATTCTCGGCCATCTTTGTGGTTTGTCAGGCACATAGGCTCTCCAGGATAGAAATTGGGGGACTTTGGACTGAATTTCAAAGGACCTACCTCTCTATAAACATTTGATGGAGCTGCTACAGCAATGGTAACCCTTTCATTTTGATTAGGAATATCTAATGCATCATCACTAATAACCCGTTGTTATAATGGATATATATATATATATGTCATACCTTCAATTGATAACAAAAATATGAAAATCTAAGTTGTTTAGTAACCCATTTTCTTATTATACTTTTTTCTAAAAGCACGTTTGAAAATAAAACATTGAGCTTCATTCCCAAAACGTGATATTTGAAGGCAAAATTTTTGCAAACCATTTTTTTTTTTTTTCTTTTTCTTACCAAACACAAAATTTGGGTTTTATATTTTCAAAATGCATGTGCTATAGTTTATGGATTACATTACAAATATTCTTGAATATTTACCCACTAAACTATTAATTTAAAAGTTGGGAATACCATTATTTTATAATATTGATTACAATATTTTAAAATTTATAGAGCACACTGCAAATTTCTCTATATTTTAGGGCCGATGATTGTAATTAGGCCTAAATTTAAATGGTTGCGCACTCTAGCTAGTGCTACAGCTAGTCCTAAACCGCTCTTATACGTGTCACGAATTTCATTTTTACAACTCATTCATAAAAAATAAAAATAAAAGACTCATGATTACATTTTCCGCATTACAAAATCAAAGAATTTTCTTTTTGGTTACTTTATCCATCACTTTGCAAAAGGTAAATAGCCATACTAATTAAAAACTCAACTACTTAGTAAAATACTACACACTCACTTATTTTCTCCGAAATTTACATATTCCATATCTTACAACTCGAGGGAGCAAATGCAAAATTACTCAAAAACCGTGAGACAAAACTTTGTTTTTTAATCAAACAACTGCAACTGCAGTACTACTACAATGCAAGCCAGGCAAAGACTCTAGCAAATCAAAGGTTAACATGGAAGCCCTAGGCTTTGGCTGGCGGTCTGAGAATCCCAATGGCAATTTTACCGGTTTAATTCTCTCACATGTACCAAGCCACTTAGCTTGCATGTATTTTTGCTTCCTCCATGGCCCCAAGTACATTTTCTTCTCCTTCATGCATTTTTTGGCAGCCGAACACAAAATCTTAATTAGGGCTCCTAACCTTTCCGATTTCCCGATGAATACTTCCGGTAGCCGGCAAATTAACTGGTTGTAATCTTCGCTAGCTCTTGCCATTTCAAACTCCGCTCGAAAATTTAACTCAATTATCACTCTCACAACTCCTTTCTTAGGGTTTGAGTTGTCCAAAACTTCCAAATATGTGTGCTCTCCTGAAAAATTGTAAGACCAAATTTAGTGACTAGTGACCCAAGTTACAGTAATAGCATTGTAAAAATGCATCCAAAATATAAAAGACATGGGCATTTATGTGATTTCAAAACTCTATTCCTATAATGTTTTTTCTCCCCTTTTTATAAATCCGATAAGATTTGAAACCTATTCATTTTGATTTGAATCTATAGCAATAAAAATTTTATCAATTGAATTAACTGAAGTTCACAATCTTCAATCAACATAAAATTTTATTAATTGAATTAACTGAAACTGTAGCTAGTGACCAATTTGATGTATCAATGAATTAAAAAAAAACTCATGTGTACCTGATGGGATATCTGGTGAGCTCCTCCACTTGGACTTGCAAATGGCACAATTGTAGCCAACATTTATAAGCCGGTTGCATACTTCCCTTCGCAAACAGTTCCGGCAACCTCCGGCCACTGGTCTTGAACACAAACATTGATTATCTGCGGCACTAAATTCCCTTAGTGCCTCCTTTGTAGTTTGCCGGATTTTTGTCTCAATTGAACTAGTCCTATATAATATCCCCTGCAAAATACACAAATATTTTGTTCATTATAAACTATACGTCACAAATTCAAATCTTATAATTTCACAATTTAAAGAAAAAAAAAATTATACAGTAATGTGTATATGAAATTTACCTGGAGATTTTGGTCTTGTTCTTTCCAAAAGGCCTTACTCTCTTCAACATTGTAAAGACTCTCATCATCTTCCTCATCATTGTTGTCAGAATTGGATGAATTTCCGGATAAATTGTGACCTTCCTCCAAAAACCCAAAAAGCATGTCGGAAAAACTTGCTTCTTCGTCAGAAGATTGGACAAACACGTCCGAGATCCGGCGAGTGGCCGGAATTCTATCCATTTGTAAGGCCATAGATGGAATGTAATGCTCCGGCGAGGGATTTCAATGATTTTTCCGAAAAATGGAACCTCAATTTATGGTGCCAGTTTTGAGGGTCCTACGTTGGGACCCACAAGTCATAGTTGGACGTACGAGACGCCGCGATCATAAGTGATATGTTTTGCTTGATACTTACGTGGCAAGTCACTATTGGGAGGCGATTGAGTCATTTTTCGGTGTCAGAGCAGCTTGTACAGCTAGATTCCACGTCAGCTTGACCAATAATGTTTCAGATCAGCTCTGTTTCGGATAATACTCGAATATCCTATTCTTATAATTTTTACTATTTTCTAGTTTATTATTACTTTATTTTCTTTTGTATCTTTATTTTTTTATTTTTTCAATCGTAATGATTAATAAATTAAAAAAGTTTTAGAGTTTATCCTAATCTCTAGAAGTGGACCTCAGTGGTGCCTTGGTGGGACCGACAAAACAAAGGTGGTGGGGACCATTCCAATGAAGTGAGTAATTTGATAGCTGGCATGTTTGGCATAAAAGACACGTGGCTTATCTAGGCTTATCCCAATCGAAGTGGGACCTAGTGTTTGTGCAAACCGATATCCTTATGGGTTTGGTAGCATATTCCATTCATGTAGTGAGCATTAAGGATAATTGGTACAGGATCTTCCAAATTATGGGTTCGTCTGCATTTCATAAGAACCAAAATTCCCCTAATTAGAGCATATTTCACGTGGGTTTGACCAATTCATAGATGCTTCCAAGCAACTTGCCATTAGGTTTTGGCTTTAGACCTTTAGTGATTGGTTAGCGGCCAGCGCTCACAGAGTCACAACGTAACAACTTGGAAGGTTGTTTCGTATTCTTTATTTTTTAGTTTTTTATTTTTTTTGAAATATGATAAAAATTCTAATCTAAACTCACACACATATATTTTGAAGATCTCGGGGATCGAACCCACATCCTCATAGAAGGGATTTTTTGAAGAAAAGATTACTACTGAGCTCAATACCCAAGTGACCTTTATTTTCTAATTAAGACTTAGAATTTGCACCAAATAATTGTCCATATTTAACAAATGACACATATAAGTATCAATTGTGATGTGTATATAAATAATGTCCCTAATTTTTTTTTGAGGATCAACATGAATCAGCATTACAACGTGGAGATACTTATCTATATTGTATAAGAGAATCCATGGTTTTAATATGCACACACACATATATATATATATGTATGTATTATATATATTCCCTTTAACCCTTTAATATCACTTTATCAATACATTAAAGAATGAATTCATGATTGACACGTGTTCGGATTGGACCGGACATACAGGATATTTACAGAGGATTACTGTTCACTCTTTGTTTGCTTGGACTGGTAGGGAATTATTAAAATAATCAAAGATTAGTCTGAACTGTAACATTAAATACTAGTGAAATATCTCTTGAATGACATAGTCATTAATGCAACCTTCAATGCAGGAAAAGAAGGGGAAATGAGTTGTTAAAGGGAATGTCATTAATGATAGTCAGGAGGAGTGTAATCAAGGATAGCTGACTTAAATATATCCAGATTTAGGGGTATAAGGAGGAAAGATAGAGACTATAAATAAGAAAGGTGGATATTAAAGCATTAAGTGAAAACTATCAGTTAAAATTTTCCAAATTTCATTATCTTCTCATTAATATTTCTCTTTGTTATTACTGACCTAACATTTGGAGGACTAAAGGCCAACTCTCACTGGATTAACCAAAAGACTCTAAATTCATTGTTCCTTTGTTTACAGGATCTTGGCATCTGTTAACTTATGTTCAATCAAAAGGAGGACGCATTGAATCTTCAGCTTAGTCAATTCTTTCCTCAAATTCAAAAATCACCCCTTACACATACTATTTGAAAAACATAAATTAATATGAACACGTCATATGTTGAAATCCTAATATTGTTGTTGTGTCTAAAATACCAACTTTTCTTTAGTTTTCACCAAATGACACTTTCACCAAATGACACTTTCAAATTATGGATGACAAATAATTCTATGTCCTATAACACCATGACTTTTTTAACAGAATATTTCATTTAAAGAAAAAAAAAATGTTCTTAGTAATTTTTTTTTCTTTTTTTTTACTATGGTTAACTCTAACCCTTGAGAGGTTATGTTCAATCAGCTAAGGTGGATGAAGCAAATAGTAAAGTATAAGATTTAGAGTTAACTATAGTTAAAAAAAAAATTAATATGAGTGAGAATTCTTTTTCAAAATAGAATATTCCATAAGAGAAATCACGTTGTGGGAGGTTATGAGCTTAGTTGTCACCTTTATACAAACCTCTAAGGAAAGTGTCATTTCATTGATGGTTTGGGGGAGTGCCATTTGGTGAAACTTCAAGTAAGGCTTGTGAAATTTACCCAATTTAAAATTTAGGTTATACATTCATGATGAGTATAACTTATCATTAGGTCAAGACATTTGAAAGAAGTCATAGTTAACCAAATCAAATTGTTAGATTTTGATCAATTTTGAAGTATATATACTTTCTCTTTATACCCTTCATGTGTGGTTAACACTTTCTCTTTATTCGTAATATATACATCAATTTTCAAGTTAATTCAATATTATTTACTATCTGATATCTAAACTCATATCTTGTATATAATTTTGAAAAAAAAAAAAAAATTTGAAGTTTAAACAATTTTATAGATAAGACTATAATTGATCTATTATCATCTTAATATTTTGCAAACATGACGGGTATAAGTAGAAAACATAATCCAATAATGGATGTTGATACCCTATCTCATTACAGTGTATACGTGATTGGGAAACAAAATCATAACTCTCAACCACTTGCATTTAATTCAGTGTCTGGCACTATATATGAACAACAATAGTTGTGGTTACTTTATGCGAGCATAAAAAAAAAAAAGAAAAACAATAGTTGTGGTTACATTGTATGCGAGACTACCAAAATTGGGTTAAAGTGAAAACTGATCCATCATCTATAACTATATAAAGTAGTAGCAATAGCGTAACCATTATAATAAGATGTTATGAGGTCCATAACGCCTTCTTGATACATGATTGTGGAGAGGCAAAAACGTAAGGCGACTAGAGATTTGTTTGTTACGACTTAGACGTGAATCGATTTGATGGTGTTGTGGCGGTGTCACTATTGTTGGTGTGATTGTTTGGCCACGACACTACTGTGTGTGTGTGTTTTGTGTAGTTTTTGTGTTTGGTGTAGGCGGATTTGGCTGAGGGAGAAATGGCTCAAGTGAATAAAGGAAGCCAATTGTACGGCCGCGGTCAGCAAGGGTGGAGCCGGAAATTTAATAAAGTAATAGAGGTGTTAGGTAATTTAATGGGTGATCTATAAAAAAGATTAAAGGGAATGATTAACTTGTTAGTGACTACACGAAGATAGATTATTGTTTCGTTTAAGAATTATTTTATATGAAAATATTATAATAATATAAATCTTTCAATTGCTTTCACTTTTAAAAGATATGTTATATATTATTTTTTAGAAGTTAGGATATTTTTTAGATTGGGTTGAAGTATGGATGAATATTTTAAGAAATTGAGAGTTGGTACGAGTCACAACATAAATCCACCAGTGATGATAAGCTTAACAAGGTGGGGGGACCAATTTGATGGTGTCATTTCGGTAGTGGGTATGATTGTTTCCTTGTGTTTAAGGTAAGGGTGATGAATTGGAGATCAATTTGTTGTGAGGGTGGTGGTTTATGGTGGCTTAAGCCCTCACTCTTTCATAGAGACAATTTTGTGGTATGTTGAGCAGTGGTTTGATGAAGCAGGTGAGGTCGTGGGTGTGATTGGTTATGTTGCGTGTTGGTCAACTATAAGAGATAGGAAAAAATGTAAAAATAAAGCAAAAAATTTGAAGGCAACTTAGAATGATGTGGCGCGATTTTGCTGATGTTGTGCAATATTTTCCTATGTCATCAAGTTAAGATTTGTGATGTAACTGTCCATGTCAGCAAACATTATGGGTTAGATGATTTCCATTTGTCATGTTAACAAATTCTATCAAAATTTCAAAACTTTTTTTTTTTTTTTTTTTTTTTTTTGGGATATGAGTTAATTGCCAACTACCTTATCTAATAATAATAAGAATACAGTTTGACTACAAACTAATATGCAGCCAGTTTACTACAACCTATGACAACTAATAAGATCATCCACATATATTTTTAGTTACATGACCTATTTAATGAGTCATGTGACTTAGTTAAATAATACATATGGATGAATTTATGAGTTCCCACGTAATGGGTTGTAGCAAGTTGGCTACAAACTATTGTTTATGAGATAACATATATAGGGATAGCAAATAAGTGGCTCCTATCCACCACCTACGGTTACAAATTACGTAGGGGAAGATGTTTGATTGAGAGGAAAATTTTGACTTGAGGGATCAACTCAAGGTTGTTGCCTAACTTCGAGTTAAATTAGGTTCGAGGGTTTGGTAATGCCTCAACGAATAAGATTTAAATCAAGGCATGATAACATAAATGTAATTTGAGAGTGACTAAGTTAACAGTAACTAAGTGCAGAACTTAAGTAAAAGTAAAGTAAATCAATGCTAAATTAATTCATTGAGGCTAAATCAATACGATAAACTACTTAAGGCCATTCAAAAATCTAAATTCGAGCCTATGTTAAACTAAACAAGGCTAAGTGCAAGAAAATTATAATATTTGGAAGGAAACTTATTTGCATTAACGTGACAATACAATTACAATCAAGGCTTACTAGAAGAGAAATAACAAAGATAAACAAGCAAAATTTGGACATAATTTTCGGATTATATGTAACAGTTTGGTCAACCAATGCCTCGCTACAACTAATTAACATGCATATAAAATGAATCATTCTACAATATCCACACTTTTTTTGTGGATATGATACCCACTCAATTGGTACCATCAAATGTGATGTAGGTACCATTATATGTGATGTTGGTACTATATGATTTTTTATATATATTAAATTTAAATAATAAATAAAAATTTAGGGTACTAAACAATATGATAGTAGGTGTACCATCATGTGTGACATTGATATTATCAATGTGAGATTTTATCTGTTAGAAGTACCGTATCCACAAAAAAATAATGTGAGTATTGTACAATTACCCATATAAAATATCTGCCTGAAATTGGTTCTTTGGACATGAATTACATCTTCCTCGTACGAGTTGCTTAGTGATTGGCCAATATTAAAATTTCTTATAAACAAAAGAGACCTGAATTGTCCACCTTCAAAAATCAATACCGGTAAAGATATTTTGATCCTCAAAGTTCACCTCGTTTTGATGTTGATGGCCTTTCCGTAGAAAATGAGAGATACAAAAAAGAATGAAAAGGTGCCTGACTGCTTTTGAAAAAGAACTTATATTTTTGTGACTATATATCTAGCTTCCTTAGATATTGCTGGTAAGTTATGATTTTGATTCTGATTGATGTTAAGTCCCTGTGTTGTTATTAAGGTATATTCGCAAATATCAAGGTACAAAGACAGATATTCAAGTATGGCATCCAGCATCTGCAGGAATACATAAAAGAAGCCAGATCCATAGCCATGGAAAAATTATGAACCTTTTTGTTGGTAAAATGTCACATTCTTGCATCATAAAAATGTTTTTGGAGTTGGTATATTCTTTATGTTTTCTCCATATTTGATATTTCGTAGCACCAAGTGCAGCCCAATTGACCAAAAAAAAATTCTATTTGATGCAAAACTTATCTCCATTAATTTTAAAATGGAGCTTCCTCTTTCATATTGAGTAAAGTAGATATGTAAACAATTCCACCAAGCTTGTGGAAAACGAAATTTGATCTAGATTAACACAACTTGACAATAATTGATCTAACCATTTTCTAATTCCACCAAGCTGCTGGAAAATGAAATTTGATCTAGATTAACACAACTTGACAATAATTGATATAAACGTACACTTTCTACTTCTTCCAGATTGACATGAAAGAAACATAATTTAAGATTAATACTATATATTAGAAAAGCTACCATTATAAATTAATTTAAATATTTTTTTCTAATTAACTAAGGAGCTAGAACATAGGTACCCGAAATATAACGATCTTAATTTGGACCTGATCAATAGCATAAAAAACAATTTTCATATTAATAAAAAAAATTCCTGGACTGCTAAGCCTTCCCAAAGGACACATTGGCAACTTGCAAGTTGCAACTCAAAAAAATCACCATAAAAGTAATAAAAAAAGAAAAAGAAAAAGAAAGATATCCTAATTAATACAATCAGACACCGCAAGCATATAGGAATTGTTATAAAATTTTGATGACAGGGAATCCCATCAAAAGTAAACCGTAAATATATTACAAAATTGCGCTTTCACCATATCTTATGCGTGAATGATTACTGTCTTTTCCTTTTTGTTCCCTTTATATCCATTTCTACTCTTTTTCCAAAGATACATTTGAAAGATTTCATGATTTTCTGGCACATTGCCTATATTAAATAGATGACACAAACTACATGGCATCAATATCATCAACTTTGCTACCAGTAAGTGAATCCAGGGGCGGCTCCACGTTATGGTTTGCACACCCTGGTTTGTTAAAAGTAAAGAAAAAATATATATATGTATATATATGTTGTAGATGTGTTGAACACCCTTAAATAAAATTTTAAATACCCTCAAATAAATTTTGAACATCCTAATTCTAATAAACTCAATCCACTTAACCCAACAAAAAAAACAAAAGCTTAAATGACAACAAAAAATTAACTCAAACAACAACCATAATAACAAAATAAGCCCAAAAAACAACAACTGGTGATGGTTTGATATGCGAGGGTTTGTTTGTTTCACAGTTTTATTGTGTCCACTGTGTGGGTTTGTGCTTTGATTTGTGATTTATTTATTTGGTTATTTGTGCTTTTGTCACTTTGTAGCTTGTGGCTTTTTAATTAATATTAACAACTTAAATAATAGTATTTAATTAATAATTTAATTAATCATATAACTTAACTAAATTAAATTCTTTTTGTCTATTTATCCGCACATCAAGTGTTGAATGTCTTATAGTTTATTTTTTATTCTTTTGCTAATACTGTGAAGAAATTTCTGATAAAGAAATTACTTATACCAAAATATTCATCTTCATAAACATAATGATTATAATAGCAGAGCAAATTCTTCTATACCGTAAGATTCATGTATTATTATTATTATTTTTTTGTGATGTTATATTCAAGTTTTGTATTGAACACCCTGAAAAAATTTTCTGGAACCGCCACTGAGTGAATCCATAATGAATAATGCTGAGTTTGAATCACGATGAGCTTCTATGCTAGATGAAAAACCAGTTGATAAAGATAAGAACAAGATTTATAATATTGTTGGCAAATAGTTAAAGGGAAAATAAAGTATCAAGTAATACGTCGCTATATGATAACTGTGTTTATTAACATACTCCTATTATATATGTTTCCACACAAAAGTTGCATGTGAAAAGATACCCAGTTTTAATTGAATATGCATAGGAGACACGGAAGGAGACAAACAGCTATATATGATTTAACCTAATGCTAATAAAGACTTATGTCTGTCTATGCCCCGATTTATGGATGTGGAAATTATAAAAGGGATGGATCACTCCCCAAGGATTAGCTTTTCAACCAAAGATCGAGAACTCTTTCAATGACATTGACATATTCCATTGCATTTCTGACCGTCCATTAAAAGAGGAATGTATTTTTGTGTAAAATCATATGGAAATTAATTGGTCATCTTCCTCAACATGACAACAAGCACTGTACCACTTAGTCTCTTGATTATGATTATCCCATTGATGTCATAGTTGCCAGCACTCTCAGTTGATTTTACTTGCCATTTATCATGAACCTGGCTATAAATGAGTTCCGAATTAGTATTAAAAATTTCTATCTAATTCATTTAATAACACAACTCAAACTCAAGTTCATTATCATGCTAAATTACATGTTCATGAGCTGCTAATTAATTGACCTCTGGTTTCCTCATACAAAGTAAATACTACAATTAATTTTGTTATCCCTTCATAAATCTATGTTAATAATTGATAAATAAAATATATTTGGGATTATAGTATTAAAGTTCATTATAGATAGAATAATTTTCATTTATGAAATTATTGAAATTAAATTCATTGACCTTGTATTATTAAAAATCATATATAATTTTTATTATGAAATAAGCTATTTATGTTATCGAATAATTACAAATAACAATTTAATATTTTAGAAAATTATTTACAACCTTGAACAATTCAATTATAGGTCTATATAATTATATATATATATATATGCAAATCGAACCACATACTCACGAGTTCATTCACAAAAATATCATTATTTGTGAGTTTCTCCCATTTAAAAATTGAATCTAAACTTAAACTTGAGTTTAGCTTATTTTCTAAAGAATAAATATATATAAATATTTTTTCCTAGCCAAGTCGAAACTGTTATAAACAACTCAATTCATGGATCACTCTTACAAGAATCTTAAATCCTATCAAAATCACTCTTACTTATATCCTTGAGTTCCTAAATACCTCATATAATTCCCCATCATCTAAAGCGTTGGAGAAGTTAGTTCATTAACCATATATAGATCCCAATGCACAATTTGGTGCAAAATAGAAGCATGTACAGGTAAAACAAACTAGTCAGTGATAATTTTTTTTTTTTTTTTTTAAATACAATTATAGTAATAGTCGGTAGATTGCATATATATATATATATATATATAAACTGTTTTACTTATAAGCATAATTATTTTAGTGATTAGCCATTGTTTTATGGAGTGCACAATTTTCTGATCATAAGTCCTTGTGTTATGCATTAAGAGTCTTGTACCTAATTAGTAGCTAGTTTTTCTTTATAAAATCCAGTGTTCAAATCCCTCATCTTCTATTGTTGTAACTATCAAATTATAAAAAGTATAAATAAAAAGTTTTTGTGTCATGCTTAGTTGAGGACTGAGATGATATTATTCATTTTGCTTGAATTTTGAATGAAATGATTAGCAGTTTTGTCCTTCAATAACATTGACTATTCTCCCTTATATGAAGAATCAAAGTTTAAATCCTTCTATCCTCATTATAGTAACTATCTAATTATATATATATATATATATTTAAATTGATGAAATGACATTTTTATAGACCGTTTTGTATTTTATTTTTTTCAATTGTAAACTTAGTGAAATTACAAAAATTAATCAACACTAAGTTTTTTTTTCACTCTTTTAAAAAAAAAAAAAAAAAAAATAGAAGTTTTCTAGACAATAACGATAAATTAAATACAAAAATATCCAACAATTTAAATATATTTTAGAACTTTTCATAGATGTAATTTCATTCTGTTCCGTCTACTACAAACAAAAGCAATTATTTCATTCAATTATTATTGTAATAGTAGATGATTTTAACAATCGTGTTTATTCTAGTTTTGGCATTATATCGAGCAATCAGCTAGCAAACACCATGCACAGTTTGTCTTAAAAAAAGTCAGAGATGCATAAAATAATTTGAGTAAGCAGCCAACCTAGTACCTACCCTAGTATTGATGGAGCTTTTGGAGTATGGGCACAGTTTTTTGGCTAGGTGATTGCTAGATTCCATCATTTCCATGCCATCATCATCTGTAGGGTGTTCTAAATTTGAACACTTACTTTCACTGTTATGTATACGACATTTATATCGGTCTTCCTTTTACATATTATGAAACTGGATTACGAATTCATTCATGATTCACCCCTCATTCCAATTAAATAATTAACAATTAAAAAAAAGAAAAAAGATTAAGAAAATAATATCTAAAGCTTTATATCCTAGCCTTAAAGAAAGTAACCCCTTTCTAGCCTCAAAATGGGGGGGTGTTCTCTCTCATTTCAGATCTCTCCTTATAATATTGCTATATAAGTGAAGTTTTTAATGGATCATAAATTATTTGGCAGCATTGTGGCAAGTGGAAAGTGGCATTGTAAAAATAAAAGAAAAATAAAAAGAAACCCATGTCATGACCTTAAAAAATTTGTGCTCATTCTACCAAGATTTGTTGCTAGTTGTTTGTTGGATAATGGAGTAGTTCATGAAAATCAACTCCTTTTGATTTTAATAATTCATGTTTGGTTTCACTCTTATTATTATTATTATCTTCTGTTATTATAAATTATATAGTGGTTGAGGTATGTTTGGATGGAGAAAATGGGAACAGAGAGATGCAAGGAGGAAAAAGACAAGAAAACAGTGTGATATGTGATGAGTGATGACCTTACAATTTACAAACAGGCATTATATAAGTTAATATATACTTACGACATACATTGCCGGGTGCCTGAGCAACCAACAGAGCCATCAACATAGCATGAGATTACAACATTGGATTAAATTAAAATACTTTGGATAGGCAATCTTCCTACCTTAAAGTTAAACTATAAGATAAACCCACTATAACATAAACCCACCAGAATAAGGATGACCAAAGATCTTGCTGGGGTGTGATGTGATGTGATGTGATCCAGATTTCAAAGCACAATAGAGTAAAATGTAAACATCAAATGTTCCATTTAAATAAGGAACAAAGGCATGTGCTTTATTATAATGTATCTACTTTGTGGTACACCTAAGGAACCCACATCAATACCTTTTCATTAGTAAAAAATTCCCATTATCCGTCTTTACACATTAAGATAATTAAAAGGCACAACTTGGCTGAGAGATTTCCAAGGCGTTTCCCCTTTAGAGGTTGCTTTGTCATACACATGCAACAAGATCCCATAGAAGATATCATTTGCAACTTTATACTTAGATGAGCACATCTAGATCTATCACCTTAAAAATTATGCAAAGTAGAAGAAAAATCTCTGATTTAGCATTATTCGTGTATTGATATGAGCAGTATACACAACCAATGCATGTGATGGACTGCAATTATATCTATTGCGACCTGTATGTATCAGTGTGTACCTATTAATTGGTCTAACTGTAATGTTGTTGGTCTAAGATATTAGATATGCCGACTGTTTGATCTTGGAGAATTTATTTTGAAGGCATATCAGTATATCACATTTGGTCATGCCTAGTTTTAGGGGGAGTAGGAATCAATGGATTAAGATCTCATGTAATTGGTATTGCATGCAATACCAATTGAGTGGTTGAGATTGAAAGTTAACTTCTTAACTTTCAATCTCAACCACTTAATAAAAAATTGTTAAAAAATTCAAAAAGCAAAAAGTGAAAAAATTAAGAAGTTGTGAGAGGGAAAAAGAATTGCACCCATGCAATACTTTTTAAGTATTGCATGAGGATCTCAATCCAGGAATCCAGGTAATTGGATGAATTGGCACTGGATGAGAGAGACTTAACATTTGGCTTTTTATAAGGGGTCCACAATCCACAAATATATCATGGGTGCATCGTTGTGACTTGTGAGAATGGTTCAATTCGTTCAATTCTTGCTAAGCACGTGACAAATTTAGATGGGATATTTCCTAGGAAACATTCCTATAATGGTGAAGTTGAATACTTTTTTGTGATATATTCCTTCTCAGAGAGGACAACTTTCCACTATTTTTCTCTCAGTCCAAAGAATTCTATTATTCGGCACATTTGGCACCTAGATCAGACGGTTCCAAGCCGGCACCACCACCCCTATCCTCTCCCACTTTCCGTTTCACTTCTCATCATCCGATCTAGTCTTGTATGGGGGAGACTTGCTGGAGGCTTTGGGTGGCTTGAGTCTCCAACGGACTCTCTCTCTTTTATCAGCGCGACTTTGCCTTTCCAGTTGGTGTCGAGACCTTCTACAGCCATGGATGTTTGGTAGGCATCGGGCTTGGAGACTTATTCCAGTTCGAGATTCTATCGTTTACCCTACTTTTGGGGTAGATCCTTCAAAACTCTTCTTTTTGAAGAGCCCCCACCACACCCGAATCGCATGACATATCTTGCCATGGCAAATTCGATTTGACTTCTCAGTGGTTTGCTTGGCTAGGATCAAGGCTCCAAACCTTCTGCTGTTCCAGACATCGATTGTTGTGGTTGCTCTTGTAATCTTCTAGATTGTGGTCAAATTTTATGTCGATTGGTGTTACTGCTGTTGTGATGTTTGGTGTTGTTGTTGTTGTTGTAGTTATCTTTGTTGTTGTTGTTGTAGTTATCTTTGTTGTTGTTAAATTTGATGTTACATTTTTGTTGTACTATTTTGCTGCCCTTTTTATAGGGTCTTTGGCCGTGACAAATGTCACTTTCACTGCCCTCTATGTAGGGTTCTGTCTCCCTCTTTGTAGAGTTGTGAGGCCTTATTGTATAATTTTTTAATGTTCAATAAAGCTTTATTTTTAATTAAAAAAAAAATCTTAATTCTAAAGGGACAATAATTTTCACAAAATGAAATTTATAATTGTCTAAGTGTCAATGCTATTTTTTTTTTTTTTGATCATTCTAAGTGTCAATGCTATAATGTTAGCTAGATAAAAAGTAATGTTATTTATATAAGAAATAATTAAAAATTATTAACTTAATTATTGTGAAAAAAAAAAATTAAGAAAATTATTGTGACGTAGCATTACTTCTTTTTTTTTTTCATTATTACTAAAGAGATAATCAATCACAATAATTGTCTCCGTACAAGCCTGATAATAAATTCGTAAATCAGGAAATTGGATTCAGTTGATTGGATTGAACCTTCTCATACAGTGCATACATATCAAAATATCTGCAAAATATCTGTAAAATATCAGTAGTCAGTACCTACCTAAGTGACAGATCACAAGAAAAATGAAGGCCACGACTATGTTATTAGCTAATACATAAAGTGTCACTAGGGGTGAATGTGGTCAAAGTGCGTACTGCTTAGTTCATGTAACACACAAAATGGCTTAATTTAGCGAGATAAAAAAAATTGAAGCAAAAGTGCAAAACGACAGTGCCAGAATATGAGCTGGCATGACAAAGCAGTCTCATACAAGGGCAGAACTAGAATTTCCAGGTTTTTTTTTAGGTGATCATATAATAAATATGAAAAAATTTGAAAGATCATTTATATGTTTTTGTGAAAATTTGAAGTAAATATATAAGGGTGAAATTTTAATTATTAGAAAGTTAATTTGGAGGGGGGATGAGGCCCCCAAGGCTATATGTGGTTTCACCTTTGGTCACATACTAGAAACGTTGAAGAGATCATCCATGTGAATATAAGGGCTGGAAACATCTTTGCAATACTATGTGAAGTATGAGGACTGAATCGTTAGATAACATGATGATTGTTAGAATGACAGCTCTAATACCATGTCAAATCACTATTGTGATACGTGTTAGAATAGCAACAAGAAAGCAATAATAATATAAAGTATGTACAGAGTAAAGAGAGAGAGAGAGAGAGAGAGAGCGGAAGCAAGATAACGTGGTTCAGTTTGATGACTTACGTCCACAAAAGAAAATCTTTAATGTTTACATCTTTACTATGAGAATTCATGCATTATAATGAGTTCCTAACAAGGTATTTATAGGAGACTAACTATACATTTATTGGAGGTTAATATGATTGCAATATAAGTAAATTATTTTGCTTGTATATCAAGTATTGGACTTAGGTCTTGACCATGAATGAGCATGATATATCTTTAACAATGATAACCATCACACGCGATCAAGGACTAATTAAGCAATTAAGAACCACTTGAAGATAATTTCTTTTTCTAGAAGCATATGGGAAATAATTTTGGGGTTCTGTTTCATCACAAGACAAGTTGGATTGGATTGGACTATTAAATTATTAATATGTGGAAGTTTACAAGTAAATGGTGAACTAATCACATGTGAAAAGTGGTTACTATATGGAACTTAGCAAGGGCTACTAATTACTTGTACATATTCGGTCTGAGAGATATTCCAGATGTCATAGAGGGAGTTTTGAGGATAAAGAATCCCATTTTAAGGCTATAAGTAGGGATGTTTCATGTTTGCATTTGGCTTTTGAAATGCAGAAAGATTAAAGATTTTGCTCTTAGTAGAGACTCCTATAAGAAAATTTCTCTAGATTTTTAAAAACTGCTTAGCCTATTTCATATGTCGTGATCGTATCTAGATTGCAAATAGTTTTAGTTTCTTGTTTAAGCGATCTGGTTGAGCAAGGTTTCTATGTAGTGTTTGACTTAAAGTAGTCAATACTATACGGTACCGGTATTGACCATACCGAACAGTGTATCGTATCAACCATTAAACTGGTATGAATACCTCACTAAAATGTATCGGATAATAAACTAGTCTATATCGGTTGTATCGAGGATTTTCAAGTGTTTAAGAGATATTGATATTTTGGCCAGTACAAATAAAAATATTTTAAAAAATAAAAAGAGGTTATATATAATACATGTTATTTGAACTAATATATTGGGTAATGTACTTAGATTAATATATTGGGCTTATAAAACATGTGGATATGTATATATATATATTGGTAACCCATAAACGATACACTGGTATTAATTAGTATCGAATATTTCTTTCCCCTTATCAAACCGAGACCGTCTTTGGTACGTTAGTGACAACTTTGATATAACTCTTTACTTCCTTGTCTATATTTTCTTTGGTATAATAAAATTGATTCATGAAAAAATAAATAAAATAAAAACCACTTGAAAATAATATGACGTTGGTAATAAATTGTTTGAGCCCATAGCAAGGTTGCATATTAATATTTAGCATAAACTAATTTTACATGAAAGTGATATAAGCATAATTTAATGTACAACTGATATGCAATGCAATGTGCTATCATGGGGAATAGTTAAGCTAATACTACTACATCCATCCAAACTACTCAGTCAAAAAAAAAAAAGTACATCCATCCAAAAGTAAGAGATTGCCTGCAAATACACCCTTTAGAGACACATAAAATTTCACAAAAAAAAATTTACAATTGATAATTTGTCAAGTTGTGGATAATAATTAAGTGATATCATTAGTGAATCTAGATGAGAATTGATAATAAAAAAAAACTATCAATTCAACTATTGTGAAAACTGTGCCTGTAGCATTACTCATGCAAAAAGTGTTAAAAAGAGTTATTTACACTAAATTTTTTTTTTTTTTTTTTTACACATTTTCCTTCAACATTAGGTCGGGCAACATCCTAGTCTCAGGCCAAAAATATACTAAAGCAGTCTCAAGACAACCTCCAACCAAAATTTTCATCTCACTCAAGCACCCAAATACAAGTCACATTGTCTTCCGTACCAAAGAAACCCAAAGGTAAAAGTTAATTTCTCCTTTTTACCAAGCAAATCCAAATAAATAACTAAGTCAAATAAGAATTTAAGAAAAAATTTCAATTTGAAGCGTACTACTAGGTGGCAACTAATGTCGTTTGTGAATTAGCTTACTAAACAGACAATGTGCACATATTAAAGGAAAAGAATAAAACAAGCCATGAAAAATCATGAAGGCCAAGACATTATGAACAATAATCATTTGTGAATGAGTTAAATTCATTGTCCAAATCTGCAAGAAAACATTCAAGAGACTTAGTTTAGCCACCGCACAATGCTAAATTGAGTTTTCACCTTCATATGCAATCCAATAATAGTTCTAAAGGAAAAGTAAATCATACTGCCACTAGCAGGGTAAGCATCAAGTACAGAACAAAGCAAGAGAGAATATAAAAACATATTAACAAAAAGTTGAAAACATAAATTGCACCAGCCGGGAATCGAACCCGGGTCTGTACCGTGGCAGGGTACTATTCTACGACTAGACCACTGGTGCTTGCTTTTCGTTTCGTAGGTTTCAATATAATTATTAACATCGTAACTGTTGTAATTAAAACGAATATTAAACATTTAATTTGACAATCCGTTACCCTTGGGTACGTACAACTGCCCATAATCATAATTTCATGATTCGTTGTCAAATGAAATTATACGTTATACAAAACCCAAGTTTTAATATTGTCTTGTCAATCTAATGTTCACCCCTTTCTGGGTATATTTTGTGTTCGGTCTATTTCGAAATGTGCTTGTTCGGGTCGAATAAAACCGTAGTTCCGGCCCAGTCAAATACCTGAAAATCCTCTTCCATTCATCCCGCTGAATCTTCGGCATACCGGTATCATATCCACGTTCCTTTGTATCGGTCATCCGAATTTGTGCTTAGGATGTTGCAAATATCTAGGGACGGTCCTCCCCTAAATTGCTCTGCAAGATAGGTTGCTTTATCTTCCAATCACCAAAATCTCCAAGGAGTACAAAATAGAGAGGAATGAGAAGGAAGTTTCACAAAAATCGGCAGGACGCAAACTGTGTTGACAACCTAAAAACATCTTCGTGCGGAATTAAATAAATTGGGAAGAGGGATCTAGAAAAATAGGAGAAGACAAAAAAAGGGACCAGAAAAATAATCACAATACTTTACTCAGGACTTAATTGATAATTGTTCTGAGAAAGGAGAAACTGACTTAGGCATCGGAGAATCAAAAGGCCAACCCCACTTGACCAAGATTCTAACGATACCATTTTCTTTCTCTTGTTGCAAACTGTTCGGAGGCCCAATATCTTCTCATCTTGTCTTCATAACTTTTTATGGATCGTTATACAAAACCCAAGAATATTGAATGATTTCTATAAAAAAATAAAAATAAATAAATAAAACAGTTTTAATATTGGCTATGTTCTTGATGTTGCACGAAGATAGGAAATCAAAACTTTTTGGTGCGGGTCCAGCTACTGCCTTTTTTGTGACCCTTTTATTTTCAAGTATAATTGGGCCTGTTTAGTGCTTGGGCCTGTAACCTCATCCAATAACACAAAAATAAATGATATTCTTGGATTTCTATTGAAGTAGTGGTAGTTAGAAAAGCATTATTAAAACTATGTTGTAAGGTTTTATCAAAAAAAAAAAAAAAACTTTGTAAGGACAGCAGCAACCTTTTTTTTTATTTTGCTATCCTCTTGTTTGGAGTAACTCCAACAGATTCTTTATTCTTTCACTCACATATAGAGAAAAAATGCACTCTCTACTTATTTTTTCAAATATTGTCTAGTAGATTCTTTATTATTTCTTTACTTTATTTAAATATATTTTATTTATTCTTTTATCTCATTTAAATATTATGGAGGTGAGAGAGAGGGAGGAAAGCAAATTATAAACATGTGGGAGTGAAATTATTTTTTAATATGGGTAGACAGCTACAGTAACTCACTTTAACTAGAAAGCTACTGTAGAAATTAGAACTTTTAGAGAGCTTGGAAAGAAATAGTTGGAACTCCAATTTCTTATTTTGGCTCTCTAGAAGTTGAGAAGAGATGATGTTGGTGTTGCTTGAAGAAGTGTATAACCGAACATGTGCTGCAAGATCGAGTACTATAGGAGTCAATTTTGGTCGTATGTAAATTTTATGTAATTTTTAGAATTATAGGATTTTTTTTCTTTATTTTAGGTTCTTTATAAACAAAATAGTCAAATGATAGTCCTTCTATAATATTGTTTTAATTAGAATCTCTTTGGAATATTTTTATTACTTCAATAATAAGTTTTTTTTTTTTTTTTCTTCTTCTATGTTTAGCAAATCATATTTAAAAGAGTTGAGATTTTCCTTCTTTTCTAATAGACCTTTAATTTAAGAGTTTTCAATTAGCGAAAATGAGTTAATTTCATTCTTTCCATTCTCTATCAATGGAAAATTATTCAATAGTCCAAGGACTATTGAATAATCACTCCTCTATCAACATATATGTTAAGAATTATATATTGGAGATACCTAAAATCTTTAAAGACCCTAATAATCTACAAGTATTTCTCATTTATTTTTACATTAAATTATGCTGTTTAATATTCAAAGTTTAAGGTTGTTTTCATTTTGGTCTTTTAAATTTGAGATTTTTAATTTTGTTCCACCAAATTTGACATCACTTTCAAAATAGTCCCTTAATTTTGAGATAATTTTATTTTGATCCATCAAATTTGATTCAGTTTTCAATATGACTATTCACGTCCATCATCTATTTTTATATTCGTCCATCAAGTTTGATTTTTGTTTTTGTATAGAAATAACTAAAACAGAATCAAACTTGATGTGTCAATCTAAAACATCTCAAATTTAAGGACCCACTTTGAAAACTAATCAAATTTAGTAGACCAAACTGAAAAATCTTAAACTTAAGAGACCAAATGAAAATAATCTTAAACTTTAAAAATAAAAAATGGAATTTAGTCTTCTTTTAACCATGTTACATCAATGAGAGTCTTCAAAATAATTTTGATATTAAGATTTTCAAATAAATTGTTAAAACAATGACAATGGTTGTCAATGAAATTTGAAAATGACAATCTCCGCAAGACAGCCGGCAGATATGAAGACGGCCAACTTGATTATTTGATTGCACATGACCACACTATATGTGGGCAGTGGATTTTGCTTGTCGGCCGCAACACCAATAATTTTATGGTCCACATGCAAACGATAAGATGGATTGACATCCCATGCAATATCTAAGGTATTGTATGGGTGCAATTCTATTTAAAGGGCTAAGATTAAAAGTTAAAAAGTTAATTTCTAATCTCACCCTTTGAATAATAAAAGACAAAATGTCAAAAGGGTAAAAAAGTAAAATAATAAAAAAGTGAAAAAAAGTTAAAAGCTAAAAAGTAGAATTGCACCCATGCAATACCAAAAAGGTATTGCATGGATCTCAATCCACAATAAGTTGCTCTTTTGAGCTTCCATCCACAGTTATAATCCCAAGAGGAAAATTCCCAGAAATAGAAAGTGATATTGAATGTTCAAAATATGTGGGCGACCGGATCATTATTCATTAGACAAAGTTAAAGATGATTCAAGAATGAAGAAGGTTGATTTCTTTATTGAAGGCACTTAGGAGTAAGAAGTTAATTACGCGTCTCAACCTTTATTCTATAGGTTAAATATTTTAAAATCATCCTTATCTTTCAAAATGTTCGTCCTATATCTTAAACTTTGTGTCAAAATGTTGACTACCATTAATTGTTAGATAGAAACTTAACAACTAAATGTGTCCTTATACCATATCGATATGGAATGATGATTTGTTATCTCAAGATTTCTATCCAATATATTCATTTTAAATAGATATATTTTATCCAACAATTAATGACATGTACTATTTTAACACAAGTTTAAAGAATAAGGATTAAAATAAAACATTTCAAAGAATGAAAACTAGCTAAACATACGATAAAGGTTGAGTGCAAAAAAATACAATTAAGCCCATAGTATATATATTAGTGTGACAATATTTAAAGCACAAGTACAAGAATATTATGGAATATAGGATCTCATACATTTTAAAATCCACCCGTTTGTCTATTTTATGATTCAAATGTTATATTTTGAATCTAAGCTATAAATAATGTGGTAGTATACTATTAAATTTGTAATATTTAATCTCAACCGAAATTTACCAAAGGAAAATATTTTAATTTGAAAATGAGAGTAGTATAGCACGCTTCCTTTGACAAAATCTTCTCCATCTTGACCACTGCCCTCTCTCTCCCTCTCTCTCTCTCTCTCTCTCTCTCTCTCTCTTGTTTCATCTTGCTGATTGAATCTTTCTCTCTCGCTCGCTTGCTAATGTCTTCCCCAACTCTCCCTCTTGTACTCACCATAACACTTGTAATCCTGAGCTCAACTTCAGCCACCGAGTTCATCTTCAACACCAACTTCAACTCCACCAACCTCCAACTCTTTGGCAATGCCACCATCCAATCCTCCATCCTCGCCGTTACTGATGAGACCTCCTTTTCCATAGGCCGTGCCTTGTACCCTTCGAAAATCCAGACAACATCCACCAACTCCTCCACTCTCCTCCCCTTCTCAACCTCCTTCATTTTCTCCATGGCACATGTCAAGAACTTCCTCCCTGGCCATGGCTTTGTCTTTATATTCACACCCTCTACAGGTATAAACGGCACAAGCTCATCTCAGCATCTGGGTCTTTTCAACTTAAGCAATGATGGTAATCCCAATAACCATGTGTTTGGTATCGAGTTTGATGTGTTTAAGAACCAAGAATTCAGTGATATCAATGATAATCATGTTGGTGTCGATGTGAACTCGCTTACTTCTTCTACTTCCTATGAAGCAGGGTTTTGGAATGAAGATGAGAAGTTTGAGGAGTTGAAGCTTAATAATGGGGAGAACTATCAAGTGTGGATTGACTATTTGGATTCGCGTATCAATGTTACCATGGCTATGGCAGGCATGGAAAGGCCTCGGAAGCCTTTGATAAGTGAGTTTGTTAATCTCTCTAGTGTTCTTTTGGATGATATGTTTGTGGGGTTTTGTGCAGCAACTGGACAATTGGTTGAAAGTCATAAAGTATTGTCTTGGAGCTTTAGTAATTCGAATTTTTCGATAGGTGATGCTTTGGTGACAATGAATTTGCCTTCGTTTGTGCCTCCAAAAAGGTCAGTTTTTCAATCAAAAGGGTTTATTGTAGGGGTTAGTGTTGGTGGTTTTTTAGTACTTGTGTGTGGGGTTTTGGTATATGTGATTTTATATAGGAGGAAGAGAAGGAAAGTGGAGGAAAGGGAAGGGCTTGAAGATTGGGAATTGGAGTATTGGCCACATAGGATTGGATACCAAGAGATTTATGCGGCAACAAAGGGGTTTTCTGATGAGAATGTGATTGGGTTTGGAGGGAATGGGAAGGTTTATAAAGGGACTTTGCAAGGAGTAGAAGTTGCAGTGAAGAGAATCCCTCATGAGAGTGAACATGGGATGAGAGAGTTTCTAGCTGAGGTTTCAAGCCTAGGGAGATTGAAGCATAGGAACTTGGTAGGATTGAGAGGTTGGTGCAAAAATGAGAAATGCACCATGATTTTGGTCTATGATTATATGGGAAATGGAAGTTTAGAAAAGAGGATTTTCGAGTGTGATGAGAGTCTAATGTTGAGTTGGGAGGAGAGGATGAAAGTTCTGAAAGATGTGGCTTTTGGGATTTTGTATTTGCATGAGGGTTGGGAAGCTAAAGTGTTACATAGGGACATTAAGGCAAGCAATGTGTTACTTGACAAGGATATGAATGCTAGGCTAGGGGATTTTGGACTAGCCCGAATGCACCATCATGGCCAATTGGCTAATACAACTCGAGTGGTTGGGACCGTTGGGTACATGGCACCGGAAGTGGTTAGAACAGGGCGAGCCTCAACTCATACTGATGTGTTTGGTTTTGGGATATTGGTACTTGAAGTGGTCAGTGGGAAAAGACCAATTGAAGAAGGGAAGCCAGACCTGGTTGATTGGGTATGGAGGCTAATGGAGAGAGGGGAATTGCATTGTGGGCTTGATGAGAGGTTAAGGTCCAATGGTGGTTTTAGCATTGAGGAAGTTGAGAGGGTACTTCATTTGGGTTTGTTATGTGCATATCCGGACCCTCGTGTTAGGCCTACGATGACACAAGTTGTGAAGGTGTTGGAGGGAGAAAAAAACGAGGGCACTGAGTCTGAAGGGGAGGGAATGGAGGTGAATTTGCTCGACAGAATTGAAACCATTGCAATGTGGTCTAATTTTAGCCAAAACCATGGTGGCAGAGGACACCACCCTACATTTGGTGAAATTTCTTGGTCTCGTACACAATCAGGCTCAGATATCCAAGTTGGTCGATGACAATTATTTCATGATTAGTGTGCCAAATTGAATTGTAGAACTCTATTGGAATGTGATTATTTCATGAGAACTTCTGTATTTGCTCTTAAAGCCTTAATTAATTACTATCAGTAGTTCACATAGATATGTTGGGCTGAGCACCTTGTTGTATTAAATTTTAGATAGGGTATAATGTACATAGCAATGGACACCATAAATATATTAATGCTTTTACGAAGAAACATAAATTCACATCCAAATTCACAACTTGTTGAAATGACAGGTTGTGAGTAGTAAAACATTATTTTCATTGGGTTCACTGTTAGTACAGTCTTGATTTTGTGAATTTTTCTACCGATCACAACTTGTCATTTCGATGGGTTGTGAATTTGGGTGTATGTGAAGTTTTTCTAAATATATTGTATTGAGGATATTTTTTTGGATTCAGTGCAAATTGTGTCATTTTGTAGAAGTATATTCATTCAAGTTAGCTGAAGAGTCCGTCTTCGTGATATCTTTGACTTTCTGAATGTTGGTGTCCTACTCTTATCCAAACCATAACGTGTATTTGACAATCGAAAATTCAAAATGCCAAATGCATTAATAATTGATTAGGCAGCACTCATTTATAGACTTTACTTGTCTCTCCATTGTTTTGACCAGGAAAAATAAATAAATAAAAATCATCTAAGGAAGGTTGTATTTCCTGAAAAAGGACAAAGGTTGGATTTAATTTTTGGCAAATCACAGAATTCAGTTAAGATAAAAGTTGAACAAAAAATAAGCTAGTTCAATTTTGAATTGGTTTTATTTTATATTCAATTTGTTTAAAATCATAAACAAAACGGATTTTACCTAACATGCATTTAAAAATTTTAAATTTAAAACTAAGTTCTTCATCGAGACAAAAAGCCTATAGAGATATATAGTTTCTTACTCAACCTAAAGTATTAAAGTATAGTATAGCAAGTAGCCAGCTTCAAAGCTTACCTTATTATTAGAGAAAGGGGCGGCCTAGCACTTAAATAATTAATAATATGATAGAAAGATTAGGGGGCTAAGAAGTTGTTGCTTCTTGTCTAATTCACGAGCCTTCACTATCCGGTTCTGTAACTTCCCTTCTTTCGTCTAGTTAGGATATGTGGATAAGAAGCTCTAAGTGTTTCAATGACGCATATCGTATTGCATTCTTGCACATACATAGGTGATAGTGAGATCCTGGTCCAAACACCATCATGATGTACAAATACTAAAAATTTAAAAACTTGATTTTGGAGGGAATATATTTGAAAGAGCTATTACTTAAGTTTGGAATAGTTTTTACAAAACTTTTGATAAGAAACAGTTATTTCTCATGTTAAATTACACGTGACAAAAACATAACCAAACAACAACATAGTTATTCCTTAAGAATAATTATTTCATTGCAAGGATTACTCTTGTATACCAAACATTCTTTTAGTCTTCCTCCCTCAGAACTCTCTCGACATTAACCCTATTGGGTTGAAAAATCAAAGACTTTCATTGTTAATAAGCTCTTTAAAATATTTTTTCACCGAAATTTGGAGTGAAACCTTACAAATGGTGCTCCAAGAGCTTCTCTATTTGGTTGACCTTTTTTTTTTTTATGATCCACAGTAATAAAATATTCAGTCACTTATCTATCTCTCTCTCTTTCCCTCAAATCTATTTCTCACTCCTCGACAAGGAAAAATCTGTTTATGGCCTTGATGATGAGTGTAGTGGTGAAGTGAGGACAAGCACAGCGACCAAGGGGCAAGTATGAGAGTGGCAGAGGGGTGAGGAGCAAGGACGAGCACGGCAGAGGAGACGCTGCTAACTCTCTCTCTCTCTCTGGGGTTTTGGGGGCAAAACAAAGCATGGTTTTTTTCTCCAATAAAATTGGTTTGCAAAAACAGCAAAATGACAAAACGGTCGGTTGTTCAAACCTTAACATAAACTTTCTTATTACCAGTATCTTATTACCAGAAGAGAACCAAATAAGAAACAAAGGAGAGTGGTACGGGATAATGGGAGCCAAACATCCCATACTAACAGCAATCAAGAACAGAAGGAAAGAAATGGTGGTCGTATTCTGTAGTAATAAACAAATTACAACGTAATCATTTTCAACATCTTCCAAACACCTCGACATAGTCGGGTAGCACTTACAAGAGAAGATTTCAACACTGGCTTGTGCTACTATGGTATATAGAGTCAGAGCAGCTAAAAAAATTTCAAAAAAGAATTACTTCTTATAAAAGCACTTTATGCATATGAAGTAATATAATTACAAAAGAGCAGAGCTTAGCTGTTTTTATGACAATGTTGAATGTCATGCCTGATTTATGCACCTCCAACATTCAATATGAGATTTTTAATTAGCAGTTACTTGTTTCCCACGAGCAGGAACTTTCTCGACTCTTGTCTTGTCAAGTCGTGCTCGTCGGGAATATTCCTGGATCTTGCGATCATGATCTTTAAGCATCTGATCCACATTGTTTGATGAGTTCAGTAACGGACCAGAGACATAGATCTTGTTTCCCCTATGTCCATGACCATGCTGAAAGAACAAAAGAAAAGGCATCAAGTTAGATAACCAGACAGGCTTTGAGATGCATGAATACTATGCAGAAGAAAATCATATATTGACCAGAAAAGTATGAATGCGTATTGATATAAACGGTTAGGCCAGGCGTGGAATCAGATTCAGCAAGAAATTTTATAACAATAAAGAATTTACGAATGAATGGATTACTGAAAATGATGCAAAATAAAGGAAACGACAACACATTAGCACTAATAGTGTATATGGGGTTATTTGAAAAACATTCAAATTGTGTTGGATGGATATGCCGAGAAAAATGTTGCTTAGAATATGTGACAAGTATATCAGAAACAAGAAAAGAAAAAGGCATTATAAATAACTAACCAGAGATGATTCTTTATTAGAGGCATTTCCATCTTCCATCTGAGGTAAATCTTCAACCATCTGCGTGTAACGTTTTTTGTCCTGCTTTCTTCTGGACTCCAATTCATTAATTGAAGCCGAAAACCTGCCCACTTGTTCTGCTTTCTCGAACTGTGAAGGAACACTTTTTTCTTGGTGACCTTCAGATAACATAGTCCTGGTTGCTACCAAATTAGAAAATTGTGATAAGTTGGTTTTTGTTGAAACAGCTGATGGATCATCAAGTTTCTTCACAGACTTTGTCCATGCAGGCCTGTCAACCAGTGGCCCTGATTGGGAAACCCTCTTATCAACATGCTCCGAGTAATCAACTCTCACATCTTTGACAGCTCGTGGCTGTTTAGGTGGAGCAATAAGGAGACCAGAAACAGCTTCCTCACGACGAGGGTGGAACATTTCACTTTGGCTTTTTGAACTGATTTGGCCTTGTCTTCTCTGTAATCAGAAAGCAGATGATGTTAGAAAGAACTAAGAAACAAAAGCAGTAGTAATTTAAAACATAAAGACTTTAGAGAAGAACAAATTTTTGTGAACATTCACTAAATGTTCACAAAAGAAATTCTTTATTGTAAAGAATATCTAAACTTAAATGTAAATATACATCCTAGCCACTAAGCGTGGAGGAGGCCTAGTGGAAATCAACATGCTCAAAACATAAATGAGTGAAGGAATCCATGCCTTGATTAACTCTTAAGTAAACCAGTAATCATCAAAACAACAATAATTGAGAAAATGGAAATTCCAAAATACAAGAGGTTGATTGGCAAGCATCAGTTGGTACAATAAATTTAAGACAAGATTTCTAACTTTGGCAATAACATATCAGCAAGATGTATGCATTAGATGCAGTTCTCAAAATTCCAGTAGTATATTTAAAACCCAAACCAAATATGCGTGTGCGTGCTCGTGTAGTTAAATAAAAACTCAAACCAAATTCAAGCATCATATTTGTGTCCTCCAATGAAACTTCAAAACTGCTGATATCTAGGTAGTTTGCAATTCTACTGTTATTTCAACCAGGACTGTAATCATGCAAAAGTATGATTTTAGACCCTGTTTCTTGTTACCTGCATTGACATGACTGACTGTATGTTGGAATTTGATACAGGAATTGCCCGAGATTCTTTTTGTCCTCTCCTTTCTAGATCAACCTTCCGCTCCCTGTGTCCAACATCTACTTGCCTGTAAGAAATCATGAAAAGGTTAGAACTTATGAACACTACTCTTAGATAACAAATAAGACTCCCTCCGACACAAATCAAGAAGTCAAGTGAAATGGGACATCATGTACCTTCTAAAGATGGAAGTTATCAGATTACAGTGTGAGTTTCTAGTTTTATACAAAATAAAGCAGAAAAAATATATTTTATTTTCACATGAAAAAGCATTAAGCTATAACACGTACCTTCTAGCTTCATCTCGGACTTTTGCATCAATCTCTTTGCTAGGAGGATATTTGGGCAAAGTTGAAGGATCACAAGCAAGAGGTTTTGTTGTAAAGAACTGCAAAAATAATTACTAATTAAAATAGCTACTAAATATCAAATGCCTCAGATTAGTAGAAATGAAACAAGCAGCTCATAAAAAAATTAAAACAGAAATTACGTATCAGCAATCATTGAAAATAATTAGATTGCATTTGTAAGGAATTGGTAAGAGATATGGTTTCATTTTAACATCAGACAGCAGTAAGAAAATTTAATTAGATGTCAGAAATGAAAATTGAAGGTATAAAAAGTTTAAAATAAAAAATAAAAATCTTTCTCCATTCCACAACTACCTTTTCACTAATAGAGCAACCACATATTTGGTTCACAAGTGACAAACCAAGAAAAATGTTGATAACATGGCACTGATGTAAGTGTGAGAAGAAAATGGGGGCTTATATAGTTGGAACTTCAAAACCCGGACCATCGAATGGATATTTCAGTGATCTTTTATAATCGTTTCAGGTTCATCATTAGAGTATCTGATTAATATAATATGCTAGGAATGCCACACTAAATAAACAGGCGTGCTAATTTTTCTTTTTACCATTTTGTTGTTTTCAGAAAAAAGGAGGTGACATTAACCACAAGATATGACTGGCCCCCTTCACTGGAAAATTGGTATTAAATACCAATTTTTCATCCTTACAATGTTAAATAAAAATTTAAGCATCTATGCAAAAATATATATCCCATCATTTTGAGGGAAACTTCTCTACACTTCTTTCCAAATATTTGTTTATATGATTCCCACTGGAGAACAAAACCTCAACTAACTGGAACCATATTAAAATTTAACCTCTGTAGCCAGTAATCAGCATGAGTTCCCAAAGGTGGTTATGTATCTGTAGTGGCAAGGTGGTTGCTTGAACCAATCAATAGTAGACTATGTTAAAAAAGCTTCTAGAGCTGATCCAGCTTTGTTACATTAATCATTTCATACTCCTCAGGTTTCTAAATTCTGAGGATGTGAAAAATTAGAACATTGACCCGAATGTTATTCACTTATTCTCATAGCTCCAGGGGACCATTATGTTGCATAAAAGATCTCCAGACTAAGAGGTCACCCTAAAACATCAGTTACACTGTCTGCAATTAGGATGATTACATTATCATAACTTTTTTCCCAATATTCTTGGGTGTTTTGAGGAGGAAGATTACAACCACTATTGCAAATTAAGAAAATAACAATAACCGTTGTTAGAGAAACATCAATTATTGGGTTTTAAAAAGAAATCTAAAAGTAAGCCACCTAAAAGCATCTATAGACACTAAATGGTCCATATCTAGTCTACGCTCCCAGAAGAAAGGAAAAAAAAAAAAAAAAAAATCTCATTTTTTTAGATGCTAGGATTAGGATCTCATTAGGATAGGGGTTGGTAGGGTGGTCTTGTATAGTGAAAGATTTCTCCATTTTTTTATCTTTCCTATTATCTATTTTTTCTTCTTTAATATTGTGTATCCTTGGAAGTCACTTTCAATCTAGTTATCATGTTAAAGTCATTTTCTCCCCTTCTCTGTATTCTTCAAGAGCCCTCTCTTCCAGCTGTGTTCTAATTCTCTTAATCCATTACGGACAGTCTTTGAGATACCAGTGGAGAGTGGGGAAAACCTTTTTTTGGCAGCGAGAAAGAAAAAAAAATTATGAACTTTAGGAACCAAAAAACTAAATAAATAAGTATATAAGAAAATCATATAAATCAGCAATACAAAAGACTGCCTCTGAGTGTACCATAGAAGAGATTATAAAGGATTCAATGTCAACCAGATTATTTATCTAATGCATTTCCCAGAAACATAAAACCTGCGTACCTCACTCTTGAGAGCAAAAGCAGCAGTTCCTCGATGTGCAGGATCAACAGAAAGTAAGGTCTCCATAAGCCCCATTGCAGCAGCCGGCAAATCTTTCAATGTTTCAGCAACACAGCGTCTATAAGGCTGTGGTGGCCTGAAGTATGCTGATTGTGGTAACCGCATTTTTCGCCAATAATCCTCAGAAGGTGAGCCACAAAGCTTAAAAATCTTATGCAACTGCTCAACCTACAAGGTATAAATATGAAAAGCTCAACCTACAAGGTAACACATATAAGGCACCAATTATATATAATACTAACTTGCTAAAGTGAGAAAACTGGAAACAGCCAGTTCTAAACATTTGCGAGTGTACATATATGTCTGAAATATATCATAGGAGGAGAAGAGCGATTTCCAATTAAACCATTAATATATATATATATATATATTTATTTATATATAAATTGATCCAGCAGGTAGTAAAAGGCATCAATATTGCAAGAATTTGGAAAATAAAATCCTAGACATGGTACCTCTGTTTTTCCTGGCAAGATGGGCTTGCCGGTATATAATTCCCCCAGTATGCAACCAGTACTCCATAAATCCACAGCAACTCCATAGTGAGATGCTCCAAGTAAAAGTTCTGGAGGTCGATACCAAAGAGTAACCACACGGCTTGTCAGTGGAACACTGTGACGAGGATCGTAAGAAGTAGCCAAGCCAAAATCCGCAATCTTCAAAATGCCGTTATTGTCAATGAGAAGATTTGAACCCTTTATGTCACGATGCAGGACACCACGACTATGACAATGATCAAGTCCACTTAAAAGTTGCTGCATGTAACATTTAACCTAACATAATAAAAGAAGCATAAGTTTAGAATTTGGGCATCATAGCAAACAAACACACTGGTATTTCAATCTAAGGCACAATTAAGGAAAACACTGCACCAAGATCGCCTCCAGAAAATTGATTTCTGCAAAAAGCTGAGAAAGGTATACATTGCATCCAAAGAATACTTTTTGTATGTGAAACTCTCAACCATGAGATACCAAAGTAAACAAGAAGACTGATAGAACCTAAAAACCATTATAAGATTACCTGTGGTTCTGAGAAATTTATGCCAGGATGTGATGCAAGCCCGGTAAGATCATGTTCCATATACTCAAAAACAAGGTACAAACTGCGAGACATCTGTGCTGTTATCAAGCCTTCCAGCTTTATTATATTTGGATGATCAAGCCTCCGCAAAATGATGATTTCCCTTGCCATAAACTTGACACTTTCACAATCAAGATTATCAAATCGTACTTTTTTCAAAGCAACAATTTTATCATTAAGTACATCACGAGCCTTGTAAACATTACTATAAGTTCCTTGGCCAATCTGCAGAAATGAGGTGCCACAACATTACACCAAAGCAGGAATGAAAAATTGATAATATCAACATGGAGACCAGTAATTACACACACACTCTCCTTCCTCCAGAACTATATATAGGATTTAGGTTCAGTAATGGCATGAACTTTCAACAGCCTAAAAAGTACAAACACAAGTTCTAGTCAATCCGTTTTCAGGGGTGGGTTGGTGGGTGGTTCACACAATATCATGACTGATTAACTGACATAATCTGATTATTGACTAAGCTACTGCAAGGAAACTGCATACTCCTAAAAATAAGTGTAAAATAAACAGTGAAATATAGTTTTGACATTCAATCAAAAAACCCCAAAGATGTAATATAATTAATCGCATATCAATAAAATTAATTCAAGCAAAAAACTATTGGACATATTAATTTCCTGCAACTATTGTGAGAGTATTCACTAGCCAATACCACTGATCAATCTTTAAAACATGAAAGTAAATTGAGCATCAAGTAAAGAATGGAACATACTTTTTCTAACTTCTCAAAGGTAGTTGCACTCCGCGGTACCCATCCCTTGATAGCTTCCCCGGCCGCGTTAGAAAGCCAAGCCGGCCAGCCGGCTGCAACCTGCTCTCCCTGTGTAGCCTTTGGTACCCTTCCCACACAAGGATGCTCTAGAACAGATGGTTCACACTTCTCTCTCCTCCTCTTCTCAATCTGATCATCATAAACCCGCATAGAAGCACTGGCTTTCTTTTCAAAATGCATAGCTTTAACCTCCCCACTGTGCAATCTGATTACTCCCTCATGTCTTCTTGAAGAATTCACTCTTAAATCCGATGTTCGTCTACTCAAAGATGACAATCTCTTTCTTGAGCTCTCTTGGCTGTCTCTGTCTTGGACAGCCGAAGAAGCTTTAGCACAAGCGCATCCCATGTTGTACTTTGTACCCAAATTCAATGAACCAACAATACCTTCCTTTTCAGCAACACAATTCTACTCCTAAAATCAATCCCAAACTTCCTAAAATACTAAAATCCATTCCACCAACAATACCAAACTTCCTGAAATTCTTTTTTCTACACAAAACCCATCAAGAACAACCATGAAATATAAGCAACTAAAAATATGATATTTGTTCAGTAATTCAAACTTCTCTCTGTACCCAATTCTTCAAATTACAATAAACCTTATCAAAAGGTACGAACTTTTCAAAGAATTGACTTCTCACAAAACCAAAAACTCAAGCTTTGTTATGATTTGTATTGAAAAAATCAAACTGACCCAATAAGCAATTTACCAATTAAAATCCAAAACACCCTTCCATTCAATATGCAAAGACTTATCAACTTCCAAAAAGAAATAAAAAAACAAGAAAAACCCAGCCCATACAAGTAGGAGTTCAAGTTTGAGTTTGAGATAGAGAGAGAAAGAGATAAAGAGACAAAGAGGTATTAGACTTAGTTGCCACGAAAGAACAGCTTTGTTGGATTGGTTTGTTAGTTCAACGCGCATTCATTTATATTTATATATAATATCTGAATATAAATACACACACGCACAACACACATATACGCACTATATAGTCGGCCTATGCCGGCTGTTTTCTCAGTCAACAGATTGAATCAAAACCCACTCTCTCTCTCTCTCTAAACAGCTGAGCTGGGCAGGGCAGTACAAGAAAAGGAAACTAAAAACAAAGAGTTGTTTTTGCCTATTTGAGTTTACAGCTGTTTAAACAATATCGTTGGGTTTTGATTTTCTACTTCAGTTTCGGCGTAACATATATAACGTTGAAAACGGAAGTTGTACTAGTTGTAATTTTTTAACTTTTTCATGTGGGGAATATTTTTTGACAAAATATAATATAACTACCTACCCTTTCATCATGGGAATGATTTTGGAAAAAATATTGAAGTTTGACCTTTTTTATGAATTCGATGGAAATAATAGGCATGTACATAGATTGAGGAGTATTAAATGTTTAATTATTCTACCAAAAAAAATTAAATGTTTAATTATCAATTATAATCATATGTTTCAACAACAAAAAATACTATGCACACATAGAATTCATAATGATTGTGTTTGTTGTTCTTAATAATTTTGTACAGTTTGAATTTGTTTTTGAAAAAAAAAAAAAAAGTCAATTACATTTCTCTGAATTAAATGTGCCAACTTTTGCCTTTAAGCACTCCTTAATAACATCCTTATTATCCAAGTCTAATCACACTAAATCATAATTAGAGTTTTTTTTTTTTTTTCATCAGAATCATAGTAAGAGTGGCTGAATCATACCATTTAACTCTTTAATATTTTCTCTAAAAAACAATTAAAAAAAAAATTAAACTCTTTAATCATTTTTGGATAAATTACACTGACACCCTGAGGTTATAGTAGAATTACACTCAGCATACTCGATTTTTAAGAAAAACACTCTGTTTCCAAAAATGATTAAAATAATTGACACTTGACTCCAAAATAATTCACACTCTATTCTATTTTTGAAGCAAAGTGTGAATTATTTTGGGGATTTTGGAATGCAGTGTCATTCGTTGAAAATTGTGTATAACAACAAATTTAGTTTCACCAAACAACGGGGGTATCAGTGTAATTTACCTTTTCTTTTCTTTTTTTCTTTTTTTTTTTATAATTCTATAGGTACAACAATAAGGTACAACAATAAGAGGGGGAATTTGAACCTTAGTTCTCCTCTTAAAGGACAACAAGTAAAAACATTGAGTTATAAAGCTTTTGGCAAAAAAATACTCTCCTTAATGATTTTTTTTTTTTTTTACTACTACTAAGTGAAAACAAGGAATTTCATTCCACCTGAACATTACAAAATGGGAAACTTTTTTTTTTTTTTTTATAACCTTGGGTATGTCCAGCTTGCATTCCGTAGATATGCGCGCACTCGACAAATCTCATAGGGACACGTAACACCCTATTAGCCACGTATACCACAATAGACACAAGTCTTTACCTTGAATAGGTGACAAAATGGGAAACTTAATCATTAGTTTGGGTGCAATACTCTTTCTTCTTATATGAATAATATATGTTACCATAAATTTAATTAATGAGACATATTAGTTCATAACCATGAATTTAATTATTGAAACATATTATTATGTGAGATGATGTATGATGTCACTCAATATGTCACTCAATAATAAGCGGTACCTTGTAGTACGTGTAAGGGGTTGTCGATCCTCAGGGAGTTTGTGTTTTCAAAAGACAATGTAATTCAATATATGCAAGAAGGGTAAAATAGAATAGATTTGGTGGAAATTGTGGAAATTTTGTAAAGAATATATGTAAAAAGGTTTTGGAGTGTTTTCTCTAACCAGTATGATTCCTTGTTTGGAGTGTTTTCTCTAGTACCAGTATGATTCCTTGTAATCTCAGTTAAAAACCTTGTTCTAATAACAGTTTACAAGTTGATTATTTTCCTTTTTTAAAAAGCTCTTGACATGGTTGAACTAATAATAACTCAGGAACACTATATTACTGGAGAAAATATAAGTGGAGAAGGAATAAAGTGGCTAGAGGAATAATTAGAAAGACCTTTCAATTTATAAATCACAATACCTAATTAAAATCATGTAATATTCCTCCTTAATCATAAGAAAAACATGATTGAACTTATAGAAAGTATGGAATAAAACATACATCGATTAGGAATTAATAAATTAACAATCAACTGTAATTTAGCATTAAAAATAAAAGGGACTACAAGTATTCATACCGTTATGCAGAAAACATAGCCCCTAGCCTTAGCAAGAGGCTTAGCCAATCATGGCTAAGAAAAAAGAAAACTAGAGAAAACAATATCTAGAGAGAAAACTAGAGAGGAAAACTAAAAATAATAATAATGATCCTTGGTGGCTACTACTCTCCAATTGCTATCCACGCTTCTTTCATTTAGGGCTCCATTGGAAAAATAATCTAGTGTGATGCGGGTAACAATGGATAATGTGAGCTTGTGGGCTTTAGTGGCCATGTGGGCAAGGTTATTAAAATCGGGATTCTACCTTGAATCGTTGGGAGGATTTCGCAAATCGAATCGTGAATCGTAAGATTCTACTTTTCGTAAATAAAAAATATATAAATAATTATAATTCATAACATAGGTTAAAGAATCATTGAAAAATAAATAAGTTTTGGCATAAAATTTATAAAATGCAATAAGTCATCAACTACTAAATACCAAATGACAAATTTCAAACTTCAAACTTTCAAGTTCCAAGTTTTAATACCACATAACCACAAACATACATAATGTTCCAAATAATAACACTACATAAATCAAAATATTTCCCAACCATTTTTCACAATGGTGATTTTGTGACAAAAGTAACACATTACTTATTGTTTAATGTGAATAACCAAGATCTAAAAACCAAGATCATCATTGATTTGATGAATGTTGTCCTCTAATGGGAGACCTTCACCATAAATGTCGTTGCTTCCATCTAAATCATCCATGGGAAGATCATCAAAATCTCTTCATTTTCAAGTTCACAATCACTAAGATTATGAATTTCTTTATCTTTATCACCTATCAAAAAAGAACAAAATGGGTGGGCTACTTTTTATCAAAAAAAAAAAAAAAGGGCGGGCTACTAACATACTAAAAAGTAAAAATCAGTCCAATACAAGCTAAATTTTCATTGGAGGCCCAAAAAAAAAAACCCAAAAAATCCGAATAAACCTTGTGCAGTAGAATCGTATAGAATCGGAAGCAAATCGGGATTCTAAAGATTTTAAGATTCAAATCGGGATTCTATTAAGATTCTATCACCTTTAAGATTCAGTTAAGATTCGAATCGTTTTCATAATGTTAAATCGTAAAATCGTAAGATTTTAAGATTCGAATCAGGATTTTAATAATCTTGCATGTGGGCCTTTTGGGCTTGTGGGCTTTGTTTTTCTTTTTCTTTTCAAACATTAATTTGCACCTCTTTTCTTCTCTTTTGCTCCTTCCAGCTTGTGATATTTAACTCCAATTTGATCTAGCTTGTGCCTACAATCAAACATAGCCCAAATTAACATATAAGGGATTAAATTAATACACTTAAATGCATAAGTCATGTAATTCAATGAATTGAACAACAAACATCCATTTAAGTGTAATTAGACATGAAATGCAACACAACCCCAATAAAATCTCTCCAAAATACATGTAAATAAGTCATATTTCATGACTTATCAATGTAGCATTGCTTCAAAAGTATTTAACAAAGGATTAAAGCCTTCAAAGAACGAAAAAATGATTGAATAATTAAAGCGTGTACCACGATAGACACAAGTCTTTACCTTGAATAGGTGACAAAATGGGAAACTTAATCATTAGTTTGGGTGCAATACTCTTTCTTCTTATATGAATAATATATGTTACCATAAATTTAATTAATGAGACATATTAGTTCATAACCATGAATTTAAGTATTGAAACATATTATTATGTGAGATGATGTAGCATTGCTTCAAAAGTATTCAACAAAGGATTAAAGCCTTCAAAGAACAAAAAAAGGATTGAATAATTAAAGAATACCAAATGCCACTACACGAATACTCATTGTCCGCCACTTGGGTATTCAGTCAAGTGGTAATCTCCCTTCTAAAAAAAGCCCCACTCCTCTATGAGGGTGTGGGTTCAATCCTCAGGATCTTCAAATATACGTGTACGTGAGTTTAGATTAGAATTTCTATCATATATTAAAAAATAAAAAATAAAATACTCATTGTCCCTTTTTGAAGTGGGTATTTTTAATATTCTTTTTCTTTTGAATGAAGGTGTTTCTAATATTCAAATCCACATATTTATGCTTGACAACCTAATTAAGCCTTTTACCATTGCACCAAACAATAGCCTCTAAGACAAGTCATGTATATTAAGTCATTTATATTAAATCATGTTATGTATATTAAGTCATTTATATTAAATCATGTTTAGACGTTGGAAAGAGTCGAATTCGGTCGAATCAATTAAGGTTTCGTGAATAAATTTTATGTATAATCTAAGTCGTGAATAATTATTGTTCGAATAACTCGTTTAGTAATGGTTCGGATTTGGGTTGATTCCTTCTGCTAGGTCAAAAGATTCTTTACCTATATGTGTTTATTTTGCTCTAATTCATGGCATGGGGTGGTAGAAAATAGGATGTCTGAATGAAGTCAACTCAGATTTGGATTGAAAAACCTCAATCCATACTTGACCTGCTTATGATTAGGCATAAGGCTGGTTAAGACCTGGCCAGATTTCCTGCTATAACTAGATTTAGAGTCTTGGTTGTTTTTTGTTCATATATTCAAATAAAATGAAAGTAAACAAATAACAAGTCTTCTAGTTTTATGTAAGTTTGAAACAAACATTTTTAGTACTTTTTTTGGATTGAAAAACCTCAATCCATACTTGACCTGCTAATGATTAGGCATAAGGCTGGTTTCGACCTGGCCAGATTTCCTGCTATAACTAGATTTCAAGTCTTGGTTGTTTTTTGTTCATATATTCAAATAAAATGAAAGTAAACAAATAACAAGTCTTCTAGTTTTATGTAAGTTTGAAACAAACATTTTTAGTACTTTATTTGGATTGAAAAACCTCAATCCATACTTGACCTGCTTATGATTAGGCATAAGGCTGGTTTCGACCTGGCCAGATTTCCTGCTATAACTAGATTTCGAGTCTTGGTTGTTTTTTGTTCATATATTCAAATAAAATGAAAGTAAACAAATAACAAGTCTTCTAGTTTTATGTAAGTTTGAAACAAACATTTTTAGTACTTTATTTGGATTGAAAAACCTCAATCCATACTTGACCTGCTTATGATTAGGCATAAGGCTGGTTTCGACTTGGCCAGATTTCCTGCTATAACTAGATTTCGAGTCTTGGTTGTTTTTTGTTCATATATTAAAATAAAATGAAAGTAAACAAATAACAAGTCTTCTAGTTTTATGTAAGTTTGAAACAAACATTTTTAGTACTTTTGAGTGTTTGTTTCACTGTAAAAACATTGGTAAAACTGAAGAAAAAAAAAAATCGGACTTTCCACTAACGAAAAAACACAGAAAATTTTATTTGACCTAATATTAGGTAAAGTAATTTTTTGCTGTAAATGATAAAGATATTTATATTTTTTAAATTACTTGTTGATTTTGCATTGTTTTTGGTATTTTTGTTTATATACATGATGTTGTCCGTTTTAAAAAAAGAAGATATATTGTGTGTTTGCACAAATATTAACCTTCAAAGAGACAAAAGACCACCTTTAGTCGTGGTTAATTAGAGTCTTGGTACGTGATAAGTCCTAAGTATAAATATTTGGAAATGATAGTGTGACTTTAGTTTGGTTTAAGGATTATTGCCTTCTTCAACTTGAAAACGCTAGTAGTGCCGTGCGTGCGATTAAAGTCAAGTTATAACTCAACCCACCTAAGAGCAATTATAGATCCCTCCTTTGAGATCTCTCCAGAAGGATCGTCTAGCTAGGTCTCTTAAGCATTGATTATTCGATGGATAGAAAATGTCTATAATCACGCCAAGTAGTATAACATCACGTAGTTAAGTAGTTGTTTACCCTCAAAGTCTTTTATATACCAAACATGCACCAAACCCTATTAAATTTTAGGAATTCCATCCCAAACCTTTAGCATTTATATTTGAAAAACCCAAACCCACCCGCTTATTTACCATACGTCAGGTGGAACGAGTCAGGTCGGATTAGATTATCCTAAATTTGAATAACTTAAATATTGTTTGACTAATTTTAATAATTAGAAAGCACTTTTACACTAAATTAAAGAGTAAGTACTATAAATATTTGATTGTCATACCAATTTATTATGTTGAAACCCCTAAAAATATATTAAAAATTCAATATAATATCTTAAGTGTATACATAACATTCATTTACTAAAGTTCCTTTATTATAAAACCTTAGTTTTGTGTAAATAAATTTAATAATAAGGGTATTTTAATAATTTAAATATATAACTGGGTCAGGTTTGAGATCCTAGGTGTAAAACCCAAACCTTTCCCAAACTCCCTAATGAGTTTAGAAATTTGAAACCAAACCCTCTCTAAACACATTTAATAAAATTTCAAACATTTACCATTAGGGTCAGGTTGGACCGAAAAACCCTCAAAACCCTACCCAAGGCATCTCTGGTCAACATGGACAACAAAGGAATATAAAATAAAATAAAAAATAAAAATAAAAAACTTGTTTTGATCGTGAAAAGGACAAAAACTTAAATCCTATGAGACATAGTGTTTAACAATATGAATATTTTTTTCGTTAATGAAAATCAACGATTTCAAGACTCTACGCTGATCTTTCTTACCTTTAAAAAAAAAAAAACTCGGTATTTTCCATAACTAATCCATTTGAATGGGACAGGGGACTGGAAAAGAAACGAAACGATTAGACTGGGGATAGCTACTTGGTAGTTGGAAGTTTTTTGACTATTTTGGATGATTAATGAATAGCCATGCATGCATGCCTGTAAATTTTTTGATAATCAACATGCCTGTAAAGTTGGTTAGACTGCCAGGAGTTCTATTTATTGGAGACCACGAGCTAAATTTCCAACAACAATCCCAACACATCATATAACGCATGTACCTTAATAAACTGTATGCATCAAGAGGCTTAAAGTATGTAGTAGGTAGATTTTGTTTAGCGGTTTGAATAAGACACCAAGAACGCAAAATTGAAGGACACGACTTGGATTGAATACAATAATCTAGTGCACTGATTGTGACCTGAACACATAACACATATCTAGAATGATCACGTATTGCTTTTTTATCTCATTCAATACACTTGAGCATTAGACCGAAGCTACATGTGTGTGTAATTGGGATGAAATGGAAGAAAATAAAAATAGGGGAATGAAAGAAAATGGAATGGGTGAGGATTTTTCATCCGAGTCCACCATTTTTGCTCCTTCCTAATTGGAGAGGAAATAAGGAGAGGATCCACTCGCATTTAAACCGTTCAATTTCCTCTTTTTCAGTTAAATTTGTGACACATGACATTATTTGATTTGTGTGGCTTACATTTTTTAAGATCATTGAATTTTTTTAAAATGCATCATGTCTCTTATCCGTTCTCGAAAAATGGCAGACAACTCATGTTCTTGCTGTCACTCACGGGTCGCGCCCCAGCTAACCGGCCCGGCAGGCATTTCATCGCAAGAGACACGCAATTATCACCCACAAACAAAAGATCTGCACCCGATATCGGATCTCTAAGACGCCTAATAAGACCAGGAAAGCAAAAGAAGACACACCATCTCTACAATTCAAAGCATCAGCAAGTGCTTGTGGAAGAGCAATGTGGGCACTTATGATCAGAGTGACTATCCACTGACCATTCCTATGCATGAGCAGCCCATAAGCATCAGCAAGTGGCTGTGGAAGAGCATGCACTAGAGTGAGATCATAGCTCCACCAGAAGGGCCTCAAGATAAAAATTAATTACACAAGAACCAAATATGCCTACTAATTTCAGAAATTTACAAAAAATAAGAGTAATAGAATTAGATTCATAGTCACATGGAAACCTATTTAAGACAGCTTCTTTACAACTTAGGGCAATAGGTTTTGAAACGCTAGGTAAATGCCATAATTTGCTTGGAGATAATTAGGAAATTTTTTTTTTTTTTTTAATTTTTTCTTTATTTTTTTGCTTTTTTTTTTGTATTTCTTATTTTTGATTTTGTGATGTGCATGGTGTACTTATTTATAATTTTCATTTTTTTTTTAATTTTTTTTGTAATTTTTTACTATTTTGTTTTTATGATATTTTTTGTTTTTTCTATTCAAAGCTTTCTGTACAAACAGTACAAGTTACTGCGTTCCAGGACGTAACTGCAAGCTGCTAAGCAGGACGAACCCAGGGTTAAATCCTAATTAACTGACCAGGTTATCTCCTTGGACATTGCCTCTAGTTCTACTAAAACGACTGTGGATTGCTCTCCACCGCCCAGCATATAAATCTCTCGACCACTAGCTAGCGTTATTGGTGGAGTTGACCTTATTAATTAAAATATACTAAGAAGAAATAAATAAAAAAAAAAAAACACACAGTGAAAAATGGCTATAGCTTAATAGCTATTCTTAAATTTAATTATCACACACTCACGAGGTTCAGCGCCATCATAATTACGAGTGACTCCCTATTAATGTATTACTATAGGCTTTACACTTATTATTATTATTTTATTTGTTTCAATTTCACCCGGAAAGAATGTCAAATAACAAATCACCTAAATAAAAATAATATAAATAAAAATTTTCACACCGTAAAAAAAAGTCAATAAAAAACACAATTATTCATAATAAAACACTTCCTCCCTCCCACCACAACTACTTCTATAACTCCCTTTTAACAACAACTTCTTTGCTTTCTAACATCTTAAGGGTTAAAATTAAGAAGAAAAAGAGATGCAATTTTTATGGAAACTAAGAAAAACTCGTGGTAACTTGTATGAATTAACTAGATAATTGTTTATAGAATTATTTCTATATAAAAAAATAGCACCCGCGGATCAAATGAAATGGGTGGGTGCATTTGTTCTAACTTTTCTTTTTTTTTATTTGAGATGATAAAGAATTAATAAAAAATGTAGGATTCTAAATGTGAACATGAAATACTATAAATAAACATATCTGCGAGTAATAAGATGGGAAGGAGATATACTTAATTTTGATGGAATGATTTAATATACTTAGGCGACTAATTAGAGAAAAGAACTAATTAAATAAAGAAAAAAAATATTAAAGTCAACATGCTTTGGGTTGTTGGTCTCAAACATATTTCCAAGCCGGTAGTTTTCCAACTGTCGGAAAATAGCTGTCTACTGCCTACTGGTACTTTGAATTTGAGTCACACACAAAATGGCTTACATTGTCGAACTTTTTCAACTAAATTACAATGTGTGATTTTTTTTTTTTTTTTTTTTTTTTTGATTTTTTATCCAATGCAGAATAGTTTGTACTTCCACAATAATGTAGCACAAGAACAAACATGTTTATCAAAAAAAACATAGCTCTGCCTATTAGGCAGTTACAAGAGAGGAATATAGTAGTATAAAAAAACCTGCGATGATATGGAATTAGAAATGGATCACCAAATGAAAAAATTCGTTATAAATTTCCCCTAAGAAGCGTAATTGTGTTAACGTCTCAAAAGATAGAGAATGGTTCAATATCAAAGAAGCTGAAAATGGCCTTGAATAAACAATAATCATAATTTCTTTTTCTCTTCCCAATCCTTTTTTTGTGTCTTTCCCTGTTTTTGGTGCTATTATCTTGAGAATTTCACCTTTATTCTCTCCAACTAAATCCGTGACACATTATCTCCTTTCAAGCTCGGACCCCACCAGCCCTCACCACAGCCCAAACCCCCCCCCCCCCCCCCCCAAAAAAAAAAAAAGCCTTTAAATTGGAACTCATCAATCAAGTTGAGTTGAGTTGCAATGTACATGTTATCCATGTATACAAATAAGAAGACACAGACTGGCCCATCAAAATCTATTTTAGTTAATTGTCTTGACTTCACATCTTTTATATGCATTAAATTATTAAGCACATCACAATCACATATCCCAATTCAGAGCTAAAATTGAGCAAGATGCCCAAAACCAGTCAGATATTAATGGAGCAGAGTAAACCACAATGTTGAACACAAAAAATATTTATTCAATTAACTGCTTCATATATCCACGTCAAAGTATATCATATACCGCGCCAGAAGTGTCTCTTCCACCACACAGCAAAAACATGCCATCTGAACGGGCACTAGCTGTTGCATACCTACAAAATAATGTTGAATTGTGAATATTCAAAATCTGGTGTATTGAATGAATGCAGACATTAATAATTTTAAGAACAATTAAGTAAAGACACTCACATTCTAGCAGAAGGCCTGTCACCTTCTGGGTTCAGCCTCTGCCATACATAAGGTTTCTGAGCAGTATCCAAAGCCCAAGCATCAGATAGGACTCTTTTCCCTAACATAGAATGAAACATTACTTTTCCATGGTTTTTGACATATGACAACATACATTCTTCTTTTTTTTTTTTGATAAGTATATGACAACATACATTCTCATTGCAGCAACATATAAAAATACTAATATTCTGGCAAGAAGGTCCATAAATATAGAAATGCCTACAGTTTCTATATCTCATATAAGTATGCAACCAAACAAAAACTCTATTACCAAAGGAAGAGGGATCAGAACCAGCAGAATTTTTTTTTTCTTTTTTGAAACCACTCACGATAAAGCTCAACTTAAGCAGTAAAGATGAATACCAAGTGGGGTAATGTATCTGGGAAAATCTCCCCTTTCATTCTAAGAAAACCCAAACCAAATTAGAATCGGAATTTGGACAATTTCTAACATTTCTCTGGCCAAAACATAAAGGGAATTAGAGGATTTTGATGGGAGAGGATCTTTTTCAGATAGAATATGGGAAAAAAAAAAAAACAAAAGATGAACACCAAGTTAAAATAAAGTGTTAGGGCAAGATAGAGTGAGAAAGCTCTATTATCCTAATTGTGTACAATAGGGTATAATCTCTGATTATATGTATGAGAGAAGTTAAGGATTCAGTGAATGGATCCAACCAATTCCCTATAATGCTTTCAATGGCACATCTTGCGTATATAGATCTTTGGGAAGTAGAGGTCATTAGTGGGTTTACAAAAGAAAAATCAATTAATCATGACACATCATTCAAAAAAAGAAAAAGAGTTTCCCTTGTAATTTTGACATGCTTCCCTTCTGACAACACAAGACAAGATAAAATATAGCCAAACAGTGAATTGCTCTCACCGTCATTGCCACTGACAGTGACAAGATATCTTTGAGCAACCAAGTCAATTACATGGCCATAGCGAGGCCCAGGTCCTTGTCCTTGTACAACCACTCTACATTCATATAAAAAACAGAATGATCAACAGCTCATAACTTAAATCAAAATTCAAGAAACTTAGAAAGACAAATGCTTATTAATTCAAGCCACTTAAGCTCACCTATGCCACTTAAACTTATCGTTAGTCAAGTCAAGCACGTATAGATCATCCGTGGAATGCCCAGCAGGACCTATCCCACCCTAGCCATACAGCACCAATCAATAAAACATACCATCAAAACCCACAAACAAAAACCTCTTAAAATCAAAACCCAGCTCTAAAATTCCAATCTTTTCAGTTTTCACATAAACATTTCCTTCAATCACCTGAAAAACAACCATTGTACCAACCGCTGCTGCAGCATGAGCAGCACGCGGCGAGGGCGGCTCACCGGCCGGTCTCATTCTGCAAAAAAATCACAAAATTCAAACACCCAAATCAACAAAAACCCAATTTAACCCCATAAAAATCAAAACTTTTAAACAAACCAAAAAAAAAAAAAAAAAAAAAAAAAAAAAAAAAAAAAGAAAAAAAAAAAAAAAAATGAAAATCACCTGGTCCATTTCCTGGTCAACACATCATAAGAATGAACCGAATTCGTCACACCAGCTAACCCTACATATAAAAAACCAAACTTTCATTTCAATTTCAAATTTAAAGCACAAAATGAGCTAAATAGAGATAGAGAGAATGGTATTAACTGATGCTAAATAGAGATAGAGAGAATGGTATTAACTGATGCCAGGTGCAGAGGAGGAAGCACCGCCTTCGATAGCGGTGGCGCCACCGAAGAGGATGAGACGTGGACCGTGTGATTTGGAAGCTGCAACAGCTGTGAGCGTGTGACCACATCGTGGACCAGGAGCATCCTCCTCCGTATCCCAATACGTCTCCAAGCTACGATAGCTCGGAGCTGGGTACAGCCATGGCTTCGAACCCATCTTCCTTATATATATATATATAGATAGATAGATAAAGTATCTCTTTCTATTCTTGAAAAAAAAATACTCAGAGATCACAAAAAAACAAAAACAAAAAATACCCACCAACCAAAATATAACAGTGATTGAATTTGAAGAAGAAAGAAAGAAAGAATGAGAGAGATTGAAAAACTAAAACCAAAACCAAACAAAACCAAACCCAAAACCAGCAAAAGCAATAGAAGAAGATTGGAGGAAAGATGGGAAAGGTGGTGGGGCCCGGACTAGGCTCCGGACCCGCCGCTCTGTTGTAATTTAGTATTCAGCTTTGGTTTTTAATTTCCTGGGATTTGTTTGGGGGTTTGGGTTTTTCATTTTTTGGTTTCGTGGGGTTTGA
>OU015769.1:10983364-11092810 GCA_907173295.1 Fagus sylvatica
AAATGTTTAATTATTCTACCAAAAAAAATTAAATGTTTAATTATCAATTATAATCATATGTTTCAACAACAAAAAATACTATGCACACATAGAATTCATAATGATTGTGTTTGTTGTTCTTAATAATTTTGTACAGTTTGAATTTGTTTTTGAAAAAAAAAAAAAAAGTCAATTACATTTCTGAATTAAATGTGCCAACTTTTGCCTTTAAGCACTCCTTAATAACATCCTTATTATCCAAGTCTAATCACACTAAATCATAATTAGAGTTTTTTTTTTTTTTTTCATCAGAATCATAGTAAGAGTGGCTGAATCATACCATTTAACTCTTTAATATTTTCTCTAAAAAACAATTAAAAAAAAAATTAAACTCTTTAATCATTTTTGGATAAATTACACTGACACCCTGAGGTTATAGTAGAATTACACTCAGCATACTCGATTTTTAAGAAAAACACTCTGTTTCCAAAAATGATTAAAATAATTGACACTTGACTCCAAAATAATTCACACTCTATTCTATTTTTGAAGCAAAGTGTGAATTATTTTGGGGATTTTGGAATGCAGTGTCATTCGTTGAAAATTGTGTATAACAAATTTAGTTTCACCAAACAACGGGGGTATCAGTGTAATTTACCTTTTCTTTTCTTTTTTTCTTTTTTTTTTTATAATTCTATAGGTACAACAATAAGGAGGGGGAATTTGAACCTTAGTTCTCCTCTTAAAGGACAACAAGTAAAAACATTGAGTTATAAAGCTTTTGGCAAAAAAATACTCTCCTTAATGATTTTTTTTTTTTTTTTTACTACTAAGTGAAAACAAGGAATTTCATTCCACCTGAACATTACAAAATGGGAAACTTTTTTTTTTTTTTTTTATAACCTTGGGTGTCCATGCTTGCATTCCGTAGATATGCGCACCTCGACAAATCTCATAGGGACACGTAACACCCTATTAGCCACGTATACCACAATAGACACAAGTCTTTACCTTGAATAGGTGACAAAATGGGAAACTTAATCATTAGTTTGGGTGCAATACTCTTTCTTCTTATATGAATAATATATGTTACCATAAATTTAATTAATGAGACATATTAGTTCATAACCATGAATTTAATTATTGAAACATATTATTATGTGAGATGATGTATGATGTCACTCAATAATAAGCGGTACCTTGTAGTACGTGTAAGGGGTTGTCGATCCTCAGGGAGTTTTTGTTTTCAAAAGACAATGTAATTCAATATGCAAGAAGGGTAAAATAGATTTGGTTTGTGGAAATTTTGTAAAGAATATATGTAAAAAGGCACTAAGGTTTTGGAGTGTTTTCTCTATACCAGTATGATTCCTTGTAATCTCAGTTAAAAACCTTGTTCTAATAACAGTTTACAAGTTGATTATTTTCCTTTTAAAAAGCTCTTGACATGGTTGAACTAATAAAACTCAGGAACACTATATTACTGGAGAAAATAAAGTGGCTAGAGGAATAATTAGAAAGACCTTTCAATTTATAAATCACAATACCTAATTAAAATCATGTAATATTCCTCCTTAATCATAAGAAAAACATGATTAAACTTATAGAAAGTATGGAATAAAACATACATCGATTAGGAATTAATAAATTAACAATCAACTGTATTTTAGCATTAAAAATAAAAGGGACTACAAGTATTCATACCGTTATGCAGAAAACATAGCCCCTAGCCCTAGCAAGAGGCTTAGCCAATCATGGCTAAGAAAAAAGAAAACTAGAGAAAATAATATCTAGAGAGAAAACTAGAGAGGAAAACTAAAAGTAATAATAATGATCCTTGGTGGCTACTACTCTCCAATTGCTATCCACGTTTCTTTCATTTAGGGCTCCATTGGAAAAATAATCTAGTATGATGCGGGAACAATGGATAATGTGAGCTTGTGGGCTTTAGTGGCCATGTGGGCAAGGTTATTAAAATCGGGATTCTACCTTGAATCGTTGGGAGGATTTCGCAAATCGAATCGTGAATCGTAAGATTCTACTTTTCGTAAATAAAAAATATATAAATAATTATAATTCATAACATAGGTTAAAGAATCATTGAAAAATAAATAAGTTTTGGCATAAAATTTATAAAATGCAATAAGTCATCAACTACTAAATACCAAATGACAAATTTCAAACTTCAAACTTTCAAGTTCCAAGTTTTAATACCACATAATCACAAACATACATAATGTTCCAAATAATAACACTACATAAATCAAAATATTTCCCAACCATTTTTCACAATGGTGATTTTGTGACAAAAGTAACACATTACTTATTGTTTAATGTGAATAACCAAGATCTAAAAACCAAGATCATCATTGATTTGATGAATGTTGTCCTCTTAATGGGAGACCTTCACCATAAATGTCGTTGCTTCCATCTAAATCATCCATGGGAAGATCATCAAAATCTCTTCATTTTCAAGTTCACAATCACTAAGATTATGAATTTCTTTATCTTTATCACCTATCAAAAAAGAACAAAATGGGTGGGCTACTTTTTATCAAAAAAAAAAAAAAAGGGCGGGCTACTAACATACTAAAAAGTAAAAATCAGTCCAATACAAGCTAAATTTTCATTGGAGGCCCAAAAAAAAAAACCCAAAAAATCCGAATAAACCTTGTGCAGTAGAATCGTATAGAATCGGAAGCAAATCGGGATTCTAAAGATTTTAAGATTCAAATCGGGATTCTATTAAGATTCTATCACCTTTAAGATTCAGTTAAGATTCGAATCGTTTTCATAATGTTAAATCGTAAAATCGTAAGATTTTAAGATTCGAATCAGGATTTTAATAATCTTGCATGTGGGCCTTTTGGGCTTGTGGGCTTTGTTTTTCTTTTTCTTTTCAAACATTAATTTGCACCTCTTTTCTTCTCTTTTGCTCCTTCCAGCTTGTGATATTTAACTCCAATTTGATCTAGCTTGTGCCTACAATCAAACATAGCCCAAATTAACATATAAGGGATTAAATTAATACACTTAAATGCATAAGTCATGTAATTCAATGAATTGAACAACAAACATCCATTTAAGTGTAATTAGACATGAAATGCAACACAACCCCAATAAAATCTCTCCAAAATACATGTAAATAAGTCATATTTCATGACTTATCAATGTAGCATTGCTTCAAAAGTATTTAACAAAGGATTAAAGCCTTCAAAGAACGAAAAAATGATTGAATAATTAAAGCGTGTACCACGATAGACACAAGTCTTTACCTTGAATAGGTGACAAAATGGGAAACTTAATCATTAGTTTGGGTGCAATACTCTTTCTTCTTATATGAATAATATATGTTACCATAAATTTAATTAATGAGACATATTAGTTCATAACCATGAATTTAAGTATTGAAACATATTATTATGTGAGATGATGTAGCATTGCTTCAAAAGTATTCAACAAAGGATTAAAGCCTTCAAAGAACAAAAAAAGGATTGAATAATTAAAGAATACCAAATGCCACTACACGAATACTCATTGTCCGCCACTTGGGTATTCAGTCAAGTGGTAATCTCCCTTCTAAAAAAGCCCCACTCCTCTATGAGGGTGTGGGTTCAATCCTCAGGATCTTCAAATATACGTGTACGTGAGTTTAGATTAGAATTTCTATCATATATTAAAAAATAAAAAATAAAATACTCATTGTCCCTTTTTGAAGTGGGTATTTTTAATATTCTTTTTCTTTTGAATGAAGGTGTTTCTAATATTCAAATCCACATATTTATGCTTGACAACCTAATTAAGCCTTTTACCATTGCACCAAACAATAGCCTCTAAGACAAGTCATGTATATTAAGTCATTTATATTAAATCATGTTATGTATATTAAGTCATTTATATTAAATCATGTTTAGACGTTGGAAAGAGTCGAATTCGGTCGAATCAATTAAGGTTTCGTGAATAAATTTTATGTATAATCTAAGTCGTGAATAATTATTGTTCGAATAACTCGTTTAGTAATGGTTCGGATTTGGGTTGATTCCTTCTGCTAGGTCAAAAGATTCTTTACCTATATGTGTTTATTTTGCTCTAATTCATGGCATGGGGTGGTAGAAAATAGGATGTCTGAATGAAGTCAACTCAGATTTGGATTGAAAAACCTCAATCCATACTTGACCTGCTTATGATTAGGCATAAGGCTGGTTAAGACCTGGCCAGATTTCCTGCTATAACTAGATTTAGAGTCTTGGTTGTTTTTTGTTCATATATTCAAATAAAATGAAAGTAAACAAATAACAAGTCTTCTAGTTTTATGTAAGTTTGAAACAAACATTTTTAGTACTTTTTTTGGATTGAAAAACCTCAATCCATACTTGACCTGCTAATGATTAGGCATAAGGCTGGTTTCGACCTGGCCAGATTTCCTGCTATAACTAGATTTCAAGTCTTGGTTGTTTTTTGTTCATATATTCAAATAAAATGAAAGTAAACAAATAACAAGTCTTCTAGTTTTATGTAAGTTTGAAACAAACATTTTTAGTACTTTATTTGGATTGAAAAACCTCAATCCATACTTGACCTGCTTATGATTAGGCATAAGGCTGGTTTCGACCTGGCCAGATTTCCTGCTATAACTAGATTTCGAGTCTTGGTTGTTTTTTGTTCATATATTCAAATAAAATGAAAGTAAACAAATAACAAGTCTTCTAGTTTTATGTAAGTTTGAAACAAACATTTTTAGTACTTTATTTGGATTGAAAAACCTCAATCCATACTTGACCTGCTTATGATTAGGCATAAGGCTGGTTTCGACTTGGCCAGATTTCCTGCTATAACTAGATTTCGAGTCTTGGTTGTTTTTTGTTCATATATTCAAATAAAATGAAAGTAAACAAATAACAAGTCTTCTAGTTTTATGTAAGTTTGAAACAAACATTTTTAGTACTTTTGAGTGTTTGTTTCACTGTAAAAACATTGGTAAAACTGAAGAAAAAAAAAAATCGGACTTTCCACTAACGAAAAAACACAGAAAATTTTATTTGACCTAATATTAGGTAAAGTAATTTTTTGCTGTAAATGATAAAGATATTTATATTTTTTAAATTACTTGTTGATTTTGCATTGTTTTTGGTATTTTTGTTTATATACATGATGTTGTCCGTTTTAAAAAAAGAAGATATATTGTGTGTTTGCACAAATATTAACCTTCAAAGAGACAAAAGACCACCTTTAGTCGTGGTTAATTAGAGTCTTGGTACGTGATAAGTCCTAAGTATAAATATTTGGAAATGATAGTGTGACTTTAGTTTGGTTTAAGGATTATTGCCTTCTTCAACTTGAAAACGCTAGTAGTGCCGTGCGTGCGATTAAAGTCAAGTTATAACTCAACCCACCTAAGAGCAATTATAGATCCCTCCTTTGAGATCTCTCCAGAAGGATCGTCTAGCTAGGTCTCTTAAGCATTGATTATTCGATGGATAGAAAATGTCTATAATCACGCCAAGTAGTATAACATCACGTAGTTAAGTAGTTGTTTACCCTCAAAGTCTTTTATATACCAAACATGCACCAAACCCTATTAAATTTTAGGAATTCCATCCCAAACCTTTAGCATTTATATTTGAAAAACCCAAACCCACCCGCTTATTTACCATACGTCAGGTGGAACGAGTCAGGTCGGATTAGATTATCCTAAATTTGAATAACTTAAATATTGTTTGACTAATTTTAATAATTAGAAAGCACTTTTACACTAAATTAAAGAGTAAGTACTATAAATATTTGATTGTCATACCAATTTATTATGTTGAAACCCCTAAAAATATATTAAAAATTCAATATAATATCTTAAGTGTATACATAACATTCATTTACTAAAGTTCCTTTATTATAAAACCTTAGTTTTGTGTAAATAAATTTAATAATAAGGGTATTTTAATAATTTAAATATATAACTGGGTCAGGTTTGAGATCCTAGGTGTAAAACCCAAACCTTTCCCAAACTCCCTAATGAGTTTAGAAATTTGAAACCAAACCCTCTCTAAACACATTTAATAAAATTTCAAACATTTACCATTAGGGTCAGGTTGGACCGAAAAACCCTCAAAACCCTACCCAAGGCATCTCTGGTCAACATGGACAACAAAGGAATATAAAATAAAATAAAAAATAAAAATAAAAAACTTGTTTTGATCGTGAAAAGGACAAAAACTTAAATCCTATGAGACATAGTGTTTAACAATATGAATATTTTTTTCGTTAATGAAAATCAACGATTTCAAGACTCTACGCTGATCTTTCTTACCTTTAAAAAAAAAAAAACTCGGTATTTTCCATAACTAATCCATTTGAATGGGACAGGGGACTGGAAAAGAAACGAAACGATTAGACTGGGGATAGCTACTTGGTAGTTGGAAGTTTTTTTGACTATTTTGGATGATTAATGAATAGCCATGCATGCCTGTAAATTTTTTTTTGATAATCAACCATGCCTGTAAAGTTGGTTAGACTGCCAGGAGTTCTATTTATTGGAGACCACGAGCTAAATTTTCCAACAATCCCAACACATCATATAACGCATGTACCTTAATAAACTGTATGCATCAAGAGGCTTAAAGTATTGTAGTAGGTAGATTTTGTTTAGCGGTTTGAATAAGACACCAAGAACGCAAAATTGAAGGACACGACTTGGATTGAATACAATAATCTAGTGCACTGATTGTGACCTGAACACATAACACATATCTAGAATGATCACGTATTGCTTTTTTATCTCATTCAATACACTTGAGCATTAGACCGAAGCTACATGTGTGTGTAATTGGGATGAAATGGAAGAAAATAAAAATAGGGGAATGAAAGAAAATGGAATGGGTGAGGATTTTTCATCCGAGTCCACCATTTTTGCTCCTTCCTAATTGGAGAGGAAATAAGGAGAGGATCCACTCGCATTTAAACCGTTCAATTTCCTCTTTTTCAGTTAAATTTGTGACACATGACATTTATTTGATTTGTGTGGCTTACATGGGTTTCTTAAGATCATTGGAATTTTTTTTTTTTTTTTTTTTTAAAATATCACATGTCTTGTTGTAATTTAGGGCTAGCGAAAGCATATTCACACAAACAAAAAATAAATCACATCCACAAAAGACAACAACATTTAACGTGGTTCAGCTAGGGCTATGCAAAATATCCACCTGACCCGTCAACCCGTCTGAACCGCCTCGGCCCGTGCAGGTCATAGTATGAGGTGCTATGGGTTGGGTGGAATTTTCATTAAATTTGTGGGTCAGTTTGGATAGCGGGTTTAGTTTTTACCAACCCACCAATAACTGACTTGATCTAACCCGACTCGACCTGCCTATATATATATAATATTTAGGGATAAAAAAATATACTACTAATATTTAATAATAATAAAAAGGTTAGGCATCAATATTGGAGTGACAAAACTCATACTTACACATATATTTGTCCACACTCAACAAATCCCTAATAAAATATATAATACCATAACCCTAACTCACCAACTTGCCCACCTTTTGGAATGTTATACTTTGAGAATTAGATAATGTAAATTAATATGCGGTATGTGCTATTTTTTTTTTTCTTTCTTTTTTATTTGAGATGATAAAGAAGTATTGAAATAATTTCCATTAAAAGGCTTTATTTTAGGGCCTAATTAGAGAAGACTAAATTTAAGAAAATGTATATTGTTAAATTTTCCAACCCGCTCAATCTATTGATTTGAAACAGCTTAGATTTTCACTTGATCCACCGGTTTTAGAGGTTGGTGGATTGGTTGTGGTATGGAATTTTACCAACCGGCCCATGGTGGTTTGGATAAGAATTTTACCCCCAACCTAACCTGTGCACAGTACTAAGTTCGGCCAACTCCAAGCCTACGTTCACAGGCAACGCCAACCAAAATACACTATTAACGATAATGATCACAACCACACTAAACCTCTCACAAACACAAAGTAACTCACAAACCTTACACACACATAAATTCACGATCCTAAAACCCAACACAATGAATGGCTCTCTCACACTAACAAAACATACAAATTTTCAACACACAAATATGAGTAATCTTTGAACCCAAAATTCTACCAAATTACTCTTCGAAAAATGCTCTCATCTTTTTCTAGGAGTCTTCTCCTTTCCCCATGTAGGAGGACCCTAAACCACCAAACCGTTTGTAACAATGTCTATTTATAAGGTTCAAATTCTATTTCTGGACAAGGTATACATAATTAATTTTTCAATAAGAAACTTCCTTTATACCAAGAAGAATTTTTTTCTTCCACACCAAAGGAAAATCTCCCCTTTCATTCTAAGAAAACCCAAACCAAATTAGAATCGGAATTTGAGACAATTTCTAACATTTCTCTGGCCAAAACATAAAGGGAATTAGAGGATTTTGATGGGAGAGGATCTTTTTCAGATAGAATATGGGAGAAAATGGCTTTTTACTGCTTTAGCAATGAAATTACAAAATTACCTTCATTGCCTCCATTGTTTCAAACTACAATAAGGGCATAATAGTAACTTCATTTTTCCTTCCACTTTTGCATCCCTCTTACCAAACACACACGAGGGAAAACTTCTTTTTATTTTTTATTTTTCCTTTCCTCCTACTTTTTTTTTTATCCTCCCTAGGTTTTCCATCCCCCCATTTATCCATCCTCTCAACCAAACATAATACTAGAGATAAGTCATGGTAGGCATATGAGTACGTTTTTCCGAGCTGCTTTTCCTAGCTCTTTTGATTGGCACTCTTTTTCACATTTCAATTTATGTACATGGTATGGTATGTTAGAGAAATTGTACATAAAGCAATAATTATAAAATTAATGTGACTTTGAAGCATGTATGAAACACTATCTTTTTTATGATTACCTCTACTTGAACGAGTTTGCTATCGGCTTTTAAGTAAATTATCTTCAAGATACAACAAAGTCACCAAACTACAAACAACAATTCTGAAGTTGCTACTTTAAAGTTCTCTTAAAAAAAAAAAAAAAAATTGTATTTAACTAGGATAATGAGAGAAAATGAATTAATCGTAGATGTTTCATGCCCTTAATTAATAGACAATGACTCTTTATTTGAATTAACACTTTTCTAAAAGAACATGACTTTTCACATTGTAATTTGTTAATTCACAACCCTTCAAAAACAATTATTTTTCATTAGAAATAACTTACATGTATTTTAATCTAATGTTTCTCATCTTATTTCAATAAAATAAAATAAAAAATCATTGTTCAATCTTGATCATATCCGCAAGTGCCAAGTACGCTACATGTTGCATACACGCTCTAGAGTCAAATGCCCATAGATTTACTTTATTATTGTATTGGTTAAATTATTGTTTTCATCCCTAAACTTTACATGAAATTTGTTTTTCATCCTTGAACTTTGAAAAGTTCGTTTTTCATCCATGAATTTTGAAAAAGTTCTTTTTTCGCCCTTGAATTTTGAAAAAGTTCATTTTTACACATGAATTTCGTCCTTGGACTTTTTTATAAAATGACGAAACTCATGTGTAAAAATGAACTTTTTTAAAGTTTAAGGACGAAAAACGATCTTTTTAAAGTTCAGAGACAAAAAACGAAACTCATGTATAGTTTAGGAACAAAAACAATACTTTAGCCTATTTTATTTGTTGGTATCTGCTTTACTTTATATATGCACCAAAAGTTTTGAAGTCTTTCCATGTGAGACATATTTATCTAAAACTAGGGTCATAAAGAGGCCAAGCCAAATATTAAAAAATCAGTATTGGCTCATTTAATTTTATTTCGGAAACGAGCCAAGCTAGATTACATGTTCAAATTTGGTTCATTTTCTTGTTGAATAAGTTTAAGCTTGTTAATGAGTTACTTGACTAACTCTAAAAATTTATTCCTACACAAATCTATACTAATAAATAATAACTAAATTATAGTTGAAATTATATTATTAGAGTTGACTAGATGGAACAAATTTCATTTATGAACTTATAAAAATTAGATTCAAAAACCTTGTTTTGTAAAAAATCATACATAAGTTTTACTAGGAAATTGACACTTTATATTTATCAAAAAATAAAGAGGTATTATGGGGATTTCAGATTTCTATAAAAATTCATTAAAACATATTTCATTTCCTCCGATTTCACCTAAATTATGAGGGATTTGAATTGAATTAAACTCTCAAACAAGAGAATGAAAATAATACTCTTTAAAAAAAAATTCTTTGTTTAATATTCTATTTTTTTTCTTCCAAGCTATTATAGAGAAATGAAGTTTTTTAAAAAGAAAAGAAAAAAATCGAAAGTTACAATTTGGGAACCGAGGATTTAAATCCAAATTCTCCTTATAAAAAAGAAATGTCACTACACTATAAAATTATGAGGTTAAGTTACTAAAATGCATATATTTGTTAAGGATTACTGGATAAGGGCAGCCTATGATGTATGTTGCCAGGTAAGATGTAGAGCCATATTCTATATTCTTCCTCCTTTATGCTGACAAAGTTAAACTAAAAACTATGGGCTGCTTGAAAAATCAAAGTTCTAGACAGCATAGTTTCTAATTAGGAATTAAGATATGGAGCCCTAGCAATTTGAATTTGATGATTTTATGCAAGTAAAGCAGGCCAGCAAAAACAATTGAATTCAACGCCGCATTGATTACGTTTAGAGTTTAGACTGCTTAAGTTTGAATTTGAGACTTATCTTTAAGTGTTCTCTGTCCGTATGTATCTTCGAACTGTTTCCTTTCGAAATTAAAATGATTAGTTTTTTATCCATGACATATGACATTTGATATGTCGGTCAATCTAACAACTTCCAGATTAAGATTTGTAGCCATTTCACGCGCTTCTAGCCGTCTAGTTATAAATACAAATCTTTTATCTTACTTTTTATCTTTCATTTTATATTTTATCAATTATAATTTATCACTATTTTTTTCTTTTTTTTCTTTATAAAATAACTAAGATTTGTACCGTTTAACACTTTAATTTGAGTAAATGCATGTTATTTGGTGTAATTCTATATCATTTAGGATAATTTCATGTCATTTTGGATAAAACATCTTAATTTGGATAAACTTCATGTTATTTGGAATAGTATTCATGTTATTTAAGGAAGCTCAATGTCATTTGGGATAATTTCATATCTTTTGGGCATTAAGTTTCCTTAAATCGCCCTAAATCACATGAATATTATCTCAGATCATATACATGGTACCCAGTTAAGGCATCTTACCCAAAATGATTAATATTAAATGACATAGAGTTATCTTAAATCATATGTATATTACCTAGTTTAATACTTTCCCAAATGACATCCATGTTACTCTATCAAAAAAGTGCCACAACGGGACAAAAACAGGATATAAGCAAATGCGACTAAAAAATTTCCGCCATTTCATTTTGATATCATTTCCTTCGGCCCAATTCCTCTTTTATCTCTCTCTCTCTCTCTCTCTCTCTCATAATCTTAGATGTCCAAGCTAGTTAGGTGTTGAATGTTGAACCTTGAAGGGAGCATATTTCAAAGACCAAGACCTTTACCACTTGGGCCAACCCCTTGGGATTTCTCTTTTATCTCTCTCACTCTCACATGATGGTGAAAACAAATGGTTTGACCATTTTGAAAACATACTCAAATTTGAAGGAGTGAAATATAATATTTTAAATTAAAAGGACTAACATGAAAATCATCCTTAATATAAATAAGAAGAAGTGTAGGCCCGTTACGGTCCCAAGAAACAAAAAATCCAACTCACTCAAATCTCTCAAGAATCCAAAAGCCACCCCGAAAATCGTCTCCTTGGAAATTCCCAAAATTATGGGCAAAACCCGCCAAATTCAACCACCATAGCGCACTACCCAATAGATTTCCCAACTGTAACTGGAGCCAACTCGTACGGTTAGGTTTTTTTTTTTTTTCCCCAAATCTCTAACCCCCATTTCCAGATCGGATTCTCTCCATCCCTGCATTGAAATTCTCAATCACATTGAGGATTTCTCAAATCTCATCGTTTCAATGAGCTATATATTGTTCGATTTTATTGGATTTTCAGGGTGAGAGGAAGATTGGTGGTGTGGGGTACGGTTAGGGATTGTTTTGATCAATTGGGTTCTTCCATTTCTAGGATTTATGAGCCAGATTGTCATTTTTTGAGTTTTGGGACATACAAATCCTTGATTTTTGAGGGGTTTATTTGTTAATAGCCGAATCTGGGATTTAATCAAATTCTAAACTTTTCATGTTAATTCATTGTATAATGTTTATTTTTAGGCTCAATACCACATTGTGATTCACATTACAAATTCATGGTTTTTTTTTTTTGGGTTTAGTTCTTGATGAATTAATCTGGGTTTTGAATGGGGAATAATCGAATATCGTTGTTTGAGGATAGGAAAAACTGAACAACTTCAAGTAGGGTTTGATAATTTGTTATACAATGGGGTCATCTATGTTCACTGTGATATGTATTCTGCATTCATTGATTGCATTGACATGTGGGTCTCTGATAATGTTCTATCTCAAGGAGATCTCTGTGTTTGGTCATGGCATTGAAACAGCTCGGAAGCTTTCTGGTTCGACCCCGCATGATCAATTGCTGATCCAAATCTCCAATTCTTTCGCCGGGTTGCTACTATTCGTAGTTGGGTTTTTGCTGTTCATGGTGGCATTTGTGAAGGACAGAGAGTTCCAGAGCTTTTTTGCTAAAGGGTGTGTGCTTCTTCATCTTTCAATGGCTGTTTGGAGGATATACTTTGAGAGGGAGCTTGAGGCACTGGCTTGGGACTGGCCTAGACAAGCTGTTGGGGATATTGTGTTGGCGCTTTCATGGGTGTTCTTTCTAGTGTATTCTTGGAGGGAGAAGTATGACTAGTTTACCGATGAATCACAACTGATTTACAGAAAGTTGAAAAATGTTCTGAATAAAAAAAAAAAAAGCTTTGTAATAGCTGGGGTGTTCCTTTAAGTGCGTTTGATTATACTTCAAGTTGATTACAAATGAATCAGAATTGGCATTATTGTAAGTAGTTATAAGTTGCAGCAATAATACGAGAGTTGTGCTTTTGAGGCTTTAATGTATGGATGGAGATTGAACTTGTACAATTATTGGTCATCTGCAAAGGGGGAGTCTTAGAATTATTGCAGCAAGTTTGCAAGATGAGATATGGATAATTGGAAGTGGAGCATACGGCTCGAATATATGGACATAGCATGTTTTAATGCCGTTCAAAAAACACTTACATTCATTTGCTTGTCATTCAGTTGCCTGCCCCCACAAGTGAACTTTTGCAAATCAAATAGTAATGAAACAGATTGTGTATGCTTGTGTTTTCTCTTAGATTTGTGATGGCTTAATAAGCATGGATACAAACACAGCATGATTCGGACACAACAATACGACATTTTTTAAAAAGTTAGGACACGACATGATGGAAATACAATAGTTATCTTTATTTATTTTTGGCATATTTTATGCTTATTTTAAGTTTTCAGAATCAACTATCAAAATCTTTAAAAATGTATTGTAAATTAAAAGATTTTTTAAAATAAAAAACTAAGATTTTCTAGTCCAACATAGTGAAGACACACATCCAGAGTATCCTCAGCGTGTTCGACACTCCAACATCAAAAAGTTTAGAGTGTCCTTGGAATAAATACAGGGACACATCCAATTTCACAACCTGTGATTGGTGGAAATATTCAAAGAAATATATATATATATATATATATATATATATATATATATATATATGGTACCAGTGGTAAAATCGTGTGATAGTAATCTGGTGACCTTCCAAACTCCAACTACGTCGCCAGAGGTTTCTCAGCTCTGTGGCGTTTCTTGCGGGTTCATGGCTTTGGCTACGTATGTGAAAAAACTTAGTCTGAGTTTTAGTTTTGCTGTGTTTTAATGAGAGTGAGATTTTATGTAGTAGTGCCTAATATTTTATTTGTAAAATTATGATTTAGCATAATGTTATTACTTATTAGAGGGTATAAAAATCTCTGTATTGAATTTTATCTCTTTTTTTAATTAAAAAAAAAAAAAAAGGAGGGTCCATTTATTAGAAGATTTTTATCTTTTTTTGTATAGTCTCTTGTCTAGTTCTCTTGCTAGATGTGACAAACTTCTTTTGATTGGTTAATTAGATGTGATGGACTTTCTCCCCTCTAGCTTCTTAGTTTTGTAAAAAAATAAAAAATAAAATAAAATAAAACACTGTAAAGTCTGTAATCATAACATGATAGAAAAAAATCATGTATGTAATAAGATAATTACAAACTTTCATTCAAATTGAAGTCAGATAATACCAAATTCCTTTCTTTTCCTTCTAAAATTAACAGAAATACCCAAAAAAAAAAAAAAAAAAGTTGGCGTGCTAGGAAGTTTTCAAAAGAATCTGGCAAAGGTGTAAAGTTAAGAGGTTGGCAACCCAAATAAGAAACCAGTCGAGACAGACCCAAAGGAATCAGCAAAAGGAGTCAAATGACAGTCCCCAAATGGGGACTTTTTAGTCCAAAGGCCTAAGCTGATGTGCTTTGCTCATTTCCTCACTCAAAACCAAACCTGTAAAACAAGCCCAAAATCACAAAGCTGAACAACAGCCCAACTGACATTCCTCCACAAAGACTTACCTGAGTACATATATATACCCCAGAATAATCCCAACCCATCACTTTCCTTCACAGCGCGTGCATACACCTCCATTCCTATCCCCAAGATGAAGGAAGCAAGATAATTACAACGCGCCATCCACTGCGCGTAACTAGTCTCTTCCAATTTCTCACCCAGATATTTTTAAATCTTACTTTCGCATCATCAATTCTCAGAGACATAGAGATGTCCCTATTACCCAAAACCAACAAACAAATAAAATTCTGAGAGAAAAAGCAAGCTGTTTTCAATGGAAGAAGACCGAGAAACAAAACCCGCTTCACCAACACAAGCATCATCGTCGGCATCATCAGCAACATACATGTTACTTCTTAGGGTTATGAGCAAAAGGAGAACATGGGTATGTATTTATGTTACAGTATATGGCATACTTTTAACTTGTTCATGGAATTTCCTTAAATCCATACTTTCTTGGTACAAATTACAAGCCCTGTCATCTTCTTCATCATCATCTGGGTGGCCTGCCCTTTACGCCTCTGTGCTTCTTGGGGCACTATTTGGGGTGCTTTCAATGGTTGCAGCCCTTGCAGTTATGGTACCTGCCACTTTGGTCACATGGATCACTGTCATGGTTTTATTGGCCTTCTTTGGGAAGCCCAAGAGGACTTTGGTTGTGGAAGGGAGGATGGTTACTAAGGAGATTGTTGGTTTTTTGCTCAAGATTTTGTTGAAAGAAGGGAATGTTGTGGCTGCTGTTTGTGCTGTTTTGGGTTACTTTGCACTTGTGAGAAGGAATAATGAGGGTAATTTGTTGAATAGTTAGATGGGTTTGTGTTTGATTTTGATGGGGTGGGGATTTGGGGAAATGGGTTTTCCAAATTCGGAATTCTTGTGGGTGGTTTGGTTTTGGCCATGTAACACTGGTATTACTAGATTTGTTAATTATAATGTATGTTTTCTGTACTGATTAATTAATTTAATGAGCTGCTCTTAGTTCCTTGTGGTATGGTGTGGGGTAAATTATTAAATTGTGTGTTTGGTGATGAAGAAAATGTTCTCCTCCAATGCCTAATCTTACCAATTTTAGCAATTTTTACTCCAATGGATTCTCTATAAGAATTCAATTAACATTATAATATTGAAAAAAGTACATAGGCAACCCACATAAAAGGATATAGGAGCTTTACGGTAATGGGTAATTGGTTGTAACTTTCAGTCACAACGGTTAGTCAGTCCTAGCAAGAGTTCTCCAGAAAATTCTATTATTTGGAGAGAGATTTTATTTGGGCATGAACTTAAAAATATGCATCTTCTTAATTATGCTAGACATTAATTCACCGAGATTTGTACATGCCAAATAATACATTTATGACTATGAATGCACCTTGTTTCTGTTCACGCCTCAGTAAAATGGATTTTGATAAAGCGCATCCTTGATGATAGCTCCTTCATAGAAAGCTTCTCTTTGTGTCCTTGTGTTTTTATCCGTACAGACAAAAGGCAAAGTACAACCCGACATGTTTCTTTTGGTCCAAAGTTGGAACCCAAATGCTACAAATGATATTCACAGGAAAGAAAGTAGAGCATTCATTGCCTAAAAAACTTGGTTGGAAATCTAATAGACATCATGAAAATTCTTAAGAAGGCCTAAGCATTCCAAATTAACAATGGACTTGTCTGTAAACTTTTTCTAAATAAAAGAAGAACCAAAATTGTATAAAAGCCATACTAGTGGTTGAAGAGTAGTAAATGAAGTTAATAAAATTTGAGTCATTCTGCTCATTCTGTCTCTGAACTGCTCAACCTTCTGCAGCTAAACATTGTAATTAGGTTGCTTCTTGAAAAAGAGGGTGATATGAAGAGAAGATATCGGTAGCTAATTAGGAATACAACTACATGAAGGCTTTATCTTCATTATTCAAGGAACCAAGTGATTTTTGCAATTGTGTGTGTGTGTGTGTGTGTGTGTGTTTAGGCCAAAATGTTCAAGGAAATCATGCCAAGGGAAATCAGAGGGACAACTCGTTTCCTGATCTTGTCGAAAATGATAGTTGTCACAAACCATTCATAAGGCACTTGCTAGCATGCCAAATGGTTCTAAGTTAGCCTTTCTTTGAGGTTGAACCCATCATGGGCGTGGGTCATGAGTTGGGCTACAGTTCATGTGATTTCTGTGGCCCTTGCACCCATTTATTTTGTGGTCATCATCGTTCGTGGCTAAATTGGGTCATTGGGCCTTATTAGTGGCCTAAGCTTACTCGTCCGCGCACTTGGGCCTTTACTACGTTTATGATCTTACCTTGATTACCTGTTTCATGTAACGAGAATCCAACAAATCCATCAATTATATAATCTTCCTCTTGAAGTCAAATTTAGCTTCCACACACTGGTCAATTGATTTTTTTTTTTTGTAAAGAACATTAAGTTAGTGCTTGCATATTTCTCTTTTTTGGTCATCGGTTCATGTAATTAGACATGCCCACTCCTTTTTCTTTTTTGGTTAAAAAGAAAATGCATCAAATAACAACAAAGTTACGTGAATCTAGAATAAGAAACACCTCAAATATCTACCAATAATTGGCTTACAACAAAAAGACGGGTAGAAACAAATTCCGAAAATACATTCAAAGGATTGTTTATCGCCTTAGACAAAAGATCCGCGCTAAAATTACATTTGTGGTGTATACGTAAGTGAGCCTTCTCAAAACAAAGCATCATGTACAGATGTACCTACAATTAGAAATCAATATAGTATAGGGATGAGAGTCTAAAGAGACAATATCATTAGAGTGTATGAGATAAAGAGACAATGTCATCAAAGTGTTTGAGATTTACAGCAGCTCTAGCATCTATTTCAACCATGAGCATGCAAGCACTAACTTAAGAGACATGCCCACTCTATACCATGCTCTCTTGAGCTTCACTATTCAAAAAGGGCGGGCCGACTCCAATTTTGATTCCGGTGTAGTTTCTAGTCGTCTTCAATAAAATAAAATATCTTATTCAGCAAAAAAGATATTTAAAAAATAAAAATAAAAATAAAAAATTCCACTGTTTGGCTTAAAGTTCTTTTTTGCCCATAACCTGGAAATATCCGCATGGTTGTACAGACCCTCAAAACCCTTGAGGCTTAATTTCATAACTCTAAACGGCAAAGATATTAATATACTTACAACAAGTCAACAAATTAAATACATGAAAATGGAGGATATGAAGATCACCAATCTTATTAACATATAACTTTAACAATAAATCATCCCAATATAAGAACTATAAACCCTTTTTAGAAGTAATTAGAACTTCAGTAAAAAGTAAAAACCATGAATGAAAAACACAAAAGATACCAAATATTATGGTATATGTAACCAGTAAGAACTTATGAGAAAATGAAAATTCTACACACTTTTTTTTTTTTAATGTACCATACATATTTAATCTTAATTGTTAGCATAAGATATTGTTTTATTTAAAATATTTTAAATAATAGATAAACAATTAAGATTAAATTTATCCTTTTCGTGAAGAGCATGTCGGAGCTTACTCAAACAAACTGGGATCTACGCTAGATGAATAAGGGAGAATGATCGGAGTTTAATTTATTTGCAAACGAGAGAAGGAAACAGTGGTGCATGCTGCCATGCTTTATGGGTTGTGTACATGATGTGTGGATCGATGTTGTTTAGGCTGAAGTTACAAAAATTAATTTGAGATGTGCCTAGTTTTGAACAACTACTTATGAAGCTTATGTTGTAGAATCTTATTCAATTTGAGTTTCTTGTTTTTTGCTTTTCGGATTAATAGAAAAATTTAGGTGTACTAGGGTTTTGGATTTTGTGAAAGTGTCTCTACACTACTTTTGTGTTCTCCATATTTATTAGTGGAATTTTCTCCTCGTCATTGCCTATGGACATAGGCCAAAAGCCGAATCACGAATTTTTGTAAGTGATATTTTGCAAACCTAAATATATATAATGAAAGTTATCATTGCCATTAGCCCACTATGATAAATTGATAATGCTTAGTTAGGATTACGAATTTACAGAGAACAATAAGTAATGCAATGGTATATATATTAAATATAAATAAAAATTTATGATACCAAACGATATATATTGTAATAACCTCATATATGATGGTATCTATTATTATATTATTTAGTATCATAAATTTTTAACATATATAAAAAATTGGACAGTAAGAACATTACATATGATGGTAACTACATTAAATTTTATGGTAAAAATGGTTAAAATTTAAATGGGTACCATTCAAAAAATATATATATATATATATATATGGTTATAGAAAGATTATATATTTAAAAGGAAGTTATCATTGCCATCATGATAAGCTTGGTTAGGATTATGTTAGGACAATAATTAATGCAATGGAATTGGAAGGTACAAAAGAAGAGTGCCGAATCTCATCATTGTTCAATTTTGCATTTTCTATTAATTTCGGCCCGCTCTTGGACCACATATAATTCAACCTTAATCACAATGGCAATATATTTAATTAAAGAAAGACACTCTTTTCTTCATTCGGTGGCTGTCAATTATATCAAACAATTTTCATTAATGGAAAGCTTTAATATTTTCATGGGAAAGACATCATATATGCATGCACGCATATGACATCCTAAAGATTCTCATATATATATATATATATAATATGTCAAAATATCACACATATCGCTTGGTACCTAACTATTCTCGTATCCCTTCAATAAGGTTGTCAATTTAATTTCGTTGCGATCGAAATTTCTTGTACCAATAATCTCCTTTCAATCTCAGGAAATATTTTGGACCATTTCGGCCTGTATCAAGAAATTTCTGCCAAAATGTGTATCTCAGTCAATATGCAAACTGCTTTGTTAATTAATTAATTTATTTGGATCTCTTAAGTGCTAACAATGTTGTTTTACGTTTTTTTTTTCTTCAACAAATCTCTCTTTCACTCTCGAACATTCTCACTCTCTTAGTCAAATCTAACTCTGAGTCTCTCTCTCACACACGGTCACGATTGAGGAAGAATGGATGACCCACCTCATCCCATCTCCTTGTGAGAAAGACTCATCACCACCAAAGCTTCATCAACATTGTGAGGAAGACCCAACCTTGCAAATCTACCACCTGATGTTGCCACCGGAGAAGTCCTAGGTGAGATAGAAAGAAATGGAGAGAGAGGTAAAATACTAAAATGGTGCTGCCACTAGTTAGCGGTTTCGCCCCTATGAGAAAAGTCTCATCACATCTCTGATTTTTCTTTGTCACAACTCATTTTCTTGTGATTAGGAGGTACATTTCAATTTGCCTATTTTGGTTTCTATTAAGCTATTGAGATTTGAGTGTTAGTTAGTGCGCTATTGATTTATGGTTTGGGGTTGGGTGTTAATTTTTTAAGCTTGATTCATATAGTTTTGTTATGGTTTGGTATTTTACTATTTGTGGTTTTATTTATTTATTTTTATTTTTTTTATTTTTCATGTTTTGGCCATTTGGAACTTTTGGTTTGAAGTTTAAGTTATTGTGTGTGTCCATTGTTTAAGGTATTGTGTAATTTTGAGTTTGCATTTGAGTACTGAGTTAAAGAGAGTGTCCATACAATATGATGAAATATAGATAGAACAGTACCGAAATATTTATTCTAATCAATAAATAAGAACGATCACTAGAACGGAATTGACAGCCTTATCGTATAGTACATTTTATCCTAATAATCGAGCTTGATCGGCCGGTCTAATACTTATTTAATGATCTAATGAATTAAGCATAAAATAAATTTTTAAGTCCATTATTATTATTATTATTATTATTTGTTTATGCTCACATTGAAGTCCATTATTTTTCTAGTTCAACGTGAGCATAAACATAATGCTTCTCAGTTCCATTGTGCTTAAGCAGTGCCACAGTCATTTAAGGTGGATGATTACCTTCACGTTTATGTAAACAGTAAAGAAACTCCTTTTTGTATGGAATTTTTTTTTTCCTACTATCTTGACTAATTTAGACCCAAATATATTTGGAGTATTACAAACTTGATTATGATCCAAATAAACCCATTACAGCGAGATGCCGAGAACCAACTTCTTCCGAGGTAATACTTTATGGAGTTTGTATTTTTTTGCTAAGGGCCCGTTTGGAAAGAAGGAAATAGGTGGAAATAAATAAAATGAAAGAACTTTTTTAAGATTATTCTTTTTCATTTCCTTATTTAGGAGTTTAAGTATGAGGAAATGGAAATGACATTTACTTGTTTGGAAGTTTAAGTAGGAATGAATGAAATGATTAAGAGGGTATACACATTCTTCCATATTCTCTTATAAATCCAAATTTTCATTCCCTCCAAAATTTAAGAAAAATTGGAAAGAATGGAATGAAATTTTGATGAAATACCACAATACCCCTTTATATTTTATAAATTTCTAAGGATGGAGGTTATATATGTAATGTTATTATAAAAATATTTATTTTCATTCTTTCTTGCCAAATAAGATTAGTTATCTCTAGCAAAAAAAAAAAAGAAGATTAGTTACGTTCTATCATTTTATTTTAAAACATCCATGGTAGTTTAGTTACATTCCATTCCATTTAATTTATTTCCATTTTTTTCTAATTCATTCATTACATTATATTCTATTCCTTATAAACTCAAATAAAACAAAGTAAAAGTGGAGAAATTCATTAAAAGGAAAGAAATCAAAAGGATCGGCCCATCTCTACCCAGAAGAGAGGAAGAGATTGGGGCGAGTCATAGGCCATTACAAGAGGCAGCCCAAGCTGCGACAGAGTGGGCCAGCCAGTTGGCCCCTCTACAAACAAAACAAAAAGTCCAAAAACCAGAGAGAAAGACAAGGTTTCTAATGTCGGCAATGACATTGCAGAAGTCCCATTATTTTTATTATTTTTTGTTGGGGAAGTTCCAATTAGCTCGATAGGGTTCTAAGTTCTAACAAGTAATAACCTATGGTTTAATATGGTTGGAGAGCTATTGAATATTTGAATTAGCACTCGCTTAAATAATAAAGTGAGGCATATGTGAATGATAAATAATAAAGTGTAATAAGTGGTGTGAATCTAAATGAGAATTAATAAAATCTATTTCAACTCAATATTATTCTAATCCTACTTAGGTGTGTTACTCAATGATTACTAATTCGAGTCTCTTCAATACTACGTACTCAAAGAAAAGCCTTACACTTATCGTGTAGCAATAGTGCGTGTCCCATGGATTAGTGGACGTGGGCAAAACTCAATATCAATTCTGCTTTCTGCAAATATAGTATTGATGAGTTAGCATTGCAAAGACTAATTAATCCCCAAAACAACAGAATATATAAATGTATAAAGAAAGACAACAGGAGAAAACACTGCATAAGGAAGGCTCCCATGTTTTCTAACTCTCACGTGGGGAGTCGTTTTAAGATCTACCGGCTCTTGAAATCTTTGTGTTAATTAATACTAGTCCTCAACCTCAAGCATCTAAAATGCCAGAAAAAGCTTAAACCGTCACATTACAGAATCTTAATGTGTGTCTGAGACATTCCACTTTAATTTTTTCACTTTCATTTTCATTTCTTCCTTGTACAAGTTTGGTGGAGAGGTTCAGAGCTACATCATATATGGCCCATTGGTGTTGAATAGACTTATTCTGTACAATATTAAAATTGAAGGTTTGCAATCAGGAGAGGCTCAGATCCAATTAACCAACTAGCTGATACCAACGCTCCACCACACACCCACCACCACCACCATCTTCACCTTCACTTTCACCTCCATCTTTCTTCTCACCTTACCTTTGACTGCTTTTCCTTATCACTCAATTTTAGCTGTGATTTCTTTGCTTTCTCTCTCATATGACTCATATTGCCTTGACTGACCTCCTTCATTTCTTGCATACGCATCCTTTTCCCATATAAAATCCCCAATAACTCAGTCACACCAACATACAATACAAATCCCTCTCTCTCTCTCTCTCTCTCTCTCTCTCTCTCTCTCTCTCTCTCTCTATCAAAGCTATAAACTTGAGTTGCATTTTGACATGGGTGTGTGAAACTTTTGAGTTTCATTGACGATTCAAGATATCTTTTGGGTTACACTATACAAAAGGGGATCTGGGTGTCCTTCAGATTGTATGTTATATTGATTTCTGTTCAAATCTGGGTCTGAGGTACTATTTTTTTCATCTGGGTGTCGGTGGTTCTGCCAGCTTCTAGAAATAGAGCCAAAAGGGTATCAAAGAATCTTTCCAATTTGTGCAAATTTTGTTTTTGTTTTTGTTTTTTTGGCTCAATTTTCGAGGTTTCATACTATACATGGAAAGAATGGTAGCAGGACATGGGCTTTTTTACCCAATTCTTGGTTTTGCATCATGTGTGACTTTCATTTACTTGTCCTTTGGGGACTTGATGCTCAATTTTGAGAAAGAACCAAATTTTGGTTTTGTGGAGAGGAATGGGACTCAGTTCATGTTGGATGGAAATGCCTTTTACGTTAATGGGTGGAACTCTTACTGGTTAATGGACCGTGCTGTGGATGAATATACAAAACCACGGGTCCGGGCAATGCTGCAAGCTGGTGCAAAGATGGGTCTCACCGTGTGCAGAACTTGGGCATTCAATGATGGTGGTTACAATGCCCTCCAGACTTCCCCTGGTCGGTTCAATGAGCAAGTTTTCAAGGTATTAGAATTTCATAATTTGAATTAGTTTTGTGACTTTTGTCCCATTTTGCTCTTATCATTTCTGTTTTGCATATTGGGGGTTGGGGGTAGCTTTCTGAATTCTGATTTTTCACTATGTTTATGTGTTTTGGGTGTTTTATTCGTGGCCCTTTTTAAGGCAATTATGCTTTCAATTGGTATTGGTAAACAGCTATCAAACGAAACAAGGGTAGAGACACTGAGACAGAGATGCCTATTTGGCTGTTTGTATACAACATTAGTGATTAGCCATGGCATACATACCTTGCTCAACTAAATTTGTTTTTTCCTTAACAGAGACAGCTCTCGGGAAATAGAATGAAATAAGGAGTAAAAACAAAGGATTATGGTTATTGGTTAAATGCATTTGGGTATGCAGTACCATTGAATTGAAGATCCTACAGATGAACTGTGATTAAATAGAATAAAATAAACGTGAGAAACTAAAAACAAAGGATTATGATATTGTCAACAAAGCAAACTAACATGAAGTCTCTCTACATGAATTCATTTTTATTTATTCCTTATTTTCCGATTATAATCTTAAATTATCCTTCTCTTCTGTGCAGTGGTCAGAAATGTGTGGTTGGTGGTCATTTAATTTACAGTGAGAACCCTTTTGCCAAAAAGAATCTAAATTTATATGTTGAAAATATTAATTTTGAAGAAACTAAATATGAATAATTACTAAATTTGCATTTAACATCTGCATAAATGCCTTTGTACTTTGTCAAGCTTTTTCTTACTGTAACAGCTCATAGTTAAGGCCCAGGGATTCTCAAAATGTCATGCTATACCTGATGAAAGATGCCAAAATTATTGTTGTTAATTTTAACTAGTTCTTCAATAACCTTGATAAGTACAAATGTCTAAAGTTTATTTTAATCATTTTTGTATTACATTTTGACTACTGGGTTGGTTGGCAGGCACTGGATCATGTCATTGTAGAAGCAAAACAACATGGAGTCAGGCTGCTGCTTAGCTTAGTAAATAACTTGCAAGCATATGGTGGGAAAACTCAGTATGTCAAATGGGCATGGGAAGAAGGCATAGGTTTAAGTGCCTCTAATGATTCCTTCTTCTTTGATCCATCCATACGTGGTTATTTCAAGAATTACATCAAGGTAACTTCCCTACCTACTTCTTTCTTTCCAGAGAATGGTTTAGTACCTCGCAAGCATTTGGTAGTTTCAATAAATACTTGCAAACATTTAGTTTAAGCTCTTCAAAGTGGTACGTCCATGGCCAAGCATCATAATGCCAATTTACAAACCAACTTGGATTTTCTTGTTAAATGTCCCAAAGAATGGTTGTAGCTTATCAGTGATAATAGAATTTTAAATACAATAGTAATTTAAACTTAATGGAACTTTGGTAACAAAGTTTCATCCAAGGTAGAATTTACGTAATAATTTTAATGTATTTATAGTGTGTTGAAGGCTCTTTTATTATATGTGTAGGATAAGGATTAAGGAGAGGGTATCCACTTGTCACAGCCAAGGCCTCTAAGACCAAACTTTTATCATATAGTATATGATATTGAATTATAGATGCCAAATTGTGAATTTTAATGCTTATAGTCTAGGTTGTTACCATAATGGCAAGCTCAAAATGATGCTGGCACTAGCTTATTTGTGGACGTTTTTGGATGCCTTTTATTTCTTGTTTGGTCATTGGGCTACACAAGGGGGTGGGGGTGGCGTTTATCGCTCCCCCTATCACAAACCCCTCCACACCTGTTGTTGCCTGGAGGCTGGAAGGCTCCCTTTTGTAGTTGGCATGAGGAGCAATGCCACTAGGACAACCGGTCATAGGGTGCTACTAGATGGGCATGTATTTTGATTGTTGTTTTGAATTTACTGAAACTGTGTTCTCTCTCTATTTTTCCCTGATTCAGAACACGACCTAAAAAATTTATTTTGCAGATTGAATTTTTCGCTACAAATTTCTTTTAACGAAACAATAAAGCCTTAACCCAGCTTTAATATTTTTTGTTCGTTCTCACATATCTCCTTCTCCAGACTGTCCTGACAAGGAGGAACACCATTACTGGAATTGAATATAGAAATGATCCGACCATCTTTGCCTGGGAATTGATAAACGAGCCTCGTTGCATGTCTGATGCTTCAGGCGATACTCTTCAAGTAAGTTGTAAACTCTTGATTCTGCTCCTTTTCACCTGCTAAAGAATACATGTCATTTTAAGTGCCTAATATTTAGAACTACTTTCAACTACTATATCAGATTCTAACTATTGTTGTATATCTACTAAGTTCCGAGAATAAGTGCTATGTAGTGCAATTCACTAAATGGTTTACCTAAATATACATATAGAGAATGAGGGAAAAGGATACATGTAATCGGCTCTGACTAATCTGTTGAGGTCCATAGTCGACCCAAAATTTTGGGACTAAGGCTTGGTGTGTAGTATATATATATTTGAAGAAATGCTAATATCAATATGTGTTCTAGGATGAATTGCACTAGTGCTTGTGCCAACTTTAGAAGAAAGAAAAGAGGGTGGGTGGTCAGTGATGTCTCTTTGTCTATTCTCATGTTTTTTAGAAAATTTTCTTACTTCTGCAGATAGTAGTATAAGTGCATGAATTATTGGAGATGAAGCTCAAAAAGTAAAAAGCTTTCTCTTTGAATAACTCAATGAGGAGAAAATGTGTTATTTTGCTCTCTCTTTGTTCTCTCTGTCAAGGATTAGTTTTTAAAATAATAAGGTACACCAATCTGCAACTGCTGCGTGTAACTGTGCATTGGTGCATGCTCTATGTGAGATTATGCTACCCGTTATTGATTGATATTTGAGTATGAATTAATTGGATGGCATAAAATTGCAGGATTGGATAGAAGAAATGTCAGCTTTCGTGAAATCAATTGACAAGAACCATCTACTGACTGTTGGCCTGGAAGGATTTTATGGTCCTAAAACCCCCAAAAGCTTGACCATGAACCCAGAAGAGTGGGCATCCAGGCTTGGATCTGATTTTATTCGCAACTCCAAGGTCTCCTATGTTGATTTTGCCTCCGTTCATATCTACCCAGACCATTGGTAAGTATTACATTATAGTTAACTCTATGAAATTGATCAGAGTCTAAATACCAAAGAAGGAAGTCAAATCTTGGAAATGTTTTGGAAACCAAAATAATTAAACCGTATATACACTTGGCTTAATTCCATTTTGTCAGGTGTTTAGTTATTGCTTATCTATTGATGCAAATCCTATGAAGTGTCTGAGTTACCTGAACCTTTACTGTATTCCCAAAAAGGCGCTGTCTTTTCTTGATATCTAACCTGTGTCCAAATCATCTATTAATTTTTTCGTAGGTTTCATGATCAAGATGTAGAAGAGAAACTAAAATTTGTATCCAAGTGGATGCTTTCACACATTGAAGATGGTGACAGGGAACTGAAGAGGCCTGTTATGTTCACTGAATTTGGATTGTCAAACTTGAACAAGGACTTCCAACCATCTCACCGAGATAGGTTTTATAAAACTGTTCTAGATGTCATCTATAAATCTGCAAAGAGAAATCGGTCTGGGGCAGGTGCTTTGGTCTGGCAGTTCTTTGTTGGGGGAATGGAAGAGTATAATGATGATTTTGGTATCGTACCATGGGAGAGGCCGTCAACATATAGGCTGATAACAGAACAATCTTGCAAGTTGGCTAGAATCCAGGGACTGAGCCAACTAAAGGGAGATTTGAGAGAATTGTGCTTGCAGGGACAGTGAAAGTCTGATTCTTTTATCAGAAAATTCGATTTGTTCGTGGGGGAATGTGGGTTCGTATTTATGGTTTGGTGACACTATAAAGGAGAGAACCGGTGGCTGTTGTCCTACCTTTTTCTTCTCATGTCCATAGCATTATCTACTTGAGATTATATGAATTAGATCAGTATAGGGTGTTCTTAAAGCACAGTTTACAGGAAGTCTTGTAACGTTTGTAATTTTTTGGAGCTTGTTTTCCAGAAAAAGAAAACATAGCTAGTGAAGAGTCTCTTTATAACCAACAATACCCAAGGAAAGATTTGAGGAGCCTCTAGACCGAAGCTTAAAAAAGAAGAGGCACAGTGAACACAACAGTTGTTCTTTCCCTTTTTCTTTCTTTTTAAAGCAGCTCCCAAGTTTCATTTCCAAGCTTTCCAGCAACTAGTGGAGAGTTACCATGTCATGATGACATTTGTATTACCCCATTCGTTATGTACTAGTGTTTCTCTTTTATATACTGTCAATGAACACCATGTAATTTGCTCTCTCTCTCTCTCTCTCAGGTAGAAGGAAGCTCTCTTATGATTCCATGTTTGTTAAACGGAAAATTATCTTATTCGAACATCCCCTAACAACATGTGGGGTCCACCAAATGTGGGGAATTGCGTAAGTCCATCTCACAAGATACTTTCTCCAATAGAACATGCGTTCTTGCATTCACTCAGACATGTGTAAGTTTTTTACCAGTAAAGTAAAATTTTGAATTTTCACCCATGGGGCCTTGGTGTAGAACCTTGCAGCTAACCAAACCGTCATCCCTCACTCACCCAAAAATGCCATAACTACGGTCAATAAAGTAATCAGCAGGATCTTGGGCAAATTGATTATTGATCACTTGCTCTTGGTGAAGGTGAAGTTATGCTAGTCAGTCCAAAACTCCAAATCTGAAAATGTGATGAAATTCGGGGAAATGAGGCAATCAAGGAGCTATCTCGATGACGTTGAAACTTAAAAGATGACCAAATGGAAATTGTTGACTCTAATGATAGAATTTCTAAGCGTGTGCACCTTTGATTCTTGACAAGGTTATGCTAAAATTTCTTCCCACTTGCTAAATTCTTTAATAGTTAGTTTTGCAAGCTGACATGTAACATGGAATATAAAAGAAAGCCCTAGAAAAGTATTCAACATCCCGTGTCTTTATTTGATGCTTGTAGAGATTTTAGAGAAACCTTGCGTCATGGAGCAAATTTCTCGCTGGCTTGCTTCTAACTCTTGGTACTTGCCTTTTGGGTTTTAGAAGAGACTTTGACCGACATTTGAAGAGTGATCTGGGAAGCTGTGGGCCCAATTTGTGCCCTTTGAAAATTTGGATTCAACGAATCAAGATGTTCTAATACTAACACCTCCACCTTAACCTTACTGGTGAGTAATGTGTCTCTTCCGTAACCTTCACTTCGAAAAAATAATATGATTATTATTAATATTAATCAATGTGATACCGTGTGACATGGGTAAAAAAAAAATTTGAACATGTTAGAAGACTCACAAGTCAAAATGACCAATTATGACTATCGGGGTACCCCCTTCTTTTGTGGAATATTAATAGTTATTTGTTACTCAGCACAAAAGGAAATGACCAATATGACTGGTGATAATACAAATGTAACAATTTCTCTGCTCACAAAAGCATATAAATCTTCAGAATTAGATTTTCATTCTTGTGCATAAATTAGGTAGACCCATCCAAAACCCTTACAACTATTATTATGCTGCATTTGTGTAGACAGCTGGCTATAATTCAATCATTTATTTCTTTTGCTAAACAATCCAATCATTTATACAAAATAGTCGATAGCCAACACAATTCATAACTTGCACACTACCATAGAAGCATAGTGTTATACATCACAAATCAAATTGCATACAATACAAGCTTAGATTGATCTTCATTAACAAATCCATACCAAGAAATTCTACTCTGATTTCTTCATTAACAATCAAATCTTGTATTCTGATCAAACACAATTTCGATTTCCAATCTTCCATTTCCTACCTAAGAATTAAAAAGACACTATAGCTAAAACAAACTTAAAAAGCAAATAACCAAACACAAAAAAAGAGACACTATATTCCATAACTACATGAAGACCAAATGAGATGATCCATGATCTAAGGGGACCCACGCTTTGCGAGTCTTGGAGAAGTTCTGCTAGTACTATTCCCACTCACACTACCAGATCCACCCTTCAACTTCTTGCCCTTGGAATTCGATTTATTTACTACCACAGCCACTTCTTCCTCCTCCTCTCCACGGCTCCGAGTCCTCATTCCTACCGAACCCGACCCATGACCGGATTCCTTCACTGGCTCCACCTTGTTGCTTTTCTCATTCTCCATAGCCACCCTATCAAAATCATCCCCAAGCTTCTTCACAAGCCTCCTCCTCTTAATCGCACCAATAGCTTCTTCCTCTTCTTCTTCTTCTTCCTCTTCAATCAGAGCCATATATCTCCGCCTCTTCGTTGCGATCGGAGCTGGCGGTGGAGAATCCGAACCCAAAACGGGCCTCTTAGGCAGATTTGTGCCGGACCCATCTGGAGATCCGGACTTCTTAGCTTCCATCTTGATGAACTTCTCGTGTTCGGCGCGGAGCTTGGTGACGCTGCCTTCGATGCGGCCTTGGAGACGGAGGCGCTTGAAACTGAGCCCACCCATGGACCAGTGGGCCTCGTTGGCCCAAGACATAAAGGGGTCGGTTACCGGTACCGGTGGATCGACCCGGTAGTCGCTGAACTTGACGTCGGTGTAGATCCGGGGGCGGGGAAGGCTAGAGCCGTAGAACTTGCCTGGACCCAAGGGCACTACCATTTCTAAGAAAGAGTTAGAGATTTCTGTGGGGAATTTCAGCGAACAGAGAGGGTGCAAAGATTGGGTTTCAAATTGGGAATGGTAGATTGTTAGGGGAGGGTTATAAAGGGAGGGTGTGAATTGGCGGGAAGTGTTTTTTGGGCGGGAGAGTTTGGCGCCATGGGATTCAGAGGGATTTTTTTGTTTTGGTGTGTTAATAATTAGTCTTTTAGATCTCTACGGTTCATCTATTGGGATTTTCAGGTGGTCATTTTGTGGCCCACTTGTATGGATGGTCTGGATACGTTGATTGTGGAAGATTGGGCTTTATTGGACCTTTTCAAAAAAATAAAATAATAATAATAAGGGCATTCTTATTGGTCTCCTCTTTTTTTAATGCCATTTGGATTCTAACAAAATCACATTTTCTAGTTTAGTTAAAGGGCAACTACACCAGACTCCCTATTCTAACTTTACTATTCTATTTTATAATATATTTTTATTATTTTATTTTATTTTATTTTTTTCACAACTCTCAAAATACCATCCTTTTCATTTTCCTCTTCCCTCTCTCTCTCCCTCTGTTCCCGCCTGTGCTATATTCTCCCCCTCTCCTCCCCCCTCCCTCTTTCTTGTACCCATTTTTTTTCTCTTTCCCGATCGGCGACCTCCCATTGCCGCCACCCACACCCATCGGTTCAAGGTGGTTCCCCAGAATCTGAAATTCCAAAAATAAAAATAAAATTTAATATAAATCAGTGAGAATGCCAGTTTCTATCTAGCCAAAATTTTCGAATAATAAATCACTTTGAGAAGTTCAGATGAACGGAATCCTCCCAACCACATGAACACCTCTCGGCAGGTGTCTTCCACATGCTCACACTTCGAAAATCGGCCCGTCAATGAAGAAGAGTCCACAGCCACTAAAGCAAGGTCTTCGGCGATCGACCCATCAGTGAAGAAGCCACCCACAGCCACCAACACCAGTGATCTGTAAGCTTTCCATTATTCTTTAATCTCTTAAGCACACGCCCCTGTTGAAGTCCAAAACTCTGAACTGAGAAGATGAGATATTTGTATTTTGTATACGGTTTGGCTGATGGGTTTTATTTATATGCTGCGAATTATGACTTGAGAAATTCGATGTAGAATACATTGAAGTGAAGTAAATACTGCTAGAGGAATAGGTCCCTGTTTTCACATACAGACAGATGTGGGTGGGTCTCTACTGTTTCTTTTTTCTTGGATCTTATGCATGAGAGTTTCATAGGAAGGCAGATTAGTATTCTCTGGAAAAGTCTTATACAGCTAAAGAAATGAATGATACAAAATGAGGCAGATTATATATTGATTTAAGGATAGGTGATGTTTCATAAATGTAAATGGAAATTATATATTAAAAGGCCTTAATTTCTACTAGAACCTCACCTATAAACAACCACAGAAAATTTACAAAGTCACATCTCATTGAGCTGTCAATGTATTATGTATCCCAATTTTAATATAAGAAGTGAATATTGTGCAAGCACACACACAAAAGGAATATCATGTAGTCATTTATATATTGAATGTCTCATCCTTATCTTTAATACTATTGAATTTTCAAAGAACAAGATTATCTTCTAGGCTCTATACTTGCTCTTAATTTATTTGAAATATTGTATTATTAATCTAATGTATGATGTTTTGGTTCAATCTTTTCAGAGTATTGTGAAAGAAAGTTTGAAATTGAAGAATAGGTGGTCTGCTGATTCAATGGATCGTCATCCTATATTTGACATAATTGCTAACGACTCCTCATCCTCCTCTGATGATGAGGTGGAGATGATTTTACGTTTTGCTATTGAAGAAGAACGTTTGAATAGTGGTGGAGGATCAAGACCACGTCGACGCTGCACGTTCATTCCTCGTGATTTTGTGCAAGCCACCGAAAGGATTTTCCGTGACTATTTTGCTAAACCACCATTATATCCTCCATATATGTTTCAAAGAAGGTTTCGAATGAGTTGTTCTCTTTTCCTATGTATTAAGTCTACGCTAGAAGCGACTGAGCCATACTTTGTCCAACGAAGGAATGCTGCTGGAAGGCTCGGGTTGTCTTCCTTTCAAAAGATGACCGCCGCCATAAGAATGCTAGCTTATGGAACAATGGCTGATTTCTGTGATGAATATGTGAGTATTGGAGAAACAACCGTAATGAAATATCTAAAAAAATTTGTTAAAACTGTGGTTTCAAATTTTTCTGAAGAGTACTTACGGTCACCAACCAATAATGACATTATCAGATTGCTAGCATTGGGCGAAAGCCGTGGATTTCCCGGGATGTTAGGGAGTATTGATTGCATGCACTGGAAATGGAAGAAGTGTCCCACTGCATGGCAAGGTAGCTTTACTGGTCATATTCATGAACCAACAATTATTTTGGAAGCTGTGGCATCATATGATCTATGGATATAGCATGCATTCTTTGGGTTACCAAGATCTCATAACAACATCAACGTGTTAGAACGTTCTTCCGTATTTACTGAGCTTGCTGAAGGGTGTGCTCCTTTAGTCAATTACTCAATCAACGGTAACAACTATACAATGGGATATTATCTTGCTGATGGCATATATCCTCCGTGGTCAACATTTGTTAAAACAATTCTATCTCCACAAGGACAAAAAAAAAAGTCATTTCGCTAAAAAACAAGAGGAAGCAAGGAAGGATGTGGAGCGTGCGTTTGGAGTGCTTCAATCACGTTTTGCAATTGTTCGTGGACCTGCACGTTTTTTCCAAATTGAAACGCTTAAAGACATTATGACGGCCTGCATAATATTACATAACATGATCATTGAAGATGAGCGTCATATCGATGAAGTTGAACGTGATGATTATGAGCAATTCAATACAACTACCCTTGATCCAGTGTCACACGCTCCTACACTTGAATTTATGGATTTCATTCGACGTCATCATCAAATTAGAGATAAAGAAACTCATTCACAACTCCAATCTGACCTTGTGGAGCACTTGTGGCAACTACATAGCAATTCCTAGGCTTTTGTAATTTTAAATTTTGTATTCATGTAAAATACTAGTATTTGAAACAATTGCCACTAGTCGTTTGTAATTTTAAATTTTGTATTAATGTGGATTATATAGTCTTGAAATGAGGACAACTTGATTCACCTTAGTGTTTTTTTATGTCCAGATGTATGGTGTTAGACAAAAACCCACATTAGGAGCTATTCTCATAGTCTTAGAAACACTAATATATTTCATTCAAATGAATAATATGCATGCAGATTTTAAGCTTTTCTCATTAACTGTGTAGTGAAATTACCTATTCAAGAAGATTGACTGAAATGAAGCATTGGTATATTTTATAGATTTCATTCAAACAAATAATATGCATGCAGATATTAAGGTTTTCTCATTATGTAGTGAAATTTTTTGTCGCAAGGAATTTGAGGATAATCATGCAAAGCAAAAGCAACTGTAAGTCATCAAGAATTTAATCATACAGCTTCTGCACAATGAATGAAGAAAAAATTAGATTGCAGAACAATCCAGTCGACTGGATTGGGAAGTCCATGCGGCTGGATTAGTCCAGACCTCTTGATCCAGTCGCCTGGATTAGTGTACCAGTCGCCTGGATCAGACAGAAACTTTTGGGTTGATGTTTCAGTTGACTAGGCCAGTTTCAGTCAACTGGATCAAGGACCCAGTCGCCTGGATCCCTGACGCAGTCGCCTGCATCATTCTTTTTTCAACCTTAGGCTAATTTTGGCTTTCTTTAAATAATCAAACTTTTATATTTTAATCCTTTTGAGTAGTTTGATTAATTTTCCTTGAAAATACATTAGTCCTATAAATATTATTTATAAAATAATTTTGGACTAAATGATTTATTTTTTAAATTCATTTTGAGTTGGATTTTAAAGTTTGAGCCATAAAGATGAAATATCATAAACTTTACAAAACTTAATGATTTGGTCTTCAATGATTTTGTATTTATGTCAATTTTGCATTTGCTTGATATTGATTAACCATGTCGGTCCAATAAAACAGCTACTTAACATTATTGCAAGATATCATAATGCGTTGTTAGCATTAACCAAGTATTCAATTTTGGTTCAAGTATTTCCAACAACCATTCAATATTTTCTTTCCATTGATTTGGTTTAACCAATACATAATACATAACCAAAATGTCAAATACATAATACCAATAATAAGTATATACAAAATGTCATCTTTTCTCCCCTTTGGCATCATCAAAAACAAAAATGGGAACAAATAACTATATCCCATGATTCCTCAAACGCTCCTTCATTTCCTCCATGGATTGAGCCAAACTAGCAAAGTTCTCATCATAAGTTGAGAATCTTTGAGTAACCATAGATGAGAAGTTGTCCAAGCTTGTCGTGAGGTTCCCCATGCTAGTGGCCAAAGAGTCCAAACGTCCAAACATGAGTTGGAAGTTGTCCTCATTGACACGAGAGGAGCTAGAAGGTGCGGTTGGAGGCTCTTGATCCTCTTGCATTGCTTCTTCATTTCCTTGAGCATCAGCTTCAGCCATTTGAGCTTCTTCATCCATTTCTTCTACCACATGAGAATCTTTCTTAACCCATGTGTTATTCTTGAATTCATACTTCATTTGTTTCATGGTAGTTTCACCATAAAAATCCGTTGGAATTGCATTTCGCGTCTCTTTTTCACCACTTACATTTACTCCGAAATGATTGAGTATAGTAGTGATGTGGAGACCGTATAGGAGGGAACCATTCTTCTTTTTGACACAAGCGTCCATGTGCCATCCAACATAAAATGCAAGGTCAAGTTTGACCTTGTTGAGAATGCACCATATGATGAAGACGTCTAGATAGGAGATGTATTCGTATGAACCACTCCTAGGAAGGATGTTGTAGGTTATGATGTGATGAATGAGTCGGCTTTCTAATGTGAGTTCAAAAATTTTAGGTCTAACGGGTACTTCAATGCTAGGATTTTCACATATTTGCCTAATTGACTCTAAAGGGTTATACCCTTCGAATTGCATCCAACTATTTGTAGTATAACGTTGAATAGTGGTGCGAGGAACTTGTAAGATAGAGGCCAATTCGGAATGGGGGAGTGAAATAGATTTACCTTTCACATAGGAGGTGATTTTGTTATGTTTGAATTCAAAGTGTGTGTAAAAGTGTTTAACAAGAGTGGTGTATTGAATTTGACGCAAAGAAAGGAAATTTACCCATCCTTAAGCTTCAAACAGCTCTTTAAGATGAATGTGGTGATTAGCAAAGTAAGGAAAATCAACAATTTTTCCAAAAACTACCGTTCTATGAGAAATGTCTTTAAGGAATCCTACCGAATGATCGGAAGAATGGAAGTTATTGTCTATTGATGGAGTTTCCTCCCTTTGAGCCTTTGATTTGAGCCTTTTCCTTGGTCCTTCACTCACAGATTTCTTTGGAGCCATTCGGATTAAAGGAATTAGGGTTTTGAATTGGGGGTTTTTGGAATTTGAGAGTTTTGAGAGTGATTGAATGTGATTGGGAGTGATTAAGGGCTTGGAGAATGATTGGGAGTGATTTTCGACTAAAACCCTAGGAGAGAGAGTGAGAAAAATCGAGAGAGAATGAGAGAAGTGAGAGAAAATGAACTGTGTCTCGGTTTTACTAAAACCCAGAAAACATAGGTCCAGGCGCCTGGACACAGATAGCAGGCGACTAGGTTAGGACATCCAGTCGCCTAGTACCCAATCTAGTCGCCTGGATGTACCTGGCAGTGTCTCATTTTCTGATATTTAATCTCTATCTTGCATTGCTTATTCAATTGCGTACATATACTTGTGTTTGATTTAATATCATATCTATATTGCAAATTGAATTATGTTCTTATAATTGCTTAATCAAACATTTGCTATTTGATGATAGTTTTTAATTCTGCATTTAAATCGAAAAAGAGTACCATGGTTGCATATTGTGTTTTAAGTGGAGAAGTGCCCAATGCTTGAAAATGTACTCCAACCAGGCTAAGTAAAAGCATGATGAGACAGCCAAAAGCTGCATGAAATTGTCTGACTTGCACTATTGTTTAATTAAACATAAATATACAAATCTATACAACTTGAGCCTTAGTAAATGCTTCAAGGCATATCCAACCACCTAGGCTAGCACCTCAATTGATCAACTTTATAGTTCCATTCCTCTGAATAAATCCATTTATTACTTAAGGGAAAGAAATACATAAACCATTCCAATCTATAACGACACACAAAGATCAGCTAATAGCAAGCCCAAAACTTCAGCCACAACTTAAGGAGGCAGCAATAAATCATGACAGCCACAACAATCAGATAGCAGAATATAAAAAATGAACATCAAAGCTAGTACAAACAAGTTTATATATAAAGTTGTTGACAACATTGTTTGCATGATTCATAATGCTATTTAACAGAACTTAATTACATATAACTAACAAAATCAAAATTTGCAAAGTTTGACAAGTTAGAAACATCTAACTTTTAACAAAAAAAATCAATACTTGCAAATTTTGACAAGTTAGAAATAGTATCTAACTTTCACAACAAAATAAAAAAAACTTTGCAAAGTTAGTCAAGTTAGAGAGCATATGTACTCTTAATTACACAAAAACATAAAACTTGCAAAGTTTCACTATGTACTCTTAGTTTGACGCTCAATGATTTCTATGCGGCGTTGACGGATGTAGTGTTGTTGCTGAGGATCCAAGCTAAATATATCCATCATTATAATTTCCATTTCTTGTTTTCCTCGTTCCAACTTAATCTTTTCTTGCCTAAGCCGAATCAACTCTTGGTCCCGAGTGTTAGCGTTGTCAACCTCAGCTTTCCTAATCTGAATGAGTTGTTCAGTTTGAGAACATGCCCTCTCAAGAATTTTTTTTATTTTTTTTCATCCGATTTTAATTTCTTTGCTTTTTGCATGTCACTCAATATCCCTTCAAGATTTGCACACAAGCTATCATTGCTCTTTCGTTTTAATAGTCGAGCCTTTTCAGACTTCCTACCAAGTGGTCTCTTTAAGTTGTCTGGGCCAGCTTGGGAGGCATCATCTTCCTCCAACTGTATCGGCTCTGAAGCAAAAGGTGTTGCAGCTGATCTTTTTTTTGGTTTTTCCTTTGCAATATGATCCACCCATTTTGGGTTATGCCTCAAGACATTCCAACAATGTTCAAATTGGAATGAGGCACCAAGTAAATTTCTAAACATTTCCTTTGCTCGACAAATCTGAAAAATTAACAAATGCAAATTGGATTAGTGAATATATAGTATTGGTGTGTTCAATTTTGACATCACTTAAAAAAAAAACAAAAATACCTTGTCTTGCTCGTTCAAACCACTTTCATTTATCCTTTCAATCTGGGCTAAGAACCCACAAAACTTATTAGTCTTAAGTTGAATCGTTGACCAACGATGCATTAGAGAGTTTGCGGTACGGCTAATGCAAGATGTCTTCTCTTTCTCGAAATACTCATAAATTTTATCCCAATAAGCATTGTGTTTTTGCTGATTCCTTGTTATTGGATCCATGGAAGTATTAAGCCATACCGATACAAGGAGAAGGTCTTCCTCTACGGTGAACTTAACGCCCCGTGGTGGTTTCTTAGTAATGGACCCCAATTGATTTTCGGATGGAAATTGTTCGGTACATACTTCACCTTGTGGGGATTCCAATTGTCCAGATTCCATGATAAAATCGATACTCATGTTAGACCCTTCTTCTAGAAGATTTGTGAATAACACATCTTCTCTCGTTAGTGAATCCATTCCTTGTCAAATAATAAATAATAGTAAGCCTATATGTAAAGCAACAAGATAAATACATAACAAAAATTTATGCATAACAAAATTAGGATAAACACCTAGTGGTTGCTAGCAGGTATATTTTGCTACCTAACTCTATTTATTGAATACTCTTACATATTTATATCCAATTATCCATGGTTCTGCCTAGTCACATTTTTTATAGCATCATAAATTCACAAATGAAAGAAATGAGGAAGAACTAGATGTTAAAGACCAAAACAGTACCCAAGCTTCTATTAAGAATTCGGACTTTGGCTTCTTTATATGAAGGTATAAAAAGAAATAAACTGAAGATGTTAAAATTTATCTAATGTTTTTTTAAAAAAACAGAAACCGATGTTCCCAAAAACAACTCATGTTCTTTAACAATTCAAATTTAACCACTCAAACTAAGATGTTCCCAACAACAGGAAGAAGCTGAAAAATTCAAACACACTGAACAGAGGATAATGAGAATACAAGAAATGACAATGAACTTAATATCAAGCTTTAGCATAATTAAAAATCTGAACTTTATATCTAAACAAACAATCAGTAAGGAAAAATACAAAAAATAAGAATACCCATCAATATATTATATAGCAATGATAAACACTACAGCCAACGAGATAAAACCATAAACACCATGAGCATATAACAAATAATCTCATCCCAGAAAAATTATCTCAAGTTTTAATCACAAACACACAACCGGGTATCATACCCATCACCACAATACAGAAAATTTTCACTCTAATCATCAAATAAATGAAGAAATTTAGGGAAATAGAAGCAAAATACCTCAAGATCGATCATTGGAGCTGCTGGTCTTCCTCTCCCTGTGAGCACCGTTATTCTTGGCGCGAACTCCAGCTTTGAAAACGTGGGAGACAGCTTGCAAGAGAGAGAAAAAAAACTTTTTTTATTCATATAAGGAGGAACAGTAGCTCCTTGAGTTGGGCGAGCTACTGTTCATCAGCTTTGGAATTTCGCCCGAAAGAGGAGACTGATGTGGAGTGATTTCCGGAGCTTCTCGTTATATTTGTGAGTTTTTAGCCAAATAGGGAGGCTAATGAGAATGCCCTAATTACAATTCCCAACCTTATATATGATGATAAGGCCGGCTTAAGGCCTACCCCTACCTAAACTTAAAAAATAATATGAGTTTAAGGTTTCAAAATTATATAAAAATGTTCCAAAAAACTATAAGATGTTAATTTTATTTTTTAAAAAAGAAAGAAATATAGATGAGTATTGTATGCTTTCTTCTACCTCCAAGAAAACCCTCAAAATATCTAGTTCATAAGAATCTAACCTAATCAAAACCTTAAATTGTTTCACTAAAAAATTTTTTGATATTAAATATTTATATAAGCGCACTTAAATTTTCCGCCTCAAGCCCCAAAAGGTATTAAGCCAATCATGAGATTCTCGTCTCTTGAAGAGACGAGTTCAACTTAAATTTTGGTAAACGTGTAGTCGACACTTTAACACAACTAGACTTTCATTTATTCATTTTATGTTCCACTCTCCAAGTAGAGGCTGAGGCGTTATTGTGGGTAGCCCATTTTGCTGATGAGCTGGGTCTGGATTCGATGATTTGTTAGAGTGATTCAAAAACTTGTATAGATGCTTTGAGTTGTAGTTAGGCAGAGGTTTCTTGGAAAATTCCTTTATGTATGTTTGTTGTATTTTTGCACTTCTCATGCTTTGTTGGGTTGGTCATTGCAGAATAAAATTTGGGGCTTCTTTTGTTTTGCAATTGCTTGTTTGTTGGACCAATACCATGTTTTCTTTGGCATTGGTCCCCTTCGATTTAGGTAGAGGTTTCTTGGAAAATTCCTTTATGTATGTTTGTTTTATTTTTGTACTTCTCATGCTTTGTTGGGTTGGTCATTGCAAAATAAAATTTGGGGTTTCTTTTGTTTTGCAATTGCTTGTTTGTTGGACTAATACCATGTTTTCTTTGGCATTGGTCCCCTTCGATTTGCTATTTCTAACAACAGTTTTCATAAAATAAAAAATAAAATAAAAACATGTGCAGCTCCATTTGAAGAGACGAGTTCTTTGTAAAAAGGGATGAGTTCCACTCACATTTTGGTAAACGTGCAGTCAACAGATTAACACAACTTCTTTTTTTTTTTTTTTTTTCTTTTTATTATTATTATTATTATTATTAAACGCGGTAGAAGATTTTATTCAAGAAACCAAAGAGTCACCAGTTACAATATCAAGAACGTTCGGGGGACATACCCCTAACCAAACTTCTGAACTATCTTGGCCACATGCCAGTTTTGCTAGCTTTTGAGAGGCTCTGTTACAAACTGAGCAAATAGGATTACAATTGACCACCCTGAAACTAGACAAAATACATTTAATGTCATCTATAAGAAGACCAGCTTGAAAAAGATCTGACACTGTGCTAAAGGCCCAGAACAGAGTTTTACATTCCCCTTCAATAATAAGATTAAAGAACCCCGAATCCCGGGCAAACACCGTAGTATGCAACAAAGCAAAAGGCCAGAGGAGAGTAGGATCCAAGGGGCCTTGGTGTAGAACCTTGCAGCTAACCAAAGTACCAAACCATCATCCCGCACTCACCCAAAAATGCCATAACTACGGTTAAAAAAGTAATCAACAGGATCTTGGACAAATTGATTATTGATCACTTGCTCTTGGTGAAGGTGAAGTTATGCTAGTCAATCCAAACTTAAAAAATAATATGATTTTAAGGTCTCATTATATAAATAAAAGGTTTCAAAATTATATAAAAATGTTCCAAAAAACTATAAGATGTTAATTTTATTTTTAAAAAAGAAAGAAATATAGATGAGTATTGTCTGCTTTCTTCTACCTCCAAGAAAACCCTCAAAATATTTAGTTCATAAAAATCTAACCTAATTGAAACCTTAAATTGTTTCACTAAAAAAAAAATTTGATATTAAATATTTATAAAAGTGCACTTAAGTTTTCCACCTCAGGCCCCAAAAGGTATTAAGCCAATCATGAGATTCTCGTCTCTTGAAGAGACGAGTTCAACTTAAATTTTGGTAAACGTGCAGTCAACACTTTAACACAACTAGACCTTTCATTTATTCGTTTTATGTTCCACTCTCCAAGTAGAGGCTGAGGCGTTATTGTGGGTAGCCTATCTTGCTAATGAGCTGAGTCTGGATTCGATGATTTGTTAGAGTGATTCAAAAACTTGTATAGATGCTTTGAGTTGTAGTTAGGCAGAGGTTTCTTGGAAAATTCCTTTCTGTATGTTTGTTGTATTTTTGTACTTCTCATGCTTTGTGGGGTTGGTCATTGCAGAACAAAATTTGGGCTTTCTTTTGTTTTGCAATTGCTTGTTTGTTGGACTAATACCATGTTTTCTTTGGTATTGGTCCCCTTCGATTTGCTATTTTTGATAACAGTTTTCATAAAATAAAAAATAAAATAAAAACATGTGCAGCTCCATTTGAAGAGACGAATTCTTTGTAAAAATGGATGAGTTCCACTCACATTTTGGTAAACGTGCAGTCAACAGATTAACACAACTTTTTATTATTATTATTATTATTATTAAACGCGGTAGAAGATTTTATTCAAGAAACCAAAGAGTCACCAGTTACAATATCAAGAACGTTTGGGGGACATACCCCTAACCAAACTTCTGAACTATCTTGGCCACATGCCAGTTTTGCTAGCTTATGAGAGGCTCTGTTACAAACTGAGCAAATAGGATTAAAATTGACCACCCTAAAACTAGACAAAATGCATTTAATACCATCTATAAGAAGACTAGCTTGAGAAAGATCTGACACTGTGCCAAAGGCCCGGAACAGAGTTTTACATTCCCCTTCAATAATAAGATCAAAGAACCCCGAATCCCAAGCAAACACCGCAGCATGCAACAAAGCAAAAGGCCAAAGGAGAGTAGGATCCAAGGGTTGAGGGACTAGCTCACTACATGCTGCTGCCACTCTTCCTAAGTGGTCACGAACCAAATAACCCAACCCTATAGTACCATGAGATTTGTCTAGGAGCACAGAAAAATTAAGCTTAAAAGAATGTAGAGGAGAAGGACTTCACCTGGAAGGACTCCGATCAACTATAAGGGGAGGGTTACAAGGTTCTGTTGCCTTGGTTGCGGCTTCAAAAGAAAAGACCAAATCTATAGCCTTGCGGAGTAAAGAGACAGAATTAACCACGGAAGTCCCATGGGCTAACTCATTTCGATGGCACCACAAATTCCCTGATATAGCTGAAAACAAAGCAATATCTCTAACATTTCCAGCTTGGAGAATCAATTGGAAAATATTTTAGACATTTGTCGAGGGCAAGCTCTGAACCAAACTACACATAGAACTTTTACTTCACACTTCTTTGGCCAAATCACATTCCCACAGCAAATGGTGAATAGATTTAGGTTCATCAGTACACACCACACAAGAAGAAGAGGAGGAGATCCCCCTGTCGAACAAGTTTTTGCAAGTAGGAAGGATATTGTGTGAGACTTTCCACATGAAAAGCTGAACTTTCCTAGGAATATTCATAGACCATAAAGAATTCTAGAATTTTTCCACAGAGCAGCTAGAAGAGGACTCTCCCATAATAGAACCTCGAGAATTTTGTTGGAGCAAAAGGTATGCACTTTTCACAGTAAAGATGCCTCTATGATTCCCATACCAGATGATCTTGTCCTGGGGCCTTCGGAAGCTAAGAGGAGTACTCTTTATAATGGATGCGTCCCTTGGTAAAAAGACCTCATCAATTAGTCTTGAGTTCCAGCACTGTGAATCTTGGATTAACAAGTCAGAAACCCGAGCCTCCTCAGGGAGCAGACTGATAGGAGACACAACTTTATAGGTAGTAGGTGTAGGCAGCCACCTATCTTTCCATATACGGATCTTCTCTCCATTCCCCACACGCCATCTGGAACCCAATTCAATCACCTTTCTAGCCCCCAAAATACTACGCCACGTAAAAGAGGCATTTTTAGGGATGATTGCTCCCATGAAGGAAGAATTTAGGAAGTATCTTTCCTTCAACATTCGAAAAGCAAGAGAATGGGGAGAATGCAGTAATCTCCAACATTGCCTAACAAGTAAGGCCGAGTTGAACAAGCGAAGATCACGAAATCCCAAACCACCATAGCATTTCGCTTTTTTAGTCTTTGACCAACTCAACCAATGCATTTTATGCTCTGATCCACATTGCCCCCACCAGAAGTTCCAAACCATACGTTCCAGGTCATCGCAAAGCCCCAAATGAAGTTTAAACACACTCATAGCATAAGTCGGAATGACTTAAGCAACTGCCTTGATAAGGATCTCCTTCCCAGCCTGAGACAATAATTTTCCTTTCCACCCTTAAAGCTTCTGTCAAACTCTAACTTTGATATCTTCGAACACTTTTTTCTTAGCCCTCCTAACCATAGAAGGCAGACCCAAGTATTTGTCTATGTTGGATTCTAGTGTAGCACCAAAAATATTAGAAAGAGAATTTCTAAGGGGCCCACTGGTATTACTGCTAAAGAACATGCCCGTTTTCTCTTCATTAAATTTCTAACCAAAAGCCCTTCCATATTTTGAGAGAAGGTCCTTGAGAACTACACTTTCAGACAAGGAAGCTTTGCAAAACAAAAGGCAATCGTCCATGAAGAAAAGATGGGAGACCTTTGGACCTCTTCGACTAATGGCTGCCCCTGTTATTTCACGATCAAATTCCGCCTTTCTCAAAAGGGCGGAAAGGCCTTCGGCATAAAGAAGGAAGAGGTAAGGCAATAGGGGATCCCCTTGCCTTAGCCCTCTTTTTGGAATAATCCAGTTCTTTGGCATCCCATTGAGCAAAACAGAATAAGACACAGAAGAAATACACTCCATAATGAGTGTTACCCATTGAGCATTAAAACCCCAAGTAAGCATCATCTCTCTCAGAAAAGCCCATTCCACCCTATCATATGCCTTACTCATATCTAGTTTGACCGCCATGAATTTTTTCCTTCCTTTCCTTCGATTTTTCAAAGAATGAAGCATTTCAAAAGCCACCAATATGTTATCAGAAATTAACCTGCCCGGAACAAAAGCACTTTGGCTATCTGATATAATAGAAGGCATAATTACTTTTAACCTGTTAGCCAGAAGTTTCGAGATAATCTTATAAAGCACGTTACAAAGACTAATAGATTGGAATTGGGAAAGGTGCTCAGGGGACTTTACCTTAGGGATGAGGGCCAGATGAGTAAGGTTAGGGGAATTGAGAACACGACCAAAGTTTAGGCAATCCAAAACAGCTTCACAAACATCCTTACCTACAATAGACCAATATTTTTGGAAAAAAAGAGAGGTCATACCATCTGGTCCCGGGGCTTTTGAAGGATGGATTTGGAAGAGTGCTATGCAGATTTCCTCACAGGTAAAGGGTCTAAGAAGTTCTGCATTCATTTGGGGAGTAACCACCCTATCCATAAGCTGAGTAAACAGATTAACACATCTAGACACCCTAAAGTAACAAAAACCACTTGAAATTTCAACACGTAGTTTTTTTTTTTTTTTTTTTTTAGAGAAGAAAATTCTATACATAATACAAAAAATTAACACCAACCAAATCTTTAGCACATTGATAAGTCATGAAATATAGCTTATTTACCTATATTTTAGAGAGAATTTAATGGGATTATTATGCATGATACTTTGAATTACACATAAGTTTTATAATTCTTTAATTTCATTGCATTGCATGAAATTTACCATTTATGTGAGTTATATTGATCCCATAGAGTGTTAACTTAGTTTGTTATGTTTGTAGGTCTTAATGAAGCAAAATAAGATCAGCCCAATTCAATTGGAGACCATATAGAACAAGGAATCAAAGAAAAATCGCAATCCAATTCATACTAGGATTCCAGCTTACATACATCTTCGTATTTGGGCCATAACTTTCAGCTAAAATATCGGGTTGATGCGATTTAAGTTGGGCTAGAAAGCTGATTCAAAGGGCTATAAATAATTGCCTAATTCGAATGTATAAGGGGTCAAACGTGGTGGTCAAGTAAAGCCTGAAAATCTGGGATTTTAAACCTACAAAAATTCTATTTTTATTAGTATTTCTAGACCTATTTAAAATTTCATTAGGTCAAATTTAAGAGCCTCTCTTCTCTCTTAGTCTCTCTTTGCCTTTTTTTTGCCTCTCTCCCCTAATGTTTTCTTTAGATTTTTGTTTAGTATTTTTCATGAAAGGCTAAAACCTTAGCTTAGACTAAGGGGGATTCCCCTTTATAAGATACTATTGATTCTTTTAATACCATGAATGTGTTTCAATGTTTATAATTTCTTCTATGGATTATTTATACCTATTATATTATTTTTTGATTTGAAACTTTTAGGGTTTGAACCGTTTCATAGGTCCAGTCAAGTTTTTTTTTATAGTTATGTAAGAACCCTAGATTTATCAAATACAAAACCTTAATTGCATTAAATATTATTGGTTGAGAGTATATTGTCGTCTTATGATTTTTCTAGTGTAGTTATTAATTTCATGCTTTAATCAATGGACAATCTTTGGAGAAATTTATATTAGAATTATTTTACAAAGTCTTTATTGCAAATCTTCCGATTGATGGTTTGGGATGAGAAACCATCAATTGAGTTATCACATGGTAAAATTGAATTAACTTTATTCTTATAAAGTGGATGAACATGAAGTTTATGCATTTTTACCCATTGCATTTTTCTTAATCTTAATTATTAGGTTTTTACAAACCTCAAAACATTATTTTCTTTACTTTTACTCTTTTAAAAGTGTCTTTTGAATTCCAATCTCTCTGTGGCCCGACATCACACATGCATAAAAAAAGCATTGGGGACCTACATAAAAATCATAGGAACCCTAGATAAGATTTTTCAAAGCCCAACCTGCTAGCTGATGGGATGCTTCGTTTGCAGATCTACTGATCCACCTAACCTTCCAATAAGTATGATTAGCTACAAGCTCAACTAAACGCGCGAGGCAGCTCTGGATTCTCCACGGAGAGGACTCCAAACCATTAAAGAAAGTTACTACTTCCATTTAAATTCTAAATACTTTATGAGTTCTCATAAGCAAATACACATAATAGGAGTTGTTGGTTGTTGATTTATTATTATTTTTTTTAAGCAAATATTTTATTGAAGCACGAAGGCTATGGAAACAATAGAACAAGAAGAACACAGAAAAGCCCAAAAAACACCAACAAATGCATCAGGGAAACAAACAAAGTAAAACACAAGAAAAATACATCAACAAAAAAAACAAAAGCTCAAAGCCAATCTAGTTAGCATCAAGAGCAGCAGCAACAGCTAGAGATGTCTAGATCGATAGATGGCTTGGAAACATGATCACAACTGAGCTAACAATAAAGTAGACAAATCAGATTGATCATGACTTCAGAGACCATGCAATTCTGATAAGCGGCTCTCCAAAAGGAAAAGCTTTGATAGATCTACCCTCAAAACACTTAGATAGTAGACAATAAATGCTCGAGATGGGAGGAGCTCCCAAGCACACTTCCGTTTGAACATCCATGATCATTGGAGATCCCGCTGCCTTCCAAGAGCAGCAAATCAAGCTGCCACAAGAAAGAAAAACCAACGGGAAGTTGAGCCATCCATGGAATCCGACGAAACTCACCTACAGATCTAGGGCAACAAAAGAACCCACACAAGCGAATTGAGACTAACACCAAGTGTTAAAGTCCAATGGGCCTAGCTCAATCTCAAAAGACGCCTTGACCTCACTTGTGGCATGAATATCAACACGTGGACACCAATAGGGGGGAGGTTTGCCCAAAACCCAAGGGATAGTTCTGATACCATATTAAAATCCAATGGGCCTAAGTCAATCTCAAAAGACGCCTTGAGAGATGAGAGATGTCGATGACTTATAAATTGCACAACCCAAGAATATTTGGTCAATGTAGGGCAAGACTCTCTCTTTAATACCAAGTGAAGCCATAAAGGAGAAGGACAACCATGGGCGCACAAAAAAGGGCGGCGCCTATCGTGCACCCCAAATCTAAAGAGAAACAACTTTCTCTCTCTAGGGTTATATGTTAGAGAGAGAGAGGTTCTTAGATAGATTGAGATTATTTGTTGGGTGTTGATCTAGTTGTGAAGAAAGCTGTTACTTCCATTCAAATTCTAATTACTTGATGAGTTCTCATAAGCTATACACATAATATATTCATTGGTTTTCATCCCCGCATGCAACATTCGAGATGTTATATTATCAAACATTGATTTTGGACGTGGATATCACTTTCAGTCGTTGTTGTTTCGCAAAAGAAACTTCCACTACTACCACCGTCAGTGCTTTGAAAAGTCGGAAGGAAGCATATGCGCCATCAATGTCTTACTATTTTTGGCCTTATAATGGTTGTTGCGTGACCATCTATATGGCCATTTGACACAGTTATATGAAGGCAATTTAAAGCGTGAAATTAAATCTGTACTCATGCTTTCCACTTGGCAATATCTCGAGGGATGATTCTCCTATGTACTAATTAAATATGTTTCTTTGTGTTCTGTCTTACTGTGTCTAGCTAAGTCTCTATTCTCTATGTCCACTGCTATTCTTAATGATTCCACCTTCATTAAAAATAATAATAAGAAATTACCTAGTCCACAAATTTTCCACTTTTGTGAGTTTGACGGAGGTGATTGATAGAACCTTACCTCTAATAATTTTTTTTTTAGAGACTGATTTTCGGATTCGAACCTGTGACTTATTTGCCACCACACCAAGTCCCGATCTCAAATGATTCCATTTTCATTCTAGTTAAAAAAATATAAAAATATAAAAAACCATCCACATGATTTCTTCATAAAATATAGAATCCTAAAGTTTTAAATGTAATACTTAAGATTTTAGATATTGTTATATATGTAAACCGTTAATTGTGACATATTTAATTCCATTAAGATTTTAAATGTAATATAAAACCCATGTATTAATTTATTTTCTCATTGTCCCATTCAACGGGTGATTCCACATTCCCATCTTGTTAACATGTGAGGCCTTGAACCTTGACAAAAGTCTAATCCAATAGCTTGTTCTTTCTTTTTGACTAATATATATCAACTATTCATTTCTCTTTATTTGATACGAGAGTAATCCATTCACACTCAAGAGTAATCCATTCACACAGACAAAGAAAATATGCAGACACATAGATTTGGAATTTGGGTCTCTCAAATGTAATACCTTGAGAACCAAAAACAGATAAAGATAAAGGAATTAACTTGTATTTTATTACAAGAAAAGGTTGTACAAATATTACAAAAGACCTAAAAATACTATATAGCTCCAAAGCACATAAGTTGGAACTTAACTCTCTATTATGAAATACATAATTCCTAGCATGAATTCAATGAAACCAAACCCCAAATGACAGGCCTATTTATTTATTTTTGGGTTAATTGTAACTTCCACATCAATTGGAACGTCCATTATAAAAGGTACCAAAAAAAAAAACGTTATAATTCGAGATTAATTTTTATATCGATCTTGTCAAATACAATTATTGTTAAGATTAAGGTTAAAATATAGTTTTCATCTTTAAAGTTTGCATAAATTTTGTTTTTCATTTAAAAACTTTGAAAAATAACAATATTTTCCGTCTCTAACCTATTCAAAACATGACACCTTTTTTTTTTAGATTTATTTTCCAAAAGTGAAGAACGAAAAAGGATTTTTTTTTTTTTTTTTCAATAGTTTAGGGATGATTTTTTTTTTTTTTTTAAATCTTATGGACATAAAGTGTAACGTTTTTAATAATTTAAAGACGAAAAAAAAAAAAATTTAAGCTTTAAGAGGAAAAACTAAATTCATGCAAACTTTAGGGATGAAAATAATATTTTGGCCAATAATAAATAGCAACCAATAATCTTGAAATATTAATGCATACAACCAGACAATTGACCTAGTAATTTGTTGATTTTGATATTAATTTTGGATGATAAGATATACATCTCAAATTAATGTCAAATTAGGGATTAATGATAAAATTTGTAAATTAGACATAGGAATGGCAACATGTTGGATTTGGGGAAATATTGAAAAAAGGGTTGATATTTCCACACTCTGCAGTGATATTTCCGCACCATTTGGTATGGAAATATTACTGTTTGGTGATAAAATATCACTATTGTAGAGTGTGAAAATATCATTAACCTATTGAAAATCATAGAATGAACTTTTCTCCAAAATAGTCCAGACCAGAGCTTCTCTCTCCCTTTCCTTGCCTGGGGCGCACGATAGCGCTGCTCACTATCATGCGCCCATGTCTTCTTCTTCCTCCCTTCAACTCCTACCCCTAGTGGGTTATTTCTGCCCCTTTTGGGGCTTTTCTCTGCCCCGTGTAGGTCCTTTTGTTGCCCTGTGTGGCATGTTTATGGCGATTTTCGTGGGTGGTTCGCCGCCTATTTGGATCATCACCGTGTATGTGTTTGTGTTCTAGGTGTATTTTCTCCAGATTTGTATAGATTTCTTGTACAGGACGAGCTCTTCAACAGTCGCAGATGTTCGATAGGCAGCGGACTTGGGGATTCTTCCCATCTGGAGCGTTTCTTGGCTACCCCTTGGCGATTTGGGGTGAGTCTATTAAAGCCAATCCTTTTAAGGAGCCCTTTCAAAATCGAATAGCCTTTGTTGCCATTGAACCGATCCGTCATCTTTACTGTTTACTTAAGTGGGATATTGTCTCTAACATCTTCTGTTGTTGGTGTTGTTCTTGCTATCTACAGGATGGTCTTCAGGATCTTTGTTTTATGTTGTTGTTTCTATGGATTGTGTTGTTGTTTCTTTTTTGTTTACCATTGTTGGTGTTTTTGTTTATCCTATGTTTATCTTGTCTTTCTATAACTTTAGACTTTGTGTTATGGAATAAATTTTTTACTTATTAAAAAAAAAAAAAAAAAACATGTTGGATTTGGGAGGAAGAAAAAGTATCTCCAAACCCAAACCTTCTAAAAATTTTGTATATTAAATTTTATTACATTTTAGGAAAACCGTTCAAAATTATTTATATTTGAAAGAACTTAAAATGTTCCAAACACACCTGTAAAAACCAAACCATTCCAAAACTCTAACAACTTCAAAAATTTAATGTTGGAACTGCATATGACACGACATGAATTGAGATTGTTACGTCATAATTTTTCACCAATGAGATAAGTCATGATGAACAGGACTTTTTAATTTTTCTCTTTAAATTTAGAGACTAAAATTATACATTTTAAAGTATAATAATAATTAGTCAGGTTCAGAAGACCCAATAAAACGAATCCATTGCTATCAGCCATTGCAAATGACCCATATTTTGTTTGATTTTGCAATAGTTACACCAGAAGGGAAGAAAGGTATAACAATTTTCACAAATAAGAAAATTCTTCAGCTTGTCTGTTTTCATCAAACAGTCATCATATCCATTGGTCGTTATCTAATACCCTTTGGCTCGGACAAACTTCATTGTGATATGTGATTTGTGACACAAAAAAGAAACTAAAAAATTAAAAAAATAAAAGAGAAAGAGAAAAAAAGATTTTTTTTTAGGTAAGCTAAAAAAGAAAATAGGTAAAAGCAAAAGTTTGCTAAAAGCAAAGGGTACTCTGGGTACTTTCACGAGTCACAGTCTTAATCTCTTAATCTACAGTTAAAGCCAAAAATTTCCACGTATACCCTTTAGCAATAATCGAGCACTCTGAATCCCATCATATCCCATAAATCCCACCACATTTATTACTCCAAAAAATAAATCTCTCCCAAAAGCTTAAACCTGACAAATTATATACTCCCACGTAGTGAGTTTTCTATACTATGTATCTTTTAATTTCCTTGCCTCGTACGGCAGCGAACTGAGCTCTCTCTTTTTAAGACTAACACTTAAAACTGGTTTTACAGATTCAACAATTGCAGACTTTTCAGGTTTCCAATCGATCACTTCCAAACATTTTTTTATTTATTTATTGATTTATTGTTTTTGTTTTTGTTTTTGGGTTTTTATTGATTTGTTGTTTTTGTTTTTGTTTTTGGGTTTGGGTTTAGAGGAAAAAAATCTAATTTTGTACGTACAGTTTCTGTCTCACTTTCTCTCAAACTTTGGTCTCATACTTTTTGTCTTTCTTTTTTTTTTCCTCTCTCTCTCTCTAGATTTTATGAGAGAGGAATTGGGTTGTAATGGATCTGGACGTCGTGGATTGCGCCTCTGAAGCTGCACAGACTTTGATCTCCAAGAAACCCAAACAAGCCGAGGTATTCTTTTCTGGTTTTTGATTGATTATTTCTGGGTTTTGATGAATTTGATGAAATTTGATTGTTTGTGTTGTTGGGATTTGGAATTGGTTTGGTGGGTTTTGGTTAGTTTCTTTGTTGGGTTGGTAAATATTTTTACTTTATTTAGTTATTGGGGTTGTTGATTTTGGTCTGGTTGATGGGTATGATCGGTAATTGCTTGGAATTTTGTGGGTTTTCTGTTGTTAATTTGCTTTGAGGATTCCAATAATTGACATGCATTTGTTGTTAAGGTTTTGTTTTGGTTACTGACGAAGTTGAGGAAAAGGAAGTTAACTAGTCATGCCGTTTGGTTGCTGAGAAAATTGAGGGGAAATTAGAAAAAGTTTTACTGTTTGGTTTGTAAGAAAAGGGGGATTTGAAATGATATCCGGGGATCATTGTACGATGAGTTGCTTTGGGTTTTCAACGCCTCCTTTTCCAACCCATCTCCCTCAACTTTCTCAAACACCAGACAGTGGGTTGTATGGATTAGTTGAGAGCAAGTGACACTCAGTAAGCATGCTTAATTTCAAAATTATAGTTAAATATTAGACAACAAGGTGTAATTATTGGTTGTGTTATGAACTTAAGTTTAGCTTATATGGATTAAGGTGGATTAAGGCATAGAGTGAGTCTCTGTTGTTTCTTGTATCAAAAAGTGTGGTAAGGCATGCTTACATAATGAACTGTGAAGCCAAGTGCTGATTATGTGCATGCTTTGAGTATGTGGTGCTTTGAAGTTCTACCAGCTGTTTTGCACAGTGAGGTTGATTTCTTTACCTTTTGGATTTAAAGAAATTAAAGACTGAATGTTAATCAACCCACTCTTTGGTGTGTTTCCTATGTGGGATGAGTTCTATGCATACAAACGCCTGTGCTACACCAAAACCATGCTCTTTTCTGCTGAATCTGATTTATTTGTTTCCCTTAATAAAGGTCATGACAATGAGGTTGATCAACCAAAAGAGTTTGTTTTTCCAATTATCATTTTACTTCTTTATGTTGGAACTATCTCTCTAATACACATATGCATGTGCACATAGTCACATACACATGCATACATGCTCATGTTCTTTGAGGTTACACTTCTGCCACTGTTTTTTTCCCATTTCCTGTGGACTCGCTTAGTTTCTCTGCATATTTGATCTAAAAGTTATTCTTATATGATTTCCTACATGCTCACGAAGCAATCTTGTTGTTTAGGTTTCCATGGGCAGCAAGGGGAAAACAAAAATATGCTATGGCGAGACATGGCAAGACCAAGTCAAGGTAAATTGTCAGGAACCTTATGCTTTGCTGATAGGTTTCCATTTGCATAATATTACTTTTCCCACCTGCTTTGTAATTTTGTTCTTTCTCCAGGATGCTTTGGCCGTTGATCCTGGAAATCCTACTGTACTAGGATCACTGGATAGTGTCGATCCCCTTAAGAGTTCCACATCAGGATCAACCAATTCAAACAATCTTAACAGTTCCAATTCAGATATATCATGTCATGATGATGATGAGGATGGAAATGGTGCTGGTGATGATGATGGTTTCTACGATGATGATGATTATGTTTCTGATTATGATGAAAATGATAATTTCTTGTATAATGATGGTTATACAACTATGCAATCCCAATTTGATAATGTGGATTTGCCTCCTGGGGTAGAGGCACCACTTCCTTGGTTGAAGGACCCGGCATCAAGTGCAAACATACCAGCTTCAACCAAGACTTTAACTATTTCAGATCTCCCTGAAAGCAAAAGGCAGGCAGCTGCTACAAGCAGTTCAACCAGCCCTGCAGAGTCAAGTTCAAAGGAGAAAGTACTAGAAAACGAGGATGCAGTTATGGAAAAAGTGAAACTGTTTAAGCAATTTGATGTCGTGGATGATTATTCAGATCATCACTATAGCCGCATGGGCTTTTCAGATTCCCAGGTGACCTAAGTTACTTACAGATATGTTCTATGTTTTGTACTTTGAGTAAAAAAAGATGTACTTTTACATTTTGGCCGTTCCCTCTTTATGGTGTGTGCTCCTCTCACTAAAACAAACACACACACACACACACATTTGTAAGTAATTATTTCTATGTGTTTTTTCATATCAATTGGTTTGTGTCTATTTGTTGACAGCCACCCAAGAATTGGGCAAAGAGAATTCAGGATGAGTGGAAAATGTTAGAGACGAATTTACCAGGTGAGTTCTGGCCTTTTTTTTTTTTTTTTTTTAATATTTTAATATTGTGCTATTATGGTATTTACATGTCATTAAGAATGATCTTTGGACCATTTTTACTGATCAAGGTCTTTTGTATTTGGACTATGGTATCTGTAAAGCATTAAAATTGGTTGTTTTATTGAAAGGTAGAATTAATATTGTAAGCACTAACTCTAGTGTTAAGTGTTTGATACAAGAATACAAATGATTTTTTACTTTCTGCAAGTTGTCGCTCCCTTGAATACCTCCCCCCCCCCCCCCACACACACACAAAATCACTTTATTTCAATTAGAAAATCAAAATCATCTTTTCTGGTGATCACATTTTTTTAGTTTGTTTAGAATTTAGATGACTCATCTCTCCCTCCCTCTCACCAATTCTTCTGCAGAGACAATATTTGTTAGAGTCTATGAAGCGAGGATGGAACTATTGAGGGCTGTTATTATTGGACCTGCAGGCACTCCTTACCACGATGGCCTTTTTGTCTTTGATTGCCTCTTTCCCTCAAACTATCCCAGCTCACCACCGGTATGTATTTGGTCATTATGCCTGTACTTTCTTAATCATAATATCTTGTATTACATATAATGGAATGGGAATTTCTTCTTTCAGATGGTGTACTACTATTCTGGTGGTCTTCGACTGAACCCAAATTTGTATGATTGTGGAAAAGTTTGCCTCAGTCTTTTGGGTACCTGGACTGGTAAACAGAATGAGAATTGGATCCCAGAGAATTCAACCATGCTACAAGTTTTGGTCTCTATACAAGCTCTGATTCTGAATGCAAAGCCTTTCTTCAATGAGCCTGGTTATGAAACAACATACACTGGGGCAGATGGGGAAAGAAGATCGACTGAGTACAATGAGAATGTCTTTATTCTATCCTTGAAGACAATGATGTACACACTAAGGAGGCCACCAAAGGTACGCTTATAACAGCCATCTTAGTAGCAATTTAAAATGTATAGTCCAATAAAAAGTTATTGAGTGGTGTAACATTGATAAAGAGTTACACCAGCTATAACTTGATCTTGTCCCTATATATGTATTAACTGGTAAGGTTACACACCAACCAAATGGGCCTTGAACCCACAGCCGTTGTTACGGGAGGTGGAGTGGTGGACACCAAAATAGTTGAGTTGACAGTTTTTTATTAGTTTTCATCTAGATCAGTATACGAGGTGTACTGATATCACTTTGTTATCTACTATTCACAGCTTGACACCTCGGCAATTGTGAAATATTTTGTATAATTTGTTGTGCCTCAAGACTTATTGTTGGTTTTTTAATTATTGCATATGTAGAAACACATATACATACATTTGTACTTCTGGAGGAACTGATGGACATGAAATTTTCTATATCTGGCTCCCTGAACTTCTTGAGCTAATTTGCAGCATTTTGAGGACTTTGTTGCTGCTCATTTTCGCGATTGTGCACGAAATGTTTTGGCTGCATGTAAAGCATATGCCGAGGGTGCTCATGTAGGTTCTGCTGTAGAAGATGGAGCCCAGGATAAGGCTGTAAAGCGCAAGCCGAGTGAATTCAAGTCAACAATAACTAAGATGATGAATATGCTCATAACAAATTTCACAAAGAATGGTTCGACAGACATTGAGCAGTTTCGCCCTCCGGCCTAAAATCACATTAGAGAAGCTGACAGCGTGAGAAAGGCTGTATAAACAGGCAGGAATGAGACATAGCAAGCAGGTGCCTTTCTTATCGCAATTTTGATGGAAATGGACCAGTAGTATATATATTATCTTTTGGATTCCAGCTAGTTGTAAATATAATAGGATGACTCAGGGATGATTCAAGACTTTTTATTGGATTAAGTTGATTGCTGCTCATCTCTAAATGATTGATGTGGCATTCATGGTAATATGCTCGTGTGAATTATGATCGTAATTCGTGAATGCATGGGATGTTGGAGCTTTTGCTTTTCAGATATGACCGATTTATGCTTTACATACTTTTGCTCAGGGGGTCAGACACTTAAGCAATGCACCCTAACCCATAAGATTAGGTCCCTCTAAGTCACTTTATTTTGGGGTGGACATACCACACTACATGTAGTGGATGAGAAATGTTCATAAGTTGCAGCTCAACACAAGGCTTACAAAATTCCATCTAGTGCACTAGACGGGACATGAGTCCAACATGTGGTCATTTTTAGACACGTGTTGCATCTGTGTCGTGTCAGTTATGCCAAACCCTACAAAATGATGTGGCAGACTATATGAAGGATGTGGCACACTATATGAAGGGTGTCACTTCAGCCATTTAAAAATCATATGCATGCCAAGTTGCCAACAAAGAGAAATAAAAGTCTAATGCCTTTGAGAGGGATAACAATTTTTGCAAACATATATATATATATTTTTTCACAACAGATTGATATTGTTTAATGCCTTGATTAAAAAAAATAAAAAATTCATTTCCATTTTTTCTTCCTCTCTCAGCAACCAAACAGAGAAAACAATTATTTTCCTTAACTCTCTATCAATTTCTTAGTTACCATACACATTAGTATCATCAAATCAATAAAGATGTAAGACATAGGACAGCCTGCCCAAAGTAGGCACTCGAGTTCAACCTGTGATGGGCTGGTTTTACGTGAGTTGCGGCAATCCTTTTTTTCTCATTGCCGCAGTTTTCCCAAATATGATCCAACTTTTTGTCTCTCTGACCAACTTTTCGAAATCCTTGCCAAGCTCCCATATATGCAACCAGATTTCCCTTGTTTGCAAGCTTTGGCTTACCCTCTAAGGTTGTACCTTCAAGCTCGTATTGTATGCAGGGGGAAATTAGAAAATTTTGTTTATAGGGTCAAAGGCTAAACTATCATACTGAATTTTTGTTAAAATATTTTAATCAAATGTAATTCTTATTAGCATTCAAAATACTAACAAAGCTAAACGACCAATTGAGCATCTAAAGGTCATTTTTAAACCAAAATCACAATTAAAAACCATAAAATAAATAGAATTTAAATTCAACCTAATTATGACAAGTTCTCAAATAAATTCATGATCACTTTCATACCTCTAAAATAAATAGAAATTGAACTAAAATAGAAATGAAAAAGGAGAAGAAGAATTTTGTACCTCTCAAGATTTGCTTAAGAGAAAAGAGAAAAACAACTCCACCAAATGGTGAAGAAAAGGCAGAAAGAAAGAAGAAAGACTATGCACGAGCGTGCAGAAGCCCCATCTTGAGAACAACTCATTGTCTAGCTCAAAAGAAACAATAGCTAGAAGATAAAGAAAATGTCTAAAAGTAAGCTAAAGGTGAAGGTTGTAGTTGTAATAGTTTTTGGAAATATTGGATTTTGGTTGAAAACCTTTGGTAGGGGTGACCAAAAAGTAAAAAAATGTGAAAATATAGCTAAAGAGGATTGAGGAGCGGTTAAAGCACATGTTCAAAATTTGTCACTGGATGTGGGAATTTGTCCTTGGAGGTCAGTTGTTCAAATTTTACCTATTATAAGTCAATTTTAAAAAACTTTGAGGGGCACTACACCCCCCAATGCTTAATGTGATTCCGCCCCTGATTGGACATTGAATCTCTTGCATTGGCAATTTCTTGAATCGGGTCGATTTTGGTTCCCAAATCTCATACATGTGATTCGGTTTGCCCCGAAATTCTAGAATTTCATTGAGCCATAGAGTTGTATTTTATGCATTTGGGATCTACCTTTCGATGAGATGGAATAAGGCGTGTGAAGATAGTCTGTTCTTCGATGATGGTAGTGAGAGTCGGAGGAGACAAAGAGGAAGAGTTTGAGGATTTTTTTTTTTTTAAAGAAAAAATAAAAAAATAAAAAAATTTTTGAAGCCATTCTGACCTGGTAAATTATTAAATTAAATTGTTGATTTGGCTATTCCCATAGTGCAATAGTCTAAAATTCTGAATACATTTATTGGAGTGTTAAATAAATAAATATATGCCGTAGTTGTTTCCAATGACAAACTCAAAATTGGATCCAATCTCCAACAAAAAAATAGAAAAGATAAAAAGTGATTTGGCTCCTCTAAAACTATGGAGTTATTCATTTTTCGGTCATGATGAATTCATTTACTATTTGCATGGAGAGATATTTTAGTTGGTATAGCTAGGAGGAAAATTCTGACCAGGCCAGAGTTTAGGAAATTTTGTTTTAGGGGACTAGAGTATGGAAACATAATTGAATTATATATAGTTATATACACACATCTTTAAACATATATATATATATATATATATATATATATATATATATGTATGTGTGTGTGCGCGCGCTTTTGAAAAGTATAGGGAAGGTTATTTTTTTGGACTTTATACAAACTTTTAATAGTTATCTCCCTTTTATATAAGATTGCATACAATTTAATGTTTTTTTTTTTTTTTTGGTTGCAATATTGCATACTTAAAAAAACTTAACTTTTATTAAATTAAAATTGAATTTGATGTATCCTGAGTTTGATGGTTTTTGAATCCAATATTGTCTTCCTAAAAAAAATAAAAAAAATTTGGGGACGATGCGCCCAAGGCTCCACCTAGCTCCGTACTGAAAAACATTTGACTACTTTTGGTAATGAGGTATCTAGGGATTTGATAGGGCTGGTCCAAAAGATAATTATCTAATCTACAAAACATATTATGCAACCCAATTGAGAGAATATTTCATAAGGTTACGGCCATTTTACAAGGCCAATAAATTATACAATGCAATCGAGAGAACTTAGGGCACTCTTATTAGCCTCCTCAAATTTTTGCCAAATTTGTTCTAAAAAAACCCATTTTATCTAATTTGGCTAAAGCACAGTACATCACACTACATCAGACTCCTTATTTTATTTTACTATTCCATTTTTTAATATATTTTTATTATTTTATTTTTATTTATTTATTTTTTTTACAACTCCCAAATACCTTCTTTTTCTCATTTTATTCCTCTCTCCCTACTGTTCTCGTAGGATATTCCCTCCTTTTTTTTTTCCCCCACCACCCACGTACACCTACTCTTTTTTTTTTTTTTCTCCTTTTTTTTCCCCATCACCACGTACCCCCTCCCTTCTTTTTACTTCTCCCCCACCAAACATCCCCCCTCCCCCATTTCTTTTTACTCTCAGTCTCAGACATTCGTCCCCCTCCCCCATTTCTCTCTCTTTTTTTTTTTCCCCTCAAGGCCTCAACCCCCCTCACGTCTCTCTTTCCCACTTTATTTATTTATTTATTTATTTCACTTTGTTTGTTCTTTCTTCATCGTGATTTTGTGTTTTTCTTTTGTGATTATATTCTTTTGTTTGTGTTTTATTGATTTTGTTTGTTTGTTTGTTTTTGTGTGTGTGTGTGTGTTTTTTTATTTTTTTTTATTTTGTGATTTGATGCTTCGGTTTATTCTGCTTGTAAGGTTTATTCTGTTTGTGATTTTCTGCTCCGGTTTGTTTGTTATTTCCGGTTTGTTTGTTATTTTTTGTGCGAAATAGAGAGAAAGACAGAATGCAAGAGAGAGAGAAAAAGGTTATTTAATTCCTTAACAGATGAACAGTTGCTCCTCCAACTCAAGGAGCGACTGTTCATCAACTTGAATATATTCGGAAATGGCGAGGCTGCTGTGGAGGTGATTTTGAGAATTTTTTGCTTATTTTGGTGTTTTTATACGGTTTATTGAGTCTGATAAGAGTGCTCTTATACCGCAAAGTCATAAAATACGGTATTTCTCTCATTGGATGTCTCAATTACAATCAAGGCCGGTCCCAACTTTTTCGTGGCTTCAAGCCAAATATTGAACTGAGGCCTTTTTTTTTTTAACCATTCAATGCTAAATTAAATTAAATTAATATTTATGAATTTTTTTATTAAAATTTTATTCAAAATTATTAATCACAATTAAAGAAAAAAAGGTCCTAGGTCCTATACTCATCAAATAGAATATTTGATTTTCTTCAAGGTCATCACAATAACTCACATGGCTTTCATGCTTCACTCATCAGACAAATAAATGCAAAGGACTTAATCTAACTATTGGTTCATGATATAAAAAATAGAAAAGAAAAAAAAAAATGAAATTGCACGTGGCTTGATATTGGCCACAACCAACTATTAGATATTTTCATTTAGCACGGCTTACGAAGAGCTCTTACCAGAAAGCTGAGAAGAAGATTGTGAAAAGAAAAAAGAAAAGAATTGAAAGAGAAACAGACTCACGGTATGTTGAGGGAGTGATAGACGTGAGAGAGAGAGAGAGAGAGAGAGAGAGAGAGAGAGAGAGAGAGAGAGAAAGAGTTGTTCAAGAAAGAAAAGAGAGAAAAAAAATTAGGTTTTTTTTTTTTAAATATATATTACATATAGATCATAAAAAATTTGGAAGCCTTTCCAATTTGAGGCCTCAAGCCATTGCTTAAATGGCTTATAGGTTGGGCCAGCCATAATTACAATAACTGTATTGTATATAATAATGTATTGGATTATTCAAAAACACAAAGAAAAGTATTGGTTTGTTGCTTGAACATATGTACGACAATGAATTAGCTGTTGGAGAGAGTTAAAAAAGAAAGAAAGAAAATGTTGAGCTAAGGTGTACTCTCTCTAGTTTTCACATTTTTTGGCTAGCCTAATATGGGTTATTTTTGGGTGAGACTAGGCATATTTTGGCTAAAAAAGCAACCTGGTTTAATCAAATTAAGTTGACACTCTGACTGAACATGTGTGTATTTTTTTTTTCCTAGTGCAGGCTAATTGGCTAAATCAAGTGAATTGTCAGATATTGTTAGATATCTGACCAACCTAATTGGAATGGAAATTTTCGATACTTCAACATATTTCAAACTATCATTTCGAGGTTATCGAGATATGTTTTAATGCATGTATGTTTATGTACTATAACAAAAATGAACTAAATTCAATTATTTTCAGAAGCCCAAACATAAACTTGTTTGTTTATTTTGGGTTTGTCAAGCCTAAATCACTTCAAACTCACCTTACATTCACATGTACGATATGTAAGCACAATACAAACTTAACGATCGTGATATACATTTTGACATACATAAATCTTAAAAGGACTTAAGAAGCACATCTTATATATTCACCATGGCTTCAATATATTGAGCTAGCTAGTACTAGTGTCTAGCAAAGCTCAAACTTGTCAAACCACTTGAGGAATCCTAGAGCAGCATCCCTTGCCTTGAGTGGTGGAGGCGTTGCTGGAGTGAGTGGCTCAAACTCGGACTTCCATTCAGCAATACACATCTCATTCTGTTTTCCTTTCACAGGAATAAAAGAGAAGGTAACCCTATATGGATCATACATCCTACGCAACTCACCTCCAATCACACGATATGTCACCGAATGCCCCATCTCCACTTTCTCTAGTTTCTCAGTTGATTCTTTCACGTAGTTGGAAATGGCTGCATTGCATGCGTGTGCACCACATTAATTAATTTGCATGATAATTAACTTACATTTATATGTAAGTGCACAATATTAAATATATAATATGGTTGTAATATCCTGTATGCAATGATTTTTCTTTTTCTTTTTCTTTTTTGGGGGTCTCGAGTGGGCCGGAGTTTTCAATGGTTGATAGTTTGGATAATTCCAACTTAACTTGGTTATGAATTTTTTTTGTTTGTTAGAATAATGATTAATTAAATGTTTAATTTCTTATTTCTTAACCACCAAAGCTTTTTAAGACCATTAGTAATTTATCTTGATATCATAAGAGGTGATATTAATGTACAACAATTGCAAAATTAGTTGAAAGAGACTTATTAAGGGTTTGAATTACAATAATCGCAAAATTATACGTTAAATTAATGTAATTGAAGCATCAAGATTTATTAGTTTAAAACTAAGGTCTAAACATTTACATTTTTTTTAATCTAATATTCCAGATGTTTTGTTGATAGATCATGAGGTCTAGGAGTTGGTGCCAATAAATTCTTTCAATCGTCCTATAAAATAAGGATAATGGAAGAAAATTCAACAAATGGAGTGATAAAGAGATTTTAGCAATCTTGTCACGGCTTTTTTTTGGGTACCCTTGTGTACCATTTCTCTCTCTTTTCCCTAGACGATTTTGTCTACCCCACTGAATGCCCTTCATTCTTCACATAGCACTGCTAGGGGATCAGGATTCTCTAGAGTTTTTAGGGTACTCTACCACATAGAGTTCTCTAAATCCTAATATTTCTTTTTATAATAAATGGTTTAGATTATGCCACGTCATCTTTCCACTAATAAAATCTCTAAAATATTGGTTTTTACTTTTTACCACTTAATGTGTTAACACTTATCCATTAACATCAATATTTTAGAGATTTTGTTAGTGGAAAGATGACGTGGCATAATCTGAATCAATTTATTATAAAAAGAAATGTTATGATTTAGAGAACTCTTATGTGGTAGAGTACCTTAAAAACTTCTAAAGGATCTTGATTGCATCGCCGGTATCCCTATCAATATCTATCCCATTACCCAGATATCTCCAATATAGATTAGTCTATTTGGTTCTGGAATCTTCATGAGCCTTCCCATGTTTTCATAAACCAATACAATGGAACCAGATAATATCCCAGTTACCACCGTGGAGGAACTCACACACCGAACCCAACATGTTAGTTGCGCCGACAACCGACTAGAGCTCTGCCAACCTCAAAACATACCATCTCAAACAAATTTCTTATTGCTTGGCAAAATCATCTCTCCAAAAACCTTTCATTCCCCTATTATCCTTGAGATTGTCTCTAGAGCGTGGAACCTAGCCAGGCCAATAAAAGTTAAGAAAGTAGATAGAAATTTATTCGCCTTCTCCTTTGTTCATGAGGCGGATTTCCAGCTTGTCTTTAACCGCATACCTTGGACCATCAGAGGTGCCCATCTAAACCTCAAAGTCTGGAATCCTAATCTTGCTTGGCAAGAGATCGACTTCTCGAATTCTCCTTTCTGGGTCCAAGATCATGGCATACCTCTGGCTTGGATGAACAAAGATTTTATTGAAAGCATTGGTAGGAATGTTGGTCAGGTTTTGGAGGTTGATTTCATTGGTGAACCTCAGATGCTATGGAAAAGATTTGTCAGAGTTCGTATCAATATGAATATTAACGCACCATTTTGTCTTGGAATTTTTCTTCCCAGACCAGGCCTAAAAGATCTATGGATTAGCCTGAAGTATGAGAGGTTACTAGAATTATGTTTTCGATGTGGTCTCATTGGTCATAGTGAGGGCAAGTGTACTGAGAAGAAGTTGTTCCTCAGAAATGAGTTCGGAGGTTTATTCCCAAAGTTTGGTGACTGGATCAAAGTTGAAAATGGAAATCTCCCCCCTAGTCTATATGTTCACCCCTCGGTGACACCCACTGTGGAGGTTCCAAAGATAGTTTATCCAACTACGGTGGCTACGGCAGCTGATGAGCTGAAGAATAGGACAAGCAAAGGTACAGTTTTGCCCACCACGACACTGCGCACTAGTGACACTGAGGTGTCCTCTTTTGCTCGTATCCTGGCTCATTCCCTCAAGGACGCCTGTTGTGATCCTTCAAATACTCTGATATAGACAACTTCTGATTCAACCAGGTACACTACTCTCTCTCCTAGTCAGATTAGTATATCTCATGTTGGGCCAAGCTCTACCACTCTTCCCCTTTCGGCCTAATTTGATTTATGCCTTACAAATACCATCCCTCACCCAACAATACCCAATTCTGAAGCCTTAGCAGACCAACATATACCCCAACACTAGCCCCATTAGTTGAGCCCTCAATGTGCCTCCAAGTAGTTAACCCTGAGCCCAACTAGCAGATTGTAATCTCTTAACCCGTGTCCCCACAGAAGTCCAACCCTACCAAACTTTCCTTAGACAATAACACACCTCTTGCCCCAAATCAGCCAGGTACAGTATCTCCAGATGTACCCCCCTAGAATCCTGAGCCTAAATCAAGGCACTCACATTCAACCACAACCCCAGAGTCCCTAAATTTCACTTCAACCACAACCCCAGATTCCATAAATTCCACTTCAACTATGCATTGAGCTCAAAAGAAAAATCCATCCTGAATCCCCACAAAGCCCGAATTCAAAGAAACCTAAGCTTGATTCCCTCAGTATTGAAGCCACCTACTCCGACCCAGAACCTGCAACCATCATCCCCCATCCCAAGCTACAGACTTACCTGAAGGGCCAACGAGTTAAGCGAGTGGAGAGCAAATACCAATTTGAAGGATATCATCTTATGGCTAAGGAACAAGAGAAGTGTGAAAATGGATTGTTTGAAGTTACTATTTCTGGTGCTACAGTTGAGGAGGCGGGCCTTACCACGCCCCTACCGACTCCATGAGAATCCTTGGTTGGAACTGTTGAGGTATTTGCAACACCTCAACAGTTCGAGCCCTGGGGGCTCAAATAAAAAGGCATTGCCCGCAAGTGGTTTTCCTTTGCGAAACAAAAGCTTCGGAGAGCCGATTGAAGAAGTTAGCTAATTCTTTAGGTTTTTCTGATCAGCTTATTGTTGCTACTCAAGGTCGATCAGGTGGTATTTGTCTTTTTTGGTCCTTGTCTATTGCTGTTGATGTTTTAGAATTTAATGCAGTTACTGTTGCTTGTAAATATTCGTGATCATATGTGTTCTTGGGCTCTGGTTGGTTTCTTATGGTCCCCCTTACCACAGGAAAAGGATTAAAGCTTGGACTAACCTTCATGCCTTGCTCTAGTCCTTTACTAGTCCATGGCTATGTTTTAGGGATTTTAACTCCATTCTTGATGCTAATGAAAAAGAAGGTCGTAGTGGGTCTTGTTCTTCTGCTCCAAATTTCTTGAGGAATCTTCTGTTTGATCTAGGTGCCGTGCCGTGGACTTGGGGTTCTCAGGTGCCAAATTTACTTGGTGCAACAAAAGATGGGGGAGTGGTTGTATCAAAGAAAGGCTTGATCGTGGTATTGCTAACTCTCTTTGGAGACTAGCCTTCCCGAGAGCGGGGGGTTTTCATCTTGGTGCAGTCAATTCGAATCACTGCCCGATACACTAATCCTTCAGATTTCCAAGCTCCTAGACCCTTCCGTTTCGAAGCAATGTGGACCAAAGACCGGCGTTGCCTTGATGTTATTAAGGGGGGATGGAAACTAGAGGTACCTGGTAATCCAAGCTTCAAGTTGTGCAGAAAACAATCAAATACTTCTGCTGCCCTCAGAAAATGGAACAAGGAAATTTTTGGTCACTGTCAAACTCGCATCAATGTCCTATCAGAAGAAATTGAAAAGATCCAAGCCAAACCATCTTCGGAGTCTAATATGAGGGAAGAAGCTTTTATCCAGCAAGAGTTAAACACTTGGCTTTCCAAAAATGAGAGTATGTGGCGTCAAAAGTCTCGGGAAACTTGGCTTAAGGATGGAGATAGAAATTCAAAATTTTTCCATATGTCTACAGTTATCAGAAGATGAAAGAACTTTATTGATGCCATTAGGGGAGATGATGGGGAATGGATTGTTAAGATCTCTGAGATTAGGGAGTTTGCTGTGCAAAAATTCAATCATCTCTTTACGAGTGACCCTGTTAGCTTTCTGAGTGACTTGGATAATCTTATTACTCCAGCCATTACAGACCTAGAAAACTCCTTTCTCTGCCTCATTCCTTCCCCAATGGAGATCAAGGATGCCTTGTTTGGTATGCATAGTCTCAAATCCCCGGGTCCGGACGGACTCCCTCCCCTTTTTTATAAGAAATATTGGGCTGTGGTTGGAAATTTTGTCATCAAGGCAGTTCAAAATTTTTTTGTTTCAAGCAAAATGTTGAAAAAGGTTAACAACACCTTTATAGTCCTCATTCCTAAAGTTTCTATCCCCTCTATCATCACACATTTCCGTCCCATAAGTTTGTGTAACACCATATATAAGATCATTTCAAAGTTACTTGTGGCTCGATTAAGGGAAGTCCTTCCTAGACTTATTTCACCTACCCAATCTGCTTTTATCCCCGGGTGTTGGATTGCAAAGAACCAATTGATTGTGCAAGAAATCCTCCATAGTTTCAAGAAAAGAAAAGTCAAGGGCGGATTCGTTGTTGTGAAATTAGATCTCCAAAAGGCATATGATAGAGTAAATTGGAGCTTTTTAATCAAGGTGCTGCAAAAGTTTGGGTTCTATCCTCGTTTCATTGGATGGATTTCAGAATGTATTTCCACTTTTTCTTTCTCCATTCTAGTTAATGGAAGTATTACAAAGCACTTCTGGCCTTCGAGGGGCCTTAGACAAGGTGACCCACTATCTCCCTATCTCTTCATCCTCGGACAAGAAGTTCTTTCCAGGTTGATTGACAGAGAATTTATGCTGGGTTCTATCAAGGGTGTGAAGATGAATGTAGCAGGTCCAGCATTCACACATGTTATGTATGCAGACGACATCATGATTTTCGCCAAGGCTAACTGTAATGAGATTTGTGTACTTGATAATTGTTTGGAGACGTACTATGAATGGTTGGGTCAACTCATTAATAGAGATAAATCGGGTTTGATTTGTTCTAAGTTGGTACAGCGTGATAGGAAGCGTGAAATCAAGCATATCCTCCAAATGAAGAAAGTCAATCCTCATGCTTCTTACTTGGGGTCACCCCTTTTCCATTCCAATAGTAGAATCAAAGACTTTAAATTTCTCCAGGACAAACTCGAAGCCAGATTAATGGGTTGGAGAAGTAAAGCCCTTTCATGGGCTGGTCGTGCTACCATGATCAGATCCGTTGCATTGTCCTTGCCGACGTACACCTTCTCATCTTCGAATGTTCCTATTTCGGTCTGTGAGAAAATGGATGCTACTATCCGTCGATTCTGGTGGAAACCAAATCAAGAATCTGGTGGTTACCTTGCGTGGAGAGCCTAGAATAATCTTTGCACTCCCAAATCTGTGGGAGGTTTGGGGTTTAAACAATCCAAACATTTTAACCAAGCACTGCTTTTGAAACTAGCTTGGATGGTTGTTTCTAACAAGGGACAGCCCCTATATGATTGCTTTGAGAAGCAAATACAAGGTGAAGGAAGACTGGATTAATCGTGATCCACCTGCGAATGCCTCATGCACTTGGAGAGCTATTGAGTTGCTCAAGCCTCAGTTAAGAAAAGGTATATGCTACTTGATTGGCAGTGGGGAGAAAGTGGACGTTTGGAAAGATCCGTGGGTACCTTGGCTTCCATCTTTCACGCCCAAGCCAAAATCAAACCTCACCCCCATGCCAAAATCAAACCTCACCCCCATGCCAAAATCAAACCTCACCCCCATGCACCCTCTGCTGGTTTTCTATTTAATTGACCCTGAGACCCAATCTTGGAGGTTTGATGTTCTTGAGGAGATGTTTGATTTGGAATCCATTGTTGCCATATCTAAGATTGTTATTCCAATGGTTCATAGAGTTGATATATTATCTTGGATTGTGGATTCTAAGGGAACATTCACGGTTAAGTCAGCCTATGAAGTTAATGTTAAACATCTTTGGCCCATCAACCCGGATCCGATCTGGAAGAAGCTATGGAAAACCAAAATCCATGAAAGATTGAAGACTTTCATATGGTGCATTGGCAATGGAGTTCTCCCTACTAATCTAAATATTGCAACAAGAGTATCTAAAGTTAATCCTTTGTGCCCTTTATGCCACTTGGAAGAAGAATCTATCCCTCATGTGTTTTTTAATTGCTCAGCTACAAAAATCTTCTGGTTTGGGTCTTGCTAGGGGTTAAGACCAGAGTATCTAGCTGTTTTATGCGACCTTGACGTGGTTAAGCTGGTAGTTAATCCTCCCACTCCCAATGCTTTACATTGTGAGAAGAATTTGGCAGAGCTTTTTGCGTCCATTCAGATTGCTCTCACATTGGAACTCATTTGGAGATTTCGCAACCAAGTTGTATTCCAAGCTAAGCCGGATTGTCCACTGCTATTGATTAAAAATTTAGAGCTCAAAATCGTGGAACATGTCCAAGCATCATTGGGAGAGTCTTACTCTGAATTTGACACTCTATGGAGACCACCTAATGCTGGAGTTATAAAAATTAATGTTGATGCAGTTATGTACTCAGACTTTGCTACTATTGTTGCAGTGGCAAGGAATGAATCGGGGCTTGTTGTCAAAGCTTGGGCCAAAAAGATTTATTCCTATGATGCGTGCATTGCCGAAGCTTTAGCCATTAGATGGGCTATTGAACTTGCTAAAGTGGAAAACTGGTGTGAAATCATTGTGGAAAGTGATGCTCAAGTGTGTATGAATGCCTTGCTACTAGACTCTGTGGGATGTGAGTGGCGCATTTACAACCTCTGTTCGGATATTTTAGATTTAGCTTCTAAATTTGATTTTTGTGAATTTTGTTGGGTTAAAAGGGAGGCCAATATGGCTGCTCACTCGTTGGCAAGTTAGTCCCCTTAGTAGATCTTCCTGTTGTTTATTTCCCTAACAATCTCCCTAGCCCTCTTGAAGTGGCTTGGTTTAGAGATTTTCATTGTATTCCTTTCCTTGTTTAATGAAGCTGCATATTTAGCAAAAAAAAAGACAAATGGAGTGATATTTCATTTCAAAAGTAGATGCTAACCTTCATATCAACCTATATTTTTTAGAACAATTGATGCCACCACAAGGTTGTGGTGTAGTGAACAAAACGGGATTCCACTAATTTACTAATGGACAATAATGCAGGGCCCCTTCCAATTTGTATCGAAAACAAAAAAAAATAAAATAAAACGCTTCTGATCTCTTGGAGTCGGTTTCCTCTAGTGACTAAAAGAAGAAGGTAAAAAACTATAAACCATTTCCGAGAAGCTTTTGGACCCCCTCCCAAAAAGAGAGGAGGTAATATTCCTCTGCTGAAAAATTTTTAAAAGAGAAAAGGAAGCCAAGTATTTTTTTTTTCTTAAAAAAAAAAAGAAAAAAAGAATTGAGGTGTGTCTTGCCCCCTAGGCGTTCAGTTCTTAACTTACCCAAAAGATTGTATAATTTGTAACATCACCTTACAATCTGTTACAAGCTTCAAGGCCCTTGTCTGCTTATTATAGACGGATAGATCATTAGTTGATTTTGAAACCAACTAGCGAATGCCGGATCAAGCACAAGCTCTTTGAATATTTAAGAAGTTTGAACATTTAAAAAAAAAGAAAAAAAAAAGAAAAAAAAAGGGAAGATGCATTTATGATTTGCATTAAAAAAAGAAGAAAGATTAAGATGCTAGAGGGCATAATTCAGTCATAACAAAAATGCTGTGGCATCCACACATGGCGTTATAGGCTTTCTGTGGTCTACTCAAAAGTTGAAACAGTAATCTCTTCCGCTGATAAATATCCTTTCTTTTTACCTATTTCACATGTACAACCAATAATACAATATAAACTAAAAAATAATAATAATAATAAAAAATACAAGAAGTATTGGTTGCACAACTTCTTGTAATCAAACTCACCCCAAAAAAAGGGGGGGCTTTTGGAGAACATAGGCTGTGTAAGCTAACAGATTTTAAGCTGCCTGCCAAAAAAGGAGTACTCAATGTATTCCTCGTACTACCAATGCCGTGGAAAAACAAAAACAAAGTCTGTCCGCTGCTCACTAATTGAAGCAATTACGAGTCACTTCAAACACTTCTTTTGCTTTGCAAACCAGTGAACCACTAAAGAGTAGAGACTCCAAAGCAAGGGCAGAATGGCTTCAATTTTTTTCTCTATAGTTCAACAAGACAAAAAATGGTAACAGGTTAGCTATTGCAATGGCTAGCAAAAAATTATAGAGTAGTATCTCACAGTAATCATGCAATGATGTGGAGAATTTAGTATATAAATTTTCAAAAGCTACTATGAGAAATTTGTGAACTTCTCACTGGCAATTCACAATAGCAAATCCAATGGGATAACAAAATTTCATTCTTAGAGAGTCATAAAGTAATCAAATCTTACTAAAAAATATTTATGAGGTATAGTTCAGTTACCACAAGTGGAATGAAGCAAAGTTATGGGTTGGAGGACCCTGATTCATTGAGCTCTGCACTCAGCATATGATGAAGAAGGATATCAACCCTCTGGCTCCGTGTTTTTGTACTGCACCAAGCCAATAGAACAAGACGAGGCTACTGTTAACGTCTAAAATGTATGTAAATGAGAGCTTTCCAAATTGACAACTAATTAACAATACAAACCCAACAGATCGTTGATGATCCTTTCCTCCTTCTACTTCCTAGATTGAAAAGGTAAAAAATAATTATGATTTGAACATTTCGATAAAACTATAAGTATAAAGTGGTGGGGGGATCTAAAACATTGGAGACCATGGGAAAAACTACCACGAGCAACAAACATGGATAACAGCAACAAAAACTCTAATTATGGTCAACAAGATTTCATTTGGAATATTGGGGGTTGGCACAAGCTTAAATCTATGATGCTTAAAAAAAGGCTGCTACTAAGAAACATTAAATTAAGTTGCAGTGACAGTTTTCTGAACAGCTACCAACCTTATCCTGGTCTTCACAGTTTTCTGATGACTCGAGATCCATTTCAGCAAAGAATGCCTCCAATACAAAAGCTACAATCTGAAATTACATGAAAAGCAAACTTTAAAGTTAATATATATATATATTTTTTTTGGATAAGTCATATGCAATTTTATTGAAAAGAGGAACACATCATTGACACAGGACAGATACATAAAGCAAACCTTAAGAAATACAATATACAAAAATTACAATCTAAAAGAAGTAGAATCAATAAACTCTACAATAGAACATGCTTATAAAGTACCAAACTTTGGAGCCCATTTCAAACTACAATCTTACAAACAATGATTTCAGCTTGAACAGGAGCTAAATATTGATTAAAATGTACAGTTGTTTATTTCTCTCCAAATTACCCATATTAAGCAAAGGGGCATCATATTCTAAGTAAAGCTCCTTCGTTTACTAAACCAAAAGAAATTAAGACTAAGACAAGATGGCCACAGCAGCAAAGGCTTCTCATATTACAGATTCCCAATAGGAAGATCCTTAAAATGTTGAAAGGGAGTCATTCTCAACGACCCTGTCCACAATCACATGTAAAATCTTTAGGATGGAACTGGTGCTTAACCAAAAACTGGTTGAATAGGTTCTTTGTTATGGGTTGACCCATGTGAAACAATTATTACTAATGCTTCATACAGAAAGGTAATTAATGTCACTCTATATGTGAATTAGAGCAAACAAAATCGTAATGACATATTTCAACTTTGGTTTTAGTCAATTTATGAAAATGTGTTTCTGCAGCATCTTGTTCAAGAAACAAGTTGATCTACCCCATAAATTGCAAAACAATCAGATGGCAGGCATTTTGCTTCTTCAACAAAGAGAACAGGCCAATGAGCTTTAGCTCAAATGGCATCTCCTTCTCCTGTGGTGGGTTCAGACTTCAGACTGCACTAAGTGCTTGTGTAACTTATGAATGAAAAAAACATATAGGTAACAAGGTAAAAATGAAATGTAGGAGTAGTGATGAATAAAACTTACCAAATTTAAAAGCAGTAACACAACTATTAAGTAGAAGCTAACAAAATAAGTGAGAGTCCACACAGTTCCTGTTAATTCCTTGTAGCCCTGAAATGATGAATTGCAATTAATTAATGACTCAAAGTGTAGGTCACAATTACAGTTCAATTTTAACTAATTGAACCATAAAAGTAATAGCACAAAATTAAGGAAGAACTGTTGATAAATTTAAAATGATTGAACATCTTATATAGTCCAAATATTAGCTGTATGCACTACATGTGGTTCACTAACATTTTAAATGTACATATATTCTCAAGGGTGGAAAAGCAAAGATTTAGTTGTAAACTAGTAACTCTACTGAACCAAAAAGGATTCTATACTTGATGCTGGGTCAGACACAATGACATCGATCCTCCCAAGCAACCTGAACACTTTAAGGAGAGGGAATTCATGTCAGACACAACACTTTCCTATCGTGCAGGACATGCATGAACAGAGATGTGTACAAGAATATGGTTGCATCATTGTGACTCATAAGAAACAGTTGCCTGATTGAGTTTGGGTTGTGTCAGATTCCCACAAGATCAGGTCTCTTATGTGTAAGTTTCTAGACCTCCTGAAATACACAGAACCAAACCATCTGCTAGGTGGAGCCTTCATGAAATCCAAGGGAATGTAGGATCAACATGCATGGATGGTCTAGATCCGTGCAATCTTTGCAATGCATTGCAGAACTAATGGTTGCAGTTTCTAGATTTCAAATTTTTATTTGGGGTAGGTTCAGAGTTGCTAACCCATTACCGGCTCTCCTATAAAGAAATCCAAATCTTCTGTCACTATGGAGGTAGAATCAAATAAAGCCCAGATTCTCATAATCACATGTGAAAATATAAAAGAGAAAAATGATATAATTAGGGAATTCTAAGCAAGAATTCCATGGGGACATAAATCAAAAGAGATAACCAAACCGACAGTACCATTCACTATGTAGAGAAAGATAATAATTCATAATTAAACATAATTTATAAAATAAATAAAAAATTTGCAAACAGAAGTAATACCTGCATCCATGCTTGCCAGTTTCCCATGACCAGCAAGTTGAAAAGTGTCACCATCCCATTTGGATAGTCATTGAAATTGAAAAGTAAATAGCTGATTTCGTCAAGAAAAGTGACTGAAGAAGTTGTCATTTACTCCTGCAATAGAACCTTTGCAGGAGCAATAAACAACTTACAAAATGATTGAATATTAATATCTAATAGAATTTTCCTATAATAGCTTTTATTTATCACTATAAAGCAGAAAGATATCACAGTTATGACATGGCTGGATAAAATGAAAACCTAGAAAAGAGTTTATTAATGAATAAAGGATACTCATCTTCCGCAAGATCTGTTCCTTCCAAACTGGCATTTCCAGCATTGACAATCCCACCAAAGATCTAAAGATTAAATGAACAAAAAAATGAAGAATGTTGTAACAGTAACATAAAAGGGGAAAGATTCAATTATATACATGGATATAGCTATAGATGTCTGAAAGACATACCGTATCAAATAATAAGGACCCATAGATTACAATTGTCAACCTTTAAAATGTAAATGATGGAACTTTTGACACTAGGACTAAATTCATTAGGTAAAAAATTAACCCTCCACACTATCTATTTAATTTTAAATCTGCATAGACACAACAGAAACTTGAGCATTTCCAAATATACGCAGTAAAAAAATGGGGAAGTACAGGTTACACATTTTTCTTGCACTTACAGTTACTATAATAGGGAAGCACAAATAGGCGAAGAAAGCAAAAGAATATCTTTATATTATTAAATTACTTTATTTGAAAAGCAAGCCGGAGAAAAGAATTTACTTGTACGCCAAGAGAGCAATAAATACATAGGACACAAAATATGGTACCAAGGTATGGCATCAAACTTGGTATAAGGGTTAGGAAAGTGGCAATGAAGGCACGGTAACGCTTGACATGCATCAGCAGCCTTATCAATCTTAACAATCTTGCGAGGAGAAGGTAGCGAATCCTGTTAACATTAATGAAGGAGAAGTAATTGTCGATATATATTCATACATAAGGAAGTACTTTAAAAGCTATGATAAACCATAAAAGGCCTGTATCAAACTTATCATCAACTTAATATTTTGTGGACATCAAAAGAAACAAAAGTCAGTGACATGATATAATAGAATGATTAGGCACTTATATTTTCAACTACATATAGTTCAAAATATTTTCATTTAAGATAGAAGCTGGAAAATCAACTCATTGCTGTGATTTCAAATTGATTTTTCTTTCATATTCTTCATAGGATTAAAATATAAGGCAGCCAACAATCTCAGGGCCCAACTTAAAGAACCAACATACAAATGAATGATACAAAAGTTTTTTATTTTTTACTTTTCTAGCTTACAAGTTTGGGGGGGATTCGAACCCACGTTCTCTCCATGGGGAGACTGGGAAGTGTCATTGAGCCACAAGGCTCTTGGCGAATGATATGAAAGTTGATATTAGTTTAATTCTTACTCCAGTAGTGTTGTTGAAAAATCCAGTAAAGTCAACTCAACTAAGTTTAATTCCAACGAAATTGGGGTCGCTTTTTGGATCCTTCAACTGGTCAGAGTTGTCCACATGGATCTTTTCTGCCATACAGTTTTATCTAAGATCATATCTTTATCACACATTGTTTAGCGCTGTTGAAAGACTAAATAAATGAGTAAAGTGACAACAAGGACGTTAATGATCTCCAAAGTTAGCAAAGCTTGAATTTTCCAGACTCATACTGGTTTGGTTGATTTGATGGCTTTGGACCAGCCCCACTGGCAACCATAAATATTGGCTTTTGATTCCATCATGAATGTCTCTAGACTTTAACTAAAGTTCACTCCCATCCATTTTTCAAGGTATACAAATTATTTTTCCTGCTCAAACTGCATCCTTCTGAATCCAGATTTCAGCAGCTACGCATCTAGTTGCTGAATAATATCTAATGCAATCTTTAGACATGCATATTTGAAAAAACCTCCTTCTTTTCCTCTTTTTCTTTTTGGATAAATAAAAAGTTCCAGTCCAGATGGAAAATTACATCAGTAATACAACAACAACAAGCACCTAATCATCAATATTCTACTCTAAGAGTATTATCAGTAACAAGAGTACTAGGGTCCCATATTCAAGAAATATGCTTATTTGTACTGCAATCCATTCGAATAAGAAGCTACTTTGTCGCTCATGTCACACATAACACCTTTCTTTGACAGGTAATATGATTTATTAAAAAAGCGCTAAAAGTGTGCGTAACCCAAGTACCCAAGAAGTATACAAAGGAATACTTCCATACACATTGCAGGGATTTCATATTCACCAACTGTAGGTGATATGCTCCCAGCTTTTTAGCCCCGTTTAATGCCTAAAAAGCTCCTTTCTTCCCTTCCTTTGAGATAACAACCAATAGCTTTAATTTTGTTTTTTTTGCTCAAAATTCTGCATATTACACTTCTACAATACCTTGCCCAAAAACTTCTCAAATTTCACAGCTTTTGCCATGTCTATTGCTTTCCCTTTCGTCTCATTCAAATTGATCAGGATCTTTCGCCCTTCTCCTTTTACCACTACTGCATAAGCCACACACGCCTCCCCTCTCCTAGTATCTCCAGTATAAATTGTGAACCACACAGATTTTAAGTTGTATGATTTTTCGGTCATGCTTCATTCACTCCCTATTGATAGTAAAGTTGGTTTGCGTCGGTGGTGCTGCCTCACGGCCCCTGTTGAGGTTTTATACAGGGACAGACATTGGTTGGACTATACCAAAATTGGGTTCTGGATTTGCATAACAATGGGGCTCTAACATCTTTCTCACCTCCAAACCAAACCTGTTCTGACCACTTCCTAGATTACATGAATACAGATCGTAGGAAAAATTTCTCTGTCGAAGATCCTTAGCGTGAATACTTTAACTCCTTCGTCCATTATTAATTCAAACAATTTTGATTCATTACGAAAATGTCTTGAACCACCCATTGACGGAGGATAAATTGGAGAATTTTTCTATGTGTGCTTGTGGCAGGTTAAGGTTTAGGAGGATTTATGGATTTTGGGTTTCAAACCTTTTAGAAGAAGATTTAGGATCCAAGAAGGTTCACTATAAAAGAGAAAATATTTGATTTAGGGTTGAAAAGAGAAAAAAGAAAGAGAAATAGAATTTCTCCACAATTTGTGAACAATGCGCATGAATAGTACTGCAAGAAAGAAAAAAACAATAAGGCCAACATACCTCATACTCAAAACACTCAATATTTTATTTAACAACTCTTCTTTGTTTGAGCACAATAAGACACTTATAAGTTATATAGACCTTAACTCTTAACTTCTCCTAGTAAAACTAAAACTTCTACTTTGACTAGTATACTGTCAGAGTTAATGTTATTATTTTTCTATTCACTAGTTATTTTATATTAGCCTAATGATATTCTTGTAATCTAGCTATATCACTCTAATATAAATATGTGCTGAGATGTGGGCCCGATTGATTATGCCCTAAACCTTTTATTTCTTCATTTTCTCTCTATCTCTCGCTCTCTATTCTTCTCTTCCTCTCTCTTCTCTCTTAACCCTAGTTTTTCATATTTTACAACTCAAAATTGGTATCAAAGCATCTTGAATCCTAATTCAACCCTAGAAGCCATTAAATCACTCTGGAAGTAGTTCTCAGATAACACAGGATGCTGACGTCAACATCTTTATGATGATAGACGTCATGCTGACGTCAAATCGGTACGGAAACCTTGGTCAAACGACAATATGGTTTGGCTCGCCTCTCTCTCTCTCTCTCTCTTGGTAATTATGGTGATTTTTGTAAATTTTTTTGAAGCCATTTAAGTGAAATTTTTATTGTTAGGGCCAGAATTATAATTAATTGATTTGCTATTCGATCGTTGAATTGTTTTACTTTCGGTTAGTTGTGTTCGCTATGACTGAAGAAAAATCTATAGTTGTGGCTGAGGGAAAAACATTGTTGTTCAAGGATGATGATATGCCTAAATCTATTACTTCGAAAAAATTGAATAGTTTAAATTAGGGAAAATTACATTTTAAACCCTATAGTTTGGGGGTGTAACAAATTAAACCCCAAAATTTAAAAAATAACAAATTAAACCCTGAAATTTTGAAAAGATAACAAATTGAACCCTGGCATCAATTAATTTAGACGGTGTTACTCATTTGGGGTTAAACCGTAAAACCATACATGAGTTTCACATTTAGATGAGAAAGGAAAAGGAAAAAAAAGCCTCAGATCGATGGATAACCAAAGGAAAGAGAGAGAGAGAGAGAGAGAGAGAGAGAGAGAGAGAGAGAGAGAATCCAAGTTGAGACGAGAGAGCGAGAGTGAGACGAGGATAGAAAGATTTTTTCCTAAAGCATTCAAATACTCCATGCTCTCAATACAGCCATACAGGTTATCTCAAGAATCTCCCCACAAAACCCAATATGGGATACATTGAACAATGAAAGAAGAACCCCTAATAATGGTGCCAGCCCAGTAAACAAATTGCTACCAAGGTCCGAAAATTTCAAGCTCTGGCATGCTGAAACCTACTCTTGAACACTTCCTAGCATATTGCTTCTTAAAATCAGATACTCTATCATTGGAATATCACAAACCTCCGAAGGAATGCCACCACTAAGATTATTGAAAGAGAAATCAAGCCCTTCAAGGTTCCTGCAATTCAAAATTGATACAAAGATTGAACCAGAAAAACCCTTCTTTGACAAATCTAGAAACTGAATGCTTGGTAACTCACCAATAAACTCTGAGATTGACCCGGATAACGCATTAAAAATTTAGAACTCAAATTGATCTTCCACAACTTCCTCAGGCAATAATTTGGATGGAAAACCCCTAAATAAACAAAACCTAAACCAGGAAAAAAAAATGCAAAATTAAGCTCCTATTTCAACTTCTCCAGTGTCGTCACCGTGAATTCTCCGGAGCCGTTCTCAGCCTCTCACGAATCTGTCTCTCTTTCCCTTCACAACTCTCTCACCTCCATATCAGTCTATCCCTCTCATCTCACTCTTACGAATATGTCACACTCTCTTTCTCTTGTCTCAACACAAATTCACTCTCTGATCTCAATGGTTCTCCATCGATCTGAGGCTTTTGTTTTTCTTTCCTTTTTTTTTTTCATCTAAATGTGAAACGCATGTATGGTTTAACGGTTTAACCCCAAATGAGTAACGCCGTGTAAATTTGTTACCTTACCAAACTTTAGGGTTTAACTTATTACTTTTTAAACTTTGGGGTTTAATTTGTTACACCCCTCAAATTATAGGGTTTAAAATGTAATTTTCCCTTTAAATTATCTAACTTGGGCACATACTGTGCAAATCTTTCTGTAGGGGAAACAGATGTTGAAATATTTGACGGATAATCCCTAATAAGAAAGATTCAACTTATAAGGACTAGATGAGTGGAGATTCAGTTGTTATGGGATGGTTGTGGCATAATGTGGAACCCCACATTACTACTACAATTGAATTTTGTGACCCTTCTAAGAAGATTTGAGACTATTGCAAAATCATTTTCGCATCAAAGTAAGGTTTCTCGGGTTTATGAGATTTATGAGAAAATTTTCACTACTAACCAGTTTGGGAAGCCATTGTCTGAATACTATAGTACTCTTGAAATTTTGTCGGATCAGCTATTGCAATATCAGCCTTTTACTATTGAATTGAAACAATAGAATCGTTATTGGGAGGAATTTATGATCACTTCTTTGCTAACTATATTAGACTCTGACTTACGTGGGTTCAAAGACCAGATTCTTGCTAGTGAGACCTTACCTACCACTGCTAATGCTTATTCTCAACTATTGCACTCTATCATTGGGGATAAAACTCCGCTGTCACTTCCTTAGAGTCTTCTGCCTTAGTTTCAAGTAGTGGAGGTTGTAGTAATTCTTGTGGTGGTTTCTGTGGCGGTCAAGGAGGCTATGGTTTTTGTGGTAGTCGTACTGGTGGACATGGTGACAAGGAGTGTGATCATTGTGGTGGTACCAATCATACCGAGCCTTATTGTTGGGTGAAATATGGCAAGCCAGAATATATGAATAAAGTTGTTGATGGTGCTACATAGCCACAACCGACTTCTACTCCATCTGCGCATGCCACTCCCAGTTTTGGTTCTTGTAATGAATCAAAACAAGGCAGAATAACTGCTTTGGATTGAGTGGTTTGATTAGAAAACTAAGAAAAATGATGATAGGCGTGAGACCAAGAGACTTAATCCCCCTCCCCTAAACACGGGGCCCAGTTCCAAAACATAAACACTAAGCCTCCCACTTTTGTAGTTAGAAGACGGTAAAGGATGACTGATAGAATCACTGGTGTTTCCCTATAATAAAATTGTAAACATCATTAAGGGCATCCTACATTGAGAGAAATTTGACGAAGCCAATGGGGAGATCATTTAGAGATTATCCAAAATTTTGTCATCATTCCTAGACTAAAACTTATATTCTTTAAAAGATTTTCATATAAAGTAATAACTCAATAGCAAAGAGTTAGGATAAATACATTGAGGGAAATGAAGAACTCTCATGTCCTGCAGGAAAATCTTAAAAAATAAATAAATAAATAAAGTACAAAGAATTCCCTACCATTCACCATTGGAGAGAAAAGTTAGTCCTTGAGGGGACACAAAAGTTAAGGTTTCTCCGATAACTGCAGACACAAGAATAATCTATCAATGGCAATATAAATGCAACAAAAAATAACACAAACCAACAAAGGAACTGATTTTTAATCCATCAAATATTCAAAGAAAGGGCAAATTAGCAATAGCAAAAGTTGTTTCTATAGACAATTTCATGTATCAAATAAAACACCTAATGCATTTACCACTTTCCATAGTCAGTGATATTGTAATGATGGCTGTGATTGATTTGTAAAAGAAATTGTATAAATAGTACTAAAACGGAATGTTATTTTCCAATCTGATTACCTATTATCCACGTGACCATAAAATCAAAGCGGTTTTGACCATCCCTCCAATAATTCTCAAATCCAAATGAATAGACTTTTAAAGCCATTTCCAGTACATATATCCACCCTGTGGGACAAACAAGAAAAGCCACCTATTAATTTCAGAGACAGAATAGTCTTTATATCACAGATTATTTAGAGCAATGAAACCAAATGCCTAATACGGAGCAAGTTAATAAATAAAACAGTTCTAAAGTAGTCCCAACACTGTACCTAAAATTCTCAAAGCATAAACCAGACTTCTAGCCCAAGTCAAAGCATGTAAAAAAAAAAAAAGGAAATTCTTTTTTATCTGCCATAACTAAAGAAGACTTACAAAACTTTTCAATTAATTCCTTTTAAGCGAGTATGCATCAATAAGTCTAAAAGTCAGTCTAGCAGCAATAGAAACTGCCAACACTGGCATCAATAAATTTGCTATTATTAGGAATGCATGCCTTTGCATATGTGTGTTTCTAATCTAATATTCATATGTTGTACTTTCCCTCACAAGTGATGTAAAAAAGCCTAAGCATAGCCTTGGTTCAAATATAATAAGTTAATAATTTCTGGTCTTCCAGTTTAGTGCCTGAAAAAGGTATCAACACTCAGGAGGACCATCAATATTGGTTCCAAGCATCATTGCTGTGGATCATTTCAATCTCTCAACCATTAATCCACTACAAGCTGATTTTACAAATTAAATTCTTTGATGGATCATTTTAGTAGCCAACCATGAATATATGAATAGTGGCTGAAAACTCTACATTGGCAACTTAATTGTCCGAGACTGCATCAGAAGCCCACCACAAATATCTTTAGACCGTAAGTTATTAGTTTAGCAATAATTCACAAATGTACAGATGCAGATAAGTAAATCCTTAGCAAGCACTTACCAAAGACAAACTCTATCTCTTGCCACACCTTTTGAGCAGAATTGTTTTCTATATCAAGCTGCAACAAAATAAGTATTTCACATTAGGATGATTTATAATCAAGTCACAATACATATACATGAGCCACTTGGCAATCAATTCTCCTAGAGCTGGTACTCAAGAAAACAAAAGCATAACTCTTAATTACAACAATGATAGGAGCAACTACACGTTGTTTGAGGTGTCAATTGAGTATCAAAATGTTCAAGAAATGAATTTAAATATTTGATTTCTGGTTCTGTCCGTTTTTGGTTTTGTCTTGCAAGGTGGAAAAGTATCTCCATTGATGGGACGTTGATTAGGAAGGCTTCCTCAATCCTTTCTGAGTATGTAAGAGGGATATTACTTTTCTTTTTGTAAGAATAATGGTTAAATGATCAAATTCATCATTCCCAACAACTAAAGCTTTTGGGACAACTAGTATTAGAGCAGGAGATTCTAATTTCGAACATTGTCTCTACTCTAATTTCCATTTAAAAAGTTAAAGATCCCACATGTTGGGCTCCATTCATTAGGGGGAAGTGTGAGCCTACACGTGAGGGAAAGTGTTAGAATAATGGTTAAATGATTAAATTCACCATTTCCTAAAAGCTTAAGCTTTTGGGATAACTGGTAATTTATCACTTTTATGCCAAAAGATTCCTATTAATGGCCTCCTCTTAGATGTTCTCTCTCTCATTAATTTCCCAATTCTAAAACCTAACTGAAAATGATGACAAGTAAAGAGTGGTGCAAACGGTTGTTCTTATGGTAACTAAATCTGACACACTTGACATCATTCAGGATGTTGACCCGGGGTCATTTGACAAAAATGTATGGGAAAGTATTTCTGACATTATATGTGCAATTAGCACTCAACTATGTTTCTTTGTTAGTTAATATAGAAAAGCATTCCTCTTCTAAGACTCCTGTTGTGGGTAGAGACGGATCCAAGTTTGGACCAAGGGGGTCCATAGTCCCCCTGGCCCAAACCACCCCTTTCTAGACACAAGAAAAGATTCACCAACTATCTTAAAAACTGGTTAATTATGGGTGTAATACATTTTTTTTCCAGGAAACTTCCACATTATTATTATTACTATTATCATAATCGTCTACGGTTATTCTGCTGGTTTAAAACCCTAAAACATAGAATAATATGTGTTCAAAATAATAAATTCACAAAGACAGTATATAGCCATGTCCCTAAGTCTAGAGTTTTGGAAGTTGTCGTGTTCACTGTTCAACATCCCATGCCCATATTAAAATTGATTGTTGCATTGTCTCCAGAAATCATAAATTCTTCTTCCCCAACTGGGCAGTTAAAGATCCCCGTAAGCTGCATCCTGTTGAGAAATAATCTTAATTCCATATGCATGGCTCGTATCCTATTATCTACTCTGCTTTTAAAAAAATTAAGGGTTAATTACACTTTACCCACCTGTGGTTAGACCTATTTCAATATGGCCTACCTGTGGTTTGAAAAGTCACTTTACCAACCTGAGGTTGACTCCGTTAGACACCCGTTACCCACCTCACTACATTTCCATTAAAAATGAGGGTAAATATAATACCTCGCCAGCTGGACAAATAACAACATGACAAATGTTTAAAAAAAAGCCCCTTCATAAGGTCAAACCCACCCCAATTCTCCCAAATCCTCAGAACTCAAACCCAAACCCAACTGCCTACCTCCACCCATGGCTCTATAGTCGCCGTGAACTTCACCGATGGAGCAGAAAGTTGCCTACTGAGCAAGTCCTTGAGTTGGTGAGCCTCGGCGAGGACCCAATCGAAGTGGATCTCAGTGCAAATGGGGTGTAGGTCCATGGACACCGGCAATTCATGGAGCTCTTGCAACAAGCACTCGCAATCTCTATCAATCAGATCTCCACCGGTCTTCTTTTTTTTCTTTTTGGAAAATAAGAAAATGGAGGAAAATTGAGGGTTTGGTACGAAAATTGCTACTGGGTTTGTTAGGTCTATGAGTGATTGTGGGTTGTGGCTGTGTTGTTGGGTGGTTTGGGTTGTTGAAGTTTTGACCAAGGGTGGTTGTGGCCATGTTGTTGGGTGGTTTTGGGTTGTTGAAGTTTTGGCCATGGTGGTTGTTGGTTGCTATTTGCTAGTGTTGGTTCATGTGTGGGTGATTTACGTCGAGGGTGTTTGTTTGCAGCTAGTAGTCAGCAACAAGCTCACCACAATCCCAATAATCTCTCACACAGCAATCTCCATTCACAGACAACAAATCTCCAAATCAAGAACAAATCAGTCAGGAACAATCTCAATCCTCACACAAAAATAAAAAAGGAAGAAAACATGTAAAATGCAGTTAAACACATATTCCCTCTTTTTTTTTTTTTTTTTTGATCGGTAATAAAAGTTTTATTAAAATCAAAAAGGAGTTTCGGTACACAGAAAATGTACACAAAAGCTCAAAGAATACAAAAAAGAATTATGGGTTACAAGAGTCTAAAAAATCGATAGTAGAGGAGTGTGGAACAAGGTTTGCCGCAGCTGACCACTCCTTGAGAGAGTTAAATGACATATTTACCCTCATTTTTAACGGTAGTGAGGTGTGTAACGGGTGTCTAATGGAGTCAACCTCAGGTGGGTAAAGTGATATTTTTCAAACTAGGTAACATTAAAATGGGTCTAACCACGGGTGAGTAAAGTGTAATTTTTTTTTTTTTTTGATAAGTAAGGAAAATTTATTAAAAAAGGTCCCAGTATACTAGAAGTATACAAAAGGACAAAGAATTCAAAGAATACAATGGTCCAACAACTCTACAAGAGAGCTGATGGAAAGAATACCCAAGCCCTTAACCCACTTAAACAATAAATGAAAGAAACTGCTCTTCAACTCCGGAATGGAGGTCTCAGTATCCTCGAAATGTCGAGCGTTTCTTTCCCTCCAAACACACCAAAAAACACAGTGGGGAACAACCCTCCACACCAAGGAAGTCCAACTACTACCACTAGGCCCCTGCCAACATGAGAGAAGATCTAAAACTGTTCTTGGCATGACCCACTGAACCCCAAACAAAACAAACACCAAGTCCCACAATTCCCGAGCTAGCTTACAGTGTAGAAGAATATGGTCAGGACTCTCCCCACTCTCCCTACATAAACAGCACCAATTTACCAAAATAAGGCCACGTTTGCGAAGGTTATCAATAGTCAAGATCTTCCCAAGTGCTGCAGTCCACGAGAAGAAGGCCACTCGAGGAGGGGCCTTAGATTTCCACACACTCTTCCAAGGGAAAGATCTAGGAGATGGGGAACTCAAGTAGCGGTAGCAGCTCTTAACGGTAAAAGCTTTAGAAACCGGAGAACCCCAACTAATCTTATCCTCCCCTCTACCTGGCACCGGAATTGAGTAAAGGAGATCCATAAAGGAAGACATGGACTCCAACTCCCAATCCTGAACACTCTGAGTGAAGAGCACATCCCAGTGAAGCATACCATTAATGTGAGACATGAGAGCATCTACTGACACATTTCTATCTAGAGCGATAGAGAAAAGCTCTGGATAAGCCTCCTTCAATGGCACACCACCACACCACCTATCATGCCAGAATTTCACCCGAGACCCATCCCCACCAAATAAAACAAGTGATTCAAGAACGAAGGCCAACCTTGGTGGATTGATTTCCATAAACTCACCCCATGAGAATCCCTCACTTCCTTGGTACACCAACCCCCCTAGTTGCTGCCATATTTGGCAGCCACCACTTGATGCCAAAGAGCATCCCTCTCCATACCAAAACACCACAACCACTTGCTTAAAAGAGCCCTATTGAATTGTTGAAGATCCTTCACCCCCAACCCTCCATGCTGAACAGGCTCACAAACCTGAGACCACGAAACTAAGTGGAATTTTGTCTCCTCCCCCATGCCAGACCAAAGAAAGTGCCTCTGGATCCTCTCTAAGCGATGTGCCATCCCAGCCGGAATAGGGAAAAGGGATAAGAAGTAAGTTGGTAAACTAGAGAGAGTGCTCTTAATTAAAGTCACCTTCCCCCCTTTTGATAAATAAAGGCGTTTCCATCCTGCTAGGCGCTTCTCCATACCCTCAATAATCGGATTCCAAATCAATTTGGCCTTAAAGGAAGCACCCAAAGGCAACCCCAAATATTTCATTGGGAGAGACGCAGTTTGACAACCCAAAATTTGAGCTAAGACCTCCAAATTAGGAACCTCGCCCACAGGAACTATCTCAGACTTGCCCAAATTGATCTTAAGCCCAGAGACCGCCTCAAACCACAAAAAAACAGATCGCAAATGCTCCAATTTAATCGGATCAACATCACAGAAAATCAATGTATCATCCACAAAAAGCAGATGAGAGATCCAAACTTGGTGATCCTGAGGGGAACCCACCATGAAACCAGAAAAAAGACCTCCACAGATAGCCTGATCCATAATCCGACTAAGAGCCTCCATGACAATAACAAAAAGTAATGGGGATAACGGATCCCCTTGCCTTAAGCCCCTCGAACTCGCAAAAAAACCACTTGGGCTACCATTGATAAGGATGGAAAACCGAACCGTAGAAATGCAGAAACGAATCCATGAAATCCATAACTACGAAAAACCGCATCTCCGAAGCAAATAAAGAAGGAACTCCCAATTAACGTGATCGTAGGCTTTTTCCACATCAAGTTTGCATAAAACACCAGGCTCCCCCTGCTTCAGTCTACTATCCAGACATTCACTAGCTATAAGAACCGAGTCTAAAATCTGTCTCCCCTGGACAAAAGCATTCTGAGATGTTGAGATTATCTTTGGCAGCACCAACCTCAACCTGTTAGCCAAAATTTTTGCCAAGATCTTGTATAGCCCACTCACAAGACTGATAGGACGGAAATCCTTCACCTCTACAGCCCCCACCTTTTTAGGAATAAGGGCTAGGAATGTGGCATTGAGACTTTTTTCAAAGGATCCAGACACATGGAAAGCCCTCAACACAGCCATTATATCCAAGTGAACAACAGCCCAACAAACTTGAAAGAATGCCATAGAAAAACCATCGGGACCTGGAGCTTTATCTCCATTGAACCCTTGAATAACTCCCAGCACTTCCTTCTCTCAAAAGGTCTCCCTAACCAATCCGAATCCTCAGTTGAGATCATAGAAAATTCAAGACCATCAAGCATTGGTCTCCTAGACCCTCCTTCCTGGTATAAATCTTGATAGAACTGAGTGATACCCGTCGAAATTTCCTCTTGATCAGTATACAACACTCCATTAATCATCAAAGAAGAGATGGAGTTGTAATTGCGATGGGAGTTAGCTATGCGATGAAAAAACTTAGTATTTTTATCACCTTCTTGTAACCAAAGGGCTTGAGATTTCTAGTGCCAACTGATCTCCTCCTGCAGAAAAGACCTTTCTAGTTCCTCCACAAGCCAAATTTTCTGAGCTCTCTCTTCACTAGATAGAGGGCGTAATTCCGCCTCCCCATCCAGCACATTAAGTTCAGACATAGCTTGCCTCCTCCTATTCTGAACATTTCCAAAAACCTCCACATTCCATTTTTTCAAATCTAGCTTGAGAGCTCTCAATTTCTTAGCCAGAATGAAACTAGGGGTGCCTTCAAAGTGATAAGACTCCTACCAACCTTTCACCTGATCCACAAAACCATCCGATTTCAACCACACATTTTCAAAACGAAAAAGATCTCTTACCCCTAGAAAAATCTCCACACTCCAACATAATAGGATAATGATTAGACAAGAGTCTAGGGAGCCGCTTTTGGTGGATAGCTGGAAAATGGTCTTCCCAATCCGTGGAGTACAAGAATCTATCTATACGAGACATGGAGACATCCGTACGGTTATTGGACCAAGTGAAACTGCCCCCCTCCAAAGGAATATCCAAGAGCCCGAAATGAGAAATGAAATCCGAAAAGTCCTGCATAGCTGGAGTGAATACTTCCCCCCCCCCAATCTCTCTGTAGGAAAGCGAATAACATTAAAATCCCCCCAACACACCAAGGGATGCCCCACCAACTAGCCAAACCAGCCAACTCATCCCACATCAGAGACCTCTCCCTATCAGTTTGTGGTCCATAAACCCCAAAAAAGGCCCATTCAAACTGATCAATAACACCCCTGAATCTACAAGAAACCGAAAAATCCCCCACAACTTCATCAATTTTTTCCACCACCTTACGATCCCACATCAGCAATATACCCCCAGAGGCACCAACAGAATCAAGAAACATCCAATCCACATGATAAATACCCCACAAACTACAGACTAGTCGTCTGGAGACCAGTTCGATCTTAGTCTCCTGAAGACAGATGATATTAGCTCCCCATTGCTTAAGCCCACGAACATTCCAAGAGAGAATTTTTAACCTAGAGCCGTTTGTCCCTATCATTAAGCCCACGAACATTCCAAGAGAGACTTTTTAAATTCATTGGGATAACATCAATACCCTGTCCCTGTTACTACCTCTGCTACGTGACGGCCCAACATCATAGTTGATTGTACTAACCAGGGCTTTTAACTCCCTGCTCCCCTTCCTCCTTGATTTGCCAGACTTATCAGAGACTTCCCCCCCACTTACAGTGTTAGTGCGGCGAGAGTCGATGGATTTCAGAAGAGCAAAGACTTCCTCCTCACACCCCTCGTAAGAAGACCCCACAAATTCTCCAAAAAGGTGATATTTGCCCAACACCCAATCCGACGGAGAAGAGACACTCTTTGCCGCTCCCAGCTCGGAAGACCCAACCACATCAACCCCTACTTCCCCCAGAGCTACTGACCCTTTCATCCCAACCCCTTCTTGAGGAACCACGGAGGCCAACAAAAGCACCTCCAGAGGTTCTTCCTCCCCCTCCCAACACGTAACCACACCATCCCCCATAGAGAACTCCGAATCAACCCCCACTACAGACTCACCCTCATCATCGCCTTCATCGCCACTAAACCCATCCGAGAGCCCAGAAACACCCCCAGCACAAACCAACTCCCCCAACCCACCTGGGATTGCCAGCTCCGACTCCTGAAACTCACCCAAGTATGGATGAAGGAGAGATACAGGGATGGACAGCCGACGCCCATCACGGAGCTCAAGAATCCAATCCGATGACAATCCCCACGTACGCGTGACCTCGCCGGGATGTGGAACCAGAGCCGTGACACCCATATCGGAGGTCGTCGCAGGCTTTGGAGAGGCGGAAGTCGAAGCCGTTGCTGGAGCAGGGGACAGTGGAGTCAACGCAGGCCCCTTCAGAGTTTGCGTCGACGCCGTGGGTCGAGAGCCGAGTTGAGTTTGTATTGGCTTGGACTTTGAAATGGATTTGGGCCTCCACACCACTTTGGACTTCTTGGGCTTTTGGAAGCGCATGCGCGTGCGTGGTCCTTTGGGCTCCGTAGGAAGCTTCGAATCAAGGCTTTAAGCCAGTTCCAGAATTGGGCTTATTAAAACTCGCCTCTGGGCCTTGTGTGGGTCCAATCACGTGAGCATACTTAACCCCCCAAACCCCATCCAACCCATGCTCTATTTGAATATTCAGGGAAAATTGTAACGTCCCCAAATCTGTCCCCGAACTGTCAGGATCAAGATTTGCCATATTAAGAGTCAACTTATCTATTTTCGGCTGAGAATCTTGCACGATCTTCGGGATATCTCCCGGATTAATTTCCACCTGCTTTCCCTTAACAGTGCCGGCCGATATGGCGGTGGAGGAAACCGCCGCAGCATACAAATCTTTGCCCTTCACAGGGCCGGCTACATTCTTCTGCTGTTCCACCGGAACAAATTTGGGCCCCATATCACCATGCTTAACTTCAGTGATAAAATGACGGCGTAACTCCAACCCAAACCCACGCCAACCACCACTATTTCTCCCCTCTGGGATAATAATGGCACCCTTGCGTCCACCTCTGTGGATTTCTTGAATAGAAATATAATTGCCTTTCGAATTGGAGCATCGTTGCAAGAGGAGAACAATATCACCCACGCCGAAAAGATTGAACAAAAGACTCAATGTACGGCTTAGAAACGAGATCATCAATGGCGCTAGCCACTCTTTTAGCACATTCTCGCCCCATAACAACTGAACGAACAATGTTCCCTACTCATCTCATTGATACGCACTCTAGGTACCCCGCCTCCTTCAATAAGGAATTCAAAGGTTTTGGATTCAATGAACAAAAACCGTGATCCTCCCATTTTCTCGAAAGATTACCGACTCCTCAAGCCTTAGGGACCTCCGATATGCCGTGTGACACGACAAACGGGGGTCCGGCAAGGTGACTGGTGGCCCCCTAAGGGTACGAGGCACTTTGCATCTTTCAGAGAAAAGAGAGAGAGTTTTGTCCTCTATAAGGTGGGCAAAGTGTAATTAACCCAAAAATTGAAGGGGTCCCCTCGGGCATGGGGTAGGGGAAGGGAGTGGGGTAAGCCAATCAAGAACCAAATGACAAACACCACATAGAAATAATTATGACCATTTGAATTCTGTTTCATTTGAAACATGCAGTGATGGAAAAACAGATTATTTTTATGCCACAATGATGAACTTTGAGTCTTTGACAAAACATCGCATCCAGAAATCACACCCTTGTTGAGTCAATGCAAGTTTTTTTTATAGCACTAAGATCATATAGCTAATGACATCAATGAAGAATATTAAAGCTGAACTTTAACTCGTAAATTCAAATAAATTATGCAATAAACTCTATATGTTGATCATTATTTATCAAAAAAACAAATAAACTCTATATGTTGATCACAGTAGCAATGTAAAAACAGAAATCGTACCGTTGTTTCCACAATAACTGCAATCAGATTCAGTATGAGAAAGAAGGATATAATGTATCCAAATTTAGGACTCCGCACAAAGCATTTCAACTTTTTAGAGAAGAGTGAATCGTACACTGATGGAAAATTTTCCAAGCAAGATGGCTGCAACCAAAATACTGAGTATCAGATGCAATATAAAAGGGAGGTTACTGATGTTTCAGATCTAGGGCAGTTTGGACTTACAGACGGCTCCTTCTGGAATCTTAGAGCAATGGCATTGCAAAGGTCAGAAAATTCATCCAAGTTAATCTACAGGCCAAAAAGATGAAGTCCAGCAAACAAATCAGAGAAATACACATACAACAAATGATAGTAACCATAAAAAATTTCTTCTGTAAGGCCCATCTCTAGTAAAAAAAAATTAAAATGTAAGAAAAAGAAAAACCAAATTTTACTTTTCTTTCAAATTTTTAGGTTGCATCACTTATAATCCTTTTTTTTTTTTTTCCAAAAATAAGCTGATTGCCTGGGAGAGACATACTCAGTCAAAAACAAAGATTTGCATTATAAATTGCATTTTTTTTTTCTTTATAAGTAAGAAATTGATTGAGAATAGGTTGGATGTTGTTGAAGGAGTTCAAGTTATAGAATATGAGAACATTGAATCTCAAGCAAAGACAAAAGTGATCATGTAGTGGCAAGCAAATGGTGGACTCTTTGTGCACGATGAAGCAGGCTGATAAATCAAACTTATACCAAAAGATCAGTTATCACATTGTTTTCTTTACTGTTCCAGGCTTCAAGCACAGCAAGAAGATCAAAGTTTGATATCAGGGTGTCATAATTTTATTTTATTGAAGCTTCTCTAATAGGTAGGGAGAAAAGTGAAGGAAGCAAACAGAAGGGAAGAAAAATAAGTGGATAACCAGTTTCTCTTGTTTGGTAGAAGGAAAAAATAAAAAATAAAAAAGAAGGAATGAAAAGCATTTCCACCTAAGCCCACTATATATCATCCACTCGATCAATATTCATGAAGAGATCAAGGATCACAGCAGGATCCTATCTGATCTTTGTCAACAAAGGACTCAGGGTGCCCTGCTCACATAAAAGGGTAATCCTTTGGAATTGAAAATTCCTTTCAGATTTCTTATTATGGAGGCCAAATAATGGGATGAAGACAAAGGGTATTTGCAATTTCACCAATCTGTAAATATTGTATATCAAAAAGATAAATACAAGGCTATGATCATAATTAAAATTCTCGTTCTTTCTTATCATAATTCTCTTATAACAATCAAGGGAAGTGTCATCCTTCTTCCAGGCTTCCATCCCTACTATCAGACAAGGGAAAGTGACATCTCTTCCTCTAGTTATCCTCCCTATTTCATCCTTCCACTTTTTAATCCCTATTACAAAACAAAAAAATTTAAATCCCACCACCAATCAGAAAAGGCTAGATATCAATAAGATATAGCAATGTGTTGCAATATTCTTGAAACAATAGGAGGATAATGAAGCTCTATCATCAGGCTAGAACGTATTTAAGGATTGCCTTTTTTAATTATTTGGATATCTAGGCAACTAAAAGAAATTGTTATAGTGACTAACCATTAAAGAGAACAAAGTTCCCATAGGTGGGCATTTGGTTTTGGGAATCCAATATGCCCCCAGCATCTAGGTTCCTGAGAATGCGATGCATATTTAGATGCAAAATATTGTCTATGAACCAACAGTTTAAAAAACAGAATACAAAATTAAACCCCAAAAAAAGAAAATCTCAGGGTCTCTATCCCTATTATATATAAAAATAAATAAAATACAAAAATAATAATTAGAGCAACATATCAATCAGTCCCAGAAGGAGACAATGCGGACAAGACCAGATGGGTTATGGGAGTTGGTTCTCAAAATTTTAGTCTGGGCCATTCATACTTTCCAGAAAGGTCATCAAAATTGAGATATCAAAACAAATCTAAAACACAAAAAATGCAATGGATTAAAGCGAACCACAGTGGTAATGGTGAAGCAATGGTGTTCTAGCAGTGAGATAGAGGCAGGGAAATGAGTCAGGCAGAGAATAAAAAGATAGGAGAGCGATTGTGTAAGATGAAAAACTTATATTTTGGATAGCAGCGATATAGCGGCAGGGAAACAAGTCAGGCAGAGAATGAAAAGATAGGAGAGCGATTGTGTAAGATGAAAAACTTATATTTTGGATAACAACGATATAGCGGCAGGGCAACAAGTCAGGCAGAGAATGAAAAGATAGGAGAGCGATTGTGTAAGATGAAAAACTTGTATTTTGGATAGTCAGAGAGTATTAAATTGGGTGTCATTGTCACTTTTCAAAAAAAAATATAGCTATCCCTGGTCTTGGGAATGTGAATACCTACATTTTTTTCCAAGTATACCCATATTCCAAAAGAAGTGAGGTTTTATGGAAATCCAGATGCTTGTGGCAATCTCAAATAAGGAAATTAATCAGGATTCCTAGGAATCTTGAAAGATGACCCAAACCAAATGCCTTAGAAGTGTTTCTAGATATGGGAGGCGAGGATGTTATCTTGCCTAAATGGCAACACAAGCTGCTTGTTTTGAAATGCAAAAATTACTGTACAACCAAAATGTCTATTTCCTTGTATTCACAAAGATTACAAACTACATATCGAATTCTTATGTGCCTTAGTGGGTGCTGTATACAATTGTTAACAGTCATATATATGACACCAAAAACATAAATGACCAAATTGAAAACAATAACTACAAGTACAATTTTTACACCAAAGAAGGATTTTTCAAACTGATGATGAAGAATAGTTTTGAGTTCACTAATGAAAAATAAAAACAAATAAAAATAAAGATTTCTCGAATTTAGTCTAACCAAGAGCTGAAGCAAATGAATATACCTTGAAGTCGTGACTATCATCCAGCTCATCAAATATCAACCCAAATTCTTCTCTTGATATGTTTGGCAAAGTCCTACATGGAATATATAAGACATCCTTCAAGATTCACAAAATCAATATCACAAGCTAGCAGCGGGATTATTAAAACCTATGATAAATATAAGAACCTTGCTTTTATTAGAAAAGCTGATCTCTTGAGGAAAGAACCAATGTAATAACATTTAAAATGCATATGTTAATAGTTTCTTTATTAGATCATAGATCCAATATGCAGCAGAGGATGAGTGGTCCACTGAGCTTCTTTACTCTCCAGGTCCAATTATTGGGATGTCGTGACTGCAAAGCAACAGCTAGTAGTTGTGGCATGTCTTGCCTTCAGGCTGCCTCCTAGATCCTTTTCTCAATTCTAGGGTGGAATCTCACTGTCTCTCCCATTTTTATGGTTAAATTTCATTTATTAGAACAAAAGATTAGAAAATAAAAAATAAAAAAAAAATCAATAAATGGTCAAAACTCAAAACATAAACCATCCTTACACTTTAAGTGGCTTAAAAACAGGCTTCCATGATGGGGCAACAGAAGGTCAAGAAGCTAGTGAGAGATTGTTTATTTAAGAATTTTGTTATATTTTTCGGATCTATTTTACATGATAGAACTGGTAGTATATAAAATAAAATTTTATAAGAAAGCAATTAAAGCTCTGACTACAATTTTCCTTGTGCATATTTACTTTAGAAAGCAGCAATATGCAAGTAATGAAGGTGATGATAACACTGATAATATAAATTGACAAGGAAAAAGGATATTAATTTGGATTTCATAATTTAAGAGGAATCGGAAAATTGCAATTGGACAACTAAGAGTAGTTAAAAAAGCACAATTGCACAAGAATGTCCAATTGACATCTGCACAAGAATTTGGATGAAAGGTTCTTAAAGTAAAAATGTAAAATTCTCAAATAACAGCTATTGAGCGCATTCCTATTCTTGGATAAGTTACTTTGAACATTTAGTGTATGAACCAAAGTGGTTTTCTTTTCTTTTTCTTTTTTTGTTTTTTCATTAAAAACACTGGGAAGCAAATCATACAAAGATCTCAAATATTAGTAAGCATATTAAACTAGATGAAAATTGACCAAGAGTGCAATGAGCCGATGATCCTTGGACCAAATGGCATCTCCTTTCCCTAAGTAAGGTTGGAGGGTGGAATCACATATTCAATTCCATGTGTGTGCCTATTGAAAACTTGACCAAGACCTACAAGTTCATTTATGGAAAGCAGAGGAGTTCTGAAAAGTCTCTTGTTGAGTTGGTCATATTTTTCAAGATCTCTACCTGAATAAAAAAATGCAAACCTTTTTTTTTTTATCATAAATAGAAATTTTATTAAAAACAGTACACGGGAATAAAAATATGCAACCTATCATAAGTAATTCAAACAACTGTAGGCTGGAAAATCTACACTATCATGAGGATTCTTCCTATGCCACATTATGACCCTATGGTCCTTGCTCTTGCAACTCACTGAGGACAGTATAGTAGATACAAAAGAACTTATCATACCTGCACCTTTAAAAACATTGACTTAACATACTATATAATTTCCTGCCCACAGCCAGACCTTTTGGGTTATCTACTGTCTACTGACATGCACTGTTCATGTGTCAATCTAGTAAAAGAGGAAATAAAGCAGTTCCGAGCAAAAGAGATAAATGCAAATTGAAATTAAGTAGAGAAAAAAAAAAAAAAACATAATTTCTTAATTGGAAACTGGGACAGAATAATATATAGAAAAGCCTAAACCAGACATCTGTATAAAATTCCATTGCACTTTGAAAGCATGTCAAATATAGTGGTGCCATTAATACCTGTATTTATTCAGTTCCTCAAACAGTTGAAGGCATTGCTCTTGATCAATAAATCCATGATTCTGTTAAAGCACAAAAAAGTGGCCCAATAATACATACAAACGTAATGTCAACAATAGCAAATGCAACTATATTTAAATGCAGAAGAAACTAACCCAAATCATACTAATAAAAATAATCATGATACCATCAAACAAGGATGACAGCACAAGGGCCATATTTTGACAAACTAAAAAGGGGGGAGGGGTGTATAACTTATTCTATATATGCACATAAAAATGAACTCATACATACCATAAATTCAGAGAGCTCCAGCATTTTAATGCCTATTGATATGTCAATGGATCCAACAGGCATGATCAATTGTTTTTCGTTCAATACACAAGCATGTCAGATTGTTGTAAAATAGAGAGCAATAAATATGTAAAGGGTAGAGAGAAGCGAAAGTGGAATCAAAGAGAGTTAAGGTGGTTTGGTCATGAAGACCTACGCCCACAGGGGAAAAACCTGATGGCTACATCTTTACTATATTTCTTCATGTGTTACAATATACCCTATGTAGGGTTTATATAGAAACCTATAATTAGGTTTACATACAAGTACATGCGCCTATACTAGCTTTGGGCCTCATGGGCCACACATGATATCTCCAACACATATAGTCCAAGACCTTAAACATTATGATGCAAGTGACATTATTTTAGCCGAAGACATAGGATCAATATGAGTTTCTTTTGTATTTAAGTAAGAAGATATCTCTCCGGAGTCTAGAAGAAAAAATTCCTTTAAGTTATAAAGAGTACTACTACTTATCAAAAAGGTATAAAGAGTACTATCTAAATAAGATTATCTAGAAGTAAAAAAATAAAATAAAAAAGAGTTTAGAGATGAAAAATTGAATGAAAGGTATAAGCAAGACATATATCCTTTAATCAAGATTTATCAAAAAAGGAAAGATCAAGAAAATTGATAAAGCTTGTTGCAGAAGCATGCTAAGAGGAGAATACCTGTCAGACAATCATACTTACATGTTTATCTATGAGATTAAAAGCTCTCTTCAACATAATTCTCCTCATACGGTCCATCTCAGAAACTTGTTTCACAAGCTACAACAAATAAAAGATGTAAACATATGCATTTATATTCTTTCATGAAATCACAAGAAGAAACTAAGCATAGCTGTTTCTGAAACATTAAGTAGTAAAGAATATACCAGCAGCTGAAATTAATAGATGAACACAGATACAATAGCTGCATCTTATTGTCCAAGCTTATAGGGCAGCTTAAAAAGATGAAATAAACCATACCTGACTTTTAAAGCTGTCATATACAACAGCAAGAATCAAGTTGGTGACGAAGTAAACCCCCAATAGGACGTAAAGAACAAAAAACAGAGAATACCAACGCGAAGCCCTTAAAGACAATATAAATTGATGATGCATTAGATCAAGATTTATATGTCATCAACAGAAATTTCAAGACACCAAAAAACAGAAATATCAATGGAGATGTGACATGGTTTTAACAACGGTCCCGGAGGAAATTACAGAAATGTGGAAACAGAACAAGTAAACAATAGCAGAACTCAAGAAATGCTACGGCACAGAATATAATTACTTTTAAAGGGGCAAATGGGTGGGCAAATTACAGAAAACCTTCAGATGTTTTGAAGAGTAACGATGGCACACGTAACATAATAAGACAGGAATGCCCAAAGGTTTTGAAACAAATCTGATATGCCTCCAGGTTGTTGACCTTACCACCCCTCCTGCTGACTTTTCTTATCTTAAACATGTATTAGTCATTCTGTTCCTGACCTTTAATAAATTATAGCACAAATTCACTAAAACAACTTCAGTGCAAAGCAAGTATATGGAATCTCCCCTGAGAAGGTTATAATCCTAAATTTAAAGTCTAAAAATTCCAAAAAAGTGGGAAAAGGATACTGCATAAGGCAGACAGCCAATCAAACAAATATCTCAGAAACAAAATTTTAAGCTCATGCTATAATCTCAAAGGATAAGCATATAAGCATAAACTCGCATTTTCAAAATGCGGTTTCACTTGAACTCGCATCTTCAAAATGCGATTCAAAAAGTGCCTTATTTTCATTTTGTTTCAGCACGGCAGTATTTTTGCACTTTTAAATTAGCAACACAATTTCGTACAAATGGACAACCTCAAGATGTCTTTCACAACCCTAAGTAACTTTCTTGATTACATAATTTTACAAGACTAAATTCTTGAAGGACAAAACTCATGTGGTACAAAATTCCTTTTGGCAATTAACAGGCTTCTCTTAGTATTCTATACCATAATATCCCAAGTTATACCTAGAATATTTATGCTCAAATGTTATGTGAATGACTAGGTGAAAAGATAAACAATCATGTAGTACTATTTTTCTTGAATTAGAAAATGCTAACAGTATTGTTAGAATAATGGTTAAATGACTAAATTCACTATTTCCTAACAGCTTAAGCTTTTGGGAGAATCGGTAATTTATCATGGTATCAGATCAGATGTCTTGAATTCGAACTATATCTCTACTCTACCTCCCATTTAAAAAGTTAAAATCCCACGTGTTGGGCCCATTCATTAAGGGGGAGTTTGAGACCACGATGAAGGGTAATTTATCAATCATGTGTGGGTCCAAAGTCCCCCTTAATATGTGGGGCCCAATTCATGGGATTTTAAATTTTAAAATGGGAGGGTAGAGTGGAGACAGGGTTTGAACTCGAGACCGCATGCTCCGATACCATGATAGATTACCACTTGTCCCAAAAGCTTAAGATGTTAGGAAATGGTGAATTTAATCAATTTAACTAATATTCTAATAATAACAGAAGCCTATACTAAAGATTTTATAATCTAACTATTCGGAGTTGAATGATAAGATTTCCAGCAGCTATTGCAGCTTCTTTTGGGTGTGATTTCCTTCTTTCCTAGGTGTGATTGGCTGGGCTATTTCTGTTCATCTTCTTCTTTCTATTAGTGTTAATGTGTCTGTAAGCTTGATATACATTCTTGTTCTACTCCCTAATAGTTCAAGTTTTTGTGACCAATGGTTACACTCTTTCTTAAGAGATGATTTGATGCCTGCAGCAGGCCTGAAAGTTTTTATTTAAACCCATATAAATCTATAATCCATAACCAAAATTCCTATTTTAAAACTCCAGCCATCCCTAAACCTGCTGCACATTGAAAGTAAAAGACCCTGCAGTAATCAATAAATCAGTTGTACCATCACAAAAATGTCATGAAAGACCCATGTACAATTGAACTGGACAACAAGTTTGTATCTTATTATGTCAATATAAAATAATAACATATCAAAGAAATGATTAGCATCTTCAAAATGATGAAGTATTTTCATGCAAAGAACAGTATCAAATGGACACTTTCCAGTTCACCAATAGCAAGCTGGAAATTGAACACCACTGGAAAGAACAAAAAAAATTGAGGAAAAAGGTATCTTAATCACTTTCTAATTACTTACTTGTACGCAGGAATCCAGACATCTGGATTGTTGGATGTGGTGAACAAAACAAACATCTGATACAGTGTGGTGCCATACGAAGTAAATACTGTTTTCCCCTGTTGGGTATCTTCAAACATGACATAGGCTACCCAACTGGAAAACAGAAGAAATAAAAGCCCTAAAGCCTGCAATTCAAACAAATCAGTCAGTAATAAGCATGAAAAGTGAAAACTAAAAGCATTAAGCAAATGAAGTGTACCATCCCTAAAGTCACAAGCAAAAAAAGAGAGAATTCGTATTAAGGAATTTTATTAGAGAGGAGACCTACAAGTATGGATGAAGTATACAAGAGGTCCCCTAAAAATATTAAAATATAAGACTTAAAGACACAAAAGGAATATAAGTCCTGCAAATAGCAATTGACCACTCATACAGCAAGAATTTTTTTTTTTATGACGACTATACCACCAAGGTAGGACCCTTCGGATCCATCCTTGGGTAGTAAACCCCGGATACACAACCCCACACGCCAGACCATGTATCGGGTAAACCAAGAAAAGCTTTTTCTGGTGGGGATTGAACCCAGGATGTCTGACTCTACAGATCATCCCAAGCCTCCTATCACTAGCCTACACCCTGACGGGTTACTCATACAGTAAAACAAATGTAGACAAATTCGACACTACTAAGTTTATGATTATTTCTTTCTCTGCAAATTTAGAAACTAGAAAAATTTGCAAGCTAAACAGTATAGATAAAGGTACAACAATAAGATGGTAAATATACCAAGACATTTAAGTATGTGCCAAGCATTCCAGCCAAGATGAAGATGGTCGATCGTAATTCCCTACGACCAAAATAGAATGAGAAAACATCAAACTAATTTAACAAAACTTGTTTGACAGTAAAAGGTAAAGTATAAAGACATGCATGCGCATCATGAAATGTAATATGTATGGCTATTTACAGTGATTATGCGAGTTCTGATCCCAAAACTTTGACATCACCAATGGTTTGTGGTTGCATTTAACTTAATCTTCTGGCCCTTGGTCCGTCAAGACTTAATTTATGGTCTCATGCTATGATATCTCAGGTCCCACTTCTTTTAATCAGGGAGTCCTTAGGAAAATATGAATATTTTTTTTTGTCCCTTCACTGTCAACATTGTGTGTATATCTCCAACTGAATAAGCAGTATAGCTACTGCTGAGGTTCAAGTATTGAGCAAGATACTTTCTTAATGATAAAGGGAAAATTTTGCCAATTCATTCACCCTAAAAAGTTACTTCTTTGCACTGGATTGATTATAAATGAAAACTATATTCATGAGTACTGAAGAAATAAACCACCTTAAAGCAATTAAAACATACCAACAAATTCCATTTCAAAGATTTTTCAGTTCAACAGAATGATTGGATGGTAGTGTCAACCCTTCCGGTTTCAAAACTTTCATCTTCTCAGCTTATAAATATGACCAATATTTCTTGTGTATTCCCCATCAAATGATTGGATGGTTGTGTCAACCCTTCAGGTTTCGCCCAGCAGTCTTAATCTTAATTAACATCTCACATGCATATATGTCCTAAGCAACGTCAGTCTATGTATAATGAAACTTTATACAATTCCAAATCTTACTCTATAACCCTTCCTCCATAGTTCATCTTTCATTAACTGCTCTCTGTCTCCGCCATTAAAACTCCATTCACTTTAAGTCAGGGGATGAATTTTTTCTAATAAGTAATAAAAATTTTAGTAAAAAAGATAGGAATTAACACCAGGTTTCACCCAGCAGTCTTAATCTTAATTAAAACCTCACATGCATATATGTCCTAAGCAACGTCGGTCTTTTTTTTTTTAATTGAAAAGCAAAGTCGGTCTTTGTATAATGCAGCTTTACACAATTCCAAATCTTACTCTATAACCCTTCCTCCATAGTTCATCTTTCATTTAACTGCTCTTGGTCTCCTCGATTAAAACTCCATTCACTTGAAGACAGGGGATGGATTTCTTTCTTATAGGTAATGGAAATTTAGTAGAAAAGATAAAAATAACTATAAAATGGGGAAAACATTAAATCCCCCTTAACAAATTACAACAGAAAAAATCAAAAGAGCAATAAAATAAAAGAGAGAATCAGGATGCATATTACCTATAATCAGCATCCAGTCATACACGGATAGTACAAAAATGGATTGTAGTGAGTTTCCATTAAGCTCGGTATCATTAAATATATGGTCATTTCTCTCCCACCAAATTGACCACACAATACAAAGTAGAACTATACCATAGTTGTAGGGACCACCCATTGCATCTCCAAATAGAGATAAAGCTAATGACCATGACCAATGTGCCACAACACAAATCGAAAAACCACAAAGAAGGCCAACTTGGCAATCCTTCAAAGAAAAATAAAAAGCAATTAAAAATAGGAAAATTAAGGCAATTTTCTTAAAGGATAAAACTTAGGAACAATTCCTTAGGTTAGGTACATTAGGTTCCCTAATTGAATTCAAACAGATAACTGCATTGAATTTAAATATTCTTGGAAAAGATAACATTGTTTATGTTTCATTAGTTAATGCAACCATGTGTTTGAATTCTATTGGAGAACTTAATGTACCTAACCTAAGGAACTGTACCTAAATTTTATCCTTTCTTAAATTAGAAGTCATCTCACAATAGAAATGCTAGTCGTTGTCATTAGAGACTCAAACTCTGCTATAGGCCTAAAATAAAAACATAAATAAAAAATTGTTCTAACCTTAAAAGACTCATACCTAGGCCTTTAAAACCACATGAATTTTACTTCAATTGGACTTCACACATGGGCTTCATAAAATAAGTCTTGAATTGGACTTCCTAGGATGTGTAAAACGAAAACATCCCCGATAATGGTCTCATGCTCACCATCAAAGAAACCACTAGGAAAGAGATACCACCATCAATCTCCACCATAAAATCCCTAAGCCTAGTTACAGACAAAGAGAGAGAATGAATGAGGAGGGAGAGAGACGTCAAAAGGCGTTTGAGTTCCGTTAGCAGCTAGGTGAGGTGGAGCTAAATTAGCTTTTTAATTGATTTGGCAAGCTTTGATTGGGCCATCTGGTCTATATTGCAAAAATTGAATATTAGTAAATTGTAGGAGATATGCTTTCAGGACAAAGGGAGTATTTTTTTATATATACATAGGTAATTTAAGAATTTTATTGAAAATAAACAAGATTATACTCCCCCATGAATATAGGCAGTATACTAGGGATGCTACAGACATCATTATAGTTACACAAATCTAGAAATTCCTTCAAAGTAGAAAAGGAATGACCACTCAAAGCAGCCATCCAATCATACATGGAGAGTTTAACTCCAAAGGCAAACATTCGATCCCTTTAAAAGTAGGCTGGTTGCGTTCTCTCCAAATAGTCCACATGGTGCATAAGGGAATGGCCCCTCATGAGTCAGCATTACAATGTCTACCAAAGCCCTCTTTCCAACAAGCCAACAAATCCAACACCCTCTTAGGCATAACCCAATGGATTCCAAACAAGTAAAATACCAATGAACATAGATTATGTGCAAAATCACAGTGAAGGAGCAAATGATCTATAGAATCCCCACTTTCCTTGCACATGCAACACCACTGTACAATACAAATATTTCTCTTTCAAAGATTATCCATACTGAGAATCTTTCCTCTATCAGTTGTCCACGTGAAGAAAGCTACTTTTGTGGGGACCTTAACCTTCCAAATACTTTTCCATGGAAAAAAAAAATGAGGATTTCTGTTAGTAAGAACCTTGCAATAAGACTTTACCTCAAATATACTGCTCCTAGTTTGAGTCCCAACACATTTGAGATTCCCCATCCCTATTAATTTTAGTGGAGTAGAGAAGGTCAAGAAATGATTGTAAAGACTCCACCTCCAAATTGTGGACGGGTCTAGTGAATAGAAAGTCCCAATGAATTGCACCATTATTTCATCGAACATAGTCTACCACAAAAGCCTCCTTATCTCGGGCTATTCTTAATACTTCAGGAAAATCCTCCTTAAGGGTCACCACCACACACCATGGATCATGCCAAAAAGCGAATACAAAGACCATTGCCCACTTCAAATTTGATGAATTTAGAGAACTTCTCCCACCCATTGCGAATATGTTTCCAAAGGGACACACCATATGGTTCATTGATCACCCCCAAAACCCAACTTCCCTACTCATTACCATACTTTTTATCTACTATTATTCTCCATAATATTTATTTTTCCATGGCATAATGCCAAAGCCGCTTTCCCAACAACCCATTATTAAAACGTAGGAGTTTTGTTGTGCTGTCCTCTCATCTTCATTCTTTTCTTTCTTATTCCCCTCGTTCTCTTTCTTTTCTCACCGTGGAAAAAAGATTTTATCTTGATTTCTTGCATTAGAGGACCCTACTGCAATTGTTACATTTCAAAGCATAATTTATTTTAAAGTACCTTGTGAAGTATATATCACAAGACAAACATCTGCCAAATCACAGTGTGCATGCCCATGTTTCTTGAAGTCTAATTCGAGACATACACTCACAAACAAAGACATGGATAGTTCATATGGAAAAAAATAATAATAAAATAAAATTCAGTTTCATCACAGTACCTAAAGTTCAGCATGAAAAACACGACTCTGATATATGGTGCAATTCTGAGAGGAAGATAATCAAAGGCCACTGGAGACAAATAGAGAGCATAAACCAGTATATCAGCAACCAAAATTAACAGGAAAGCCACCTGAAAAAACCAAAAAAGGGAAATTTCACAATCAGACTGAAGGAAAAGAATATCATGACATTGAACTTTCAACGGATAAATCAGATATATGTCAGCACCAGACTTTTTTCTTCTCTGGCCTACATACAAAAGGCTCAAAATGTGAATTGCACTAAAAACTGAGAGATTATATTATCTGTAAGATACAATGTTGCTTATTTTGGTCAAATCATTGATGATGCTGTTGATGTCTTTGTTGCTGCTGCTCTAAACTAATCCAAGAATTGATGGCAATGCAATTCAGGAATTACGAGGCTCCATTTTACTTTCTATCAAGGATATTTCATTACTTATGACTTCGTTATCAACAATATTCATTTCTACATCTGTGCAGCTAGAAACCTATACCATTGTTTTAGGTCTTCTAAATCATAGCAACTGATATAGATTTTTAAATATTGAAGGCCCTTTCAGGCTGTCTTACATGGTCAATACTTTAACCTTAATTAAAAAAAATAAATAAATAAATAAAAAACTCCTACTAGGAACTCTTTCTATTAGATCCACTTGCTAATCTTTTTTTCTTTTCCTATTTTTTTTTGGTCAAATTGCAGTTAATATGAATTTATAATTAAGTGGTCAATAATACAACTAAGAGTATGACCTAGATAATTAAAGAGGTTAATCTCATGAAAGATTTACTTTCTTTGGTGAACTTCTCAGTTATTTGATTCAATGATTTTAATCCCTAGTACAAGCTATAGACGGAAGCTTCTAACTATATAAAAACCAAAAGCATCTTGGTAAAAATTAAAACCAGAAATCACTTCTTTTTACTTTTTGGTAAGTTAGAAAATAACTACACGAGAAAGAATCAGGAAGTACCTTTAATTGATTAAGACGACTTTTCCAATAAAGACGGTACCCTTCATATGAAATTGGAAAGAAAATATGTATCACGAGTATGATTAGAGTTATGCCCTGCATAAGAAAGCAGAAACTTATGCAACTTGAAAAAGATCTAAGGAAACTTGTGGTAAAAAAACTAAGCTGAGAAGAAGCTCATATAAACAACCCTAGAGATCTACCAACATGCCCAAAAGTAAACAGTTCTGTAATTCGAATCATCACCATAAGATTTGTGTACCACCTCAGCACCATGTATATTTCTAACACTAACCAGACTATAAATAACATAATCCTTGACATACCATGTATTTAATCAAGATCTTCTAGCACTAGACCTTGAATTACAAATAAAGGCCCCCTAGAAAACATCATTAACAGGTTACCATAGTGTTTGATAATAATCACCTAACCCACAATCCAATATCCATTTCCAAAGAAACAACTAATGATTATGCTCCTTTTTTATTTTTTATTTTGTGTTTAACCAAACTACAGACCCTTCCCACGATGGGTCAAACTCGAGACTTCTGATCAAAGTAGATAAAATGAGGGTTTTGTTCCTTTAAGACAGATTTTTAAACTGGTCTTACTGCCAATATCAAAGAAACTTTCAGCAATTCAGTCATTGAGTTCAATAGTTCCTCATATTAAAATACTGACTCTAGAGATATAGTAATATCATAATCTTTTTCAAAAGATCGAAATTCCATTTGTAATTTTCTTAAAAAGGCCAATGACCACTGACTCAAATGACACTTCCTTCTCTCACAAGTTCGGCTGGAGGGTTGTGGTTGGAGGGTGACGTCGTGGATTCAAAACCTACTAATTGCATAGGATACTTACCAATCGAAAAAATTCTTATTAAAAAAAAATTATTGTTGTAATGTTTGTTGGAACATGAATAAGCTATAAATTCAGATAAAACATTGAAGTTTCTTCTCCAAATATTAGCTATGTAGGCTAGATGCTTAAATTTGCATCAGTTACAAATATTCAGCATTTCCTAAAAATCTTGTCAATTCAATATCTAAATCTCATTCCAATGCAAAAGAAAAGCGGGGGCACTTGAAGTGAAGGATTTTAGGCAGGGTAAAACTTAGGTAAAATTCCTTAGGTTAGGTACATTAGGTTCTTCAATTGAATTCAAACACATGGTTGCATTAACCAATGAAACACAAACAATGTTATCTTTTCCAAGAATATTTAAATTCAATGTATTTGAATTCAACTAGGAACCTAATGTACTTGACCTCAGGAACTGTACTTAAGTTTTACCTTTTTAGGCATATGTTTGGCAAGTAGTAAATTCTGGTCAAAGTTTTGGCAAATAGATTGGAGAAAGGGGGGGGGGGGGGGGTTAATGTTGTGTCTAACATACAAAATGCATTTTTCAAGGCAGACAAATACTTGACGACTCTATCCTCATAGCTACTAAATCTTTTTATAATTGTTTGAAATTTGACAATTAGGGGGTTTGTCATTTCTATAAACATGATGTGGAAAAAGGCTTATGACCATGTCAATTGGGATTTTTTTTTTTTGTTACAACAGTGTGGCTTTGGGGAAAATGGATGAAGTGGATAGCTTTCTGTGTTTCCATAGTCAGATTTTTGTACTGGTGAATAGCACCACTATTGGTTTTTTCAATAGCAGTAGGGGGTTACATTACGTCAAGGGGATCTGCTTTTCAATTATTGTTTGTGGTGGTTAAGGAGACATTAAGCAGGATGTTAGAAAGAGCTATGTCAGGGGGATATTTATTAATAATGTGAAGGGTGAAGTGATCTCCCATCTCCTTTTCGCTGACGACACACTCATCTTATGCGATGTAAACTACATCCAATTTTGCTAATTAATATGCATCCTCATCTGTTTAAGGCGGAATTAGGATTGAGGATCAATTTGAGTAAATCTGAAATTGTGCCAATTGGAGAGGTAATGAATGTCGAGGAATTGGCAAGTAATCTTAGACGTCATGTTCTGATGAAATACTTGGGTTTGCCTTTGGGAGCTCACTTCAAGGCAAGGTACATATGGGATTCCATTATAGATAAATGCATAAGAGATTGGCTGGCTGGAAGCAATTGTACTTATTTAAAAGGGGGAGACTCACTCTAATCAAAAGTATGTTATCTAGCCTTCCAACTTATTTCTTATCTTTATTCCCATTGCTTGTAAGAGTGGCTAAAAGTTTGAAAAAAAAATAGCATTTTCTTTAGGGTGGAATGGATGAGGAATTCAAATTTCTACATGTGGCCCCAATTTAATGTGCCTATTAATTTCATAAACATGTGTCCATCATGCTTGGTTTAAATTATATCATATATTTTAGGCAAAAGTATTGTTTTCGTCCCTAAACTTTGCATGAAGTTCAGTTTTCGTTCTAGAATTTTACAAAGTTCGTTTTTCGTCCCTGAACTTTGAAAAAGTTCGTTTTTCTTTAAAGTTCAGGAACGAAATTCATGTGTGAAAACGAACTTTTTCAAATTTCAAAGACGAAAAACGAATTTTTCAAAGTTCAGGGACGAAAACCAAACTTCATGCAAAATTTAGGGATAAAAACAATACTTTTGCCTATATTTTATACCATGATAATAAATTTATGTTGGTACCACACATCTTGATGCAGCCAGCAAATAGTTCAAGGAAAAACAAGATTAATTACCAAAAGATTTAAGAATTGTGGTCTAGTTTCAATGTGCGGCCTTCTTGGATCCTTTCATAAGGCTACTTTAGTTATGATTGAGTCTTAGTATTAAGTTTCTTTAGGTTAGAAAGTTGCTAGATCGGTTCAGTGGCTTATGGTTTATGGTCTTTTGTTTTCCGGAGATTTGGTATTTTATGGGTGCTTCAGGTTTGGGATTTGGTTCCTTTTTGCCTTATCTGGACTCTATGGCGAGAACGGAATAATCGTATTTTCGAGAATATGGAGCGCACGGAATCTCATCTCTTTGAATTATTTTCCAATACTTTGTATGATTGGACTACAGTTTGGGGCTATTCCAGCTCTATTTCTGTTATTTCTTTCTTAGATTCTTTACACATATCACTTATCAAAAAAAAAAAAAGATTCTTTACACATATCTTCAAACTCATTGTAATCTTTCACCCCTTTTGTGTTCATACTTTACGCACACAAAGTGGTTTCATTAATAAATTGCATTATTACTTATCAAAAATATATATATATATATATATTTTTTTTAATAAAATTTCATTACTTATGAAAAAAAAAATTAAGTTTTATTAAAATAAGGGAAATCTATTAATTTTCCAGAATTTCTGGAATGGGCATTACTAAGGGCCCATGAATCTTATTTTATGTTTTGAGTTCTTTTTCTATTTGCTTTAGAAGTTCAGAATTACTTTTCTTTGTTATTAGGAGTCCTAGTCTTTCTATAAAGAGGTATTATGAGTCATTTCTAACAAAAGGTTTGGTAATAGCCTTCTATGCCGTAAATAAAATTTAAGATAGAGAGATTGAATTTAATAAATTCCAGCAGCTTATTTTCAAGCTTTGGGGGTGTGACATCTTAGTAAACTTAGGTGTGATTACTTAGGGTTTATCTGTTTTTGTTTCTTGTTCTATTCACTATTTTGAACAACCTTCAAATTCATTCAAGCTCCAATCTTTTTATTACTTGACCTTACCTAAACCCTTAAACGTCAAACCCTATTCAAGAACCCTGCAAGATCTCATCAGGGAATCCTAATTTGGTGCTGAATTTTTAAAGATCCTACATCAACAAGAAACTCCAATCATGTCGAATTTATAACTTAACCACTTGGCACAAAAAGATAGCAAGTTGAAAGAACAAATGCTGAACAGAAGTGGCTTTGTCCCATAAATGTTTTGTTCATTTATTTATCACTTCCAGCCTTCCATTCCATAATATCTTAAACCCTGTGTGTGTGCACAAGGACAAAATGCATATATATATGTGTGTGTGTGTGTGTGTGTGTGTGTGTGTGTGTGTGTGTGTGTGAATCATGTTCAACTAAGAAGAATAATACAATAGCAGCATATGCCCTCAACAGTCTAGAGGTCATATATATTTCTTCTGAATATCTTATTCTTACCTCATAAATAAGAGACTCCTCAACACTTAAGTAGGGCAACTCCCCAAGATAGTAGTACTCCCTATCATTGCAAGAATCTGTAGAATAGTTGGTACACCACAAAGGTTTCTGCACACAGTGTAGCAAGTTAAGAATAAATAAATACCTTGACAGGACTACCAGGGTTTTTTCTTCTTCTTTTTTCCTTTTTGCCTAAAGGCCTAACACCAATGCATTGAACAGAAAAACAAACAGCAACCAAAATTAAAGGGAAAAAAACTAACCTCTAAGAAATTTAGGATTATCAATGCAAAATAAGTGAGGGACCAAATGATATCAAATTGAGTAAATAGGAAGTAGAATTTTGCAGCGCTCTGGAAGTTTGGTTGATCAAGAATTTGCTCAGGTAAACCAATACCATCTTCAGCCTGCAGAAAGCATTTTCAACCGATAGAAAAGTAATCATTTGTTTGGAAAAAGAAATGAGAATAAGAATATTACTGAAGTAATGAGTAAAAATTTCAGACAATTCAGAGAGACAGAAAAGCTAGACAAGACTATAATTTCTATTTGTTTCTTTCTTGGTTACACAATTTATAATTCTTCCAAATATCACAAAATCCCACGGGTAAAACAACGAAAACCTTATGAGGTTGATAAAAAAAAAAAAAATTTAAAAAGAGACACACATTAATGAACTTCTTCTTTGGTTAGTTACATGTTAACAAACTTATTAAAAATAAATTTCGGAAATAAATCCCTGATTTCCTCATATACTTTGAAGTCTTTCAAAAAAATCATGAAAGATTGAATTAATAAAATGAAAAAACAATATTCAAAAAAAAGAAAAAGAAAAAAAATACCTGTCTTTCTTTGTTAATCTAGTGCATCATTTGTTGCATCTATATCTTTTTTTGTTTTAACCTATCAAATAATTTTTACTTAACATAATTTTCAATTGTTCTATTGTTCACGGGAAATATTTTCATGATTCATCCTATATCGTTGAATCAAGTGTGTGATTGTTGCGGGTTTATCAGTATCGCTGGGATGTGATGAGATATGTGCAACGACAACATCACAGATCTAAGACTATCATATTGCTTGATTGTTGACCTCAATACTATGTAATGTTAATGTCAGATTATGTACAATCTCTTTAAGTTTAAGAATAAATTATGTACAAAATAAATAAATTAATATCACAATCAATTTGAATTCTCATATAACTTTTCTTTCTATTTTTTTTGGTAAAGTTCATATAACTCACCTTCATAATAACCTACTTCGAAATTCTAAAAACAAATCCATTATGAAATTGGCTTAAAAAATCAGTATTAAGAAGAAGCATATGCACCATAACATAATCAAGGACAAGAAAAGGTAAGAAGAATTGCAGGTTGACATTACAACAGTGAAAGTGAAAGTAGAGAATAAAACGAACCAGATCAACGAGAGCGGCAGCCTTTTGATACGACGAGCCATGAGCAATGGCATCTGAACGATTATGGGGCTCTCTCCTGCGACCCCCATTACTACTGCTTTCTCCGCTTATCAGAGGCTTCTCCATCTGAGAGAAATGAAATGATTTTCCAGAGCGAAAAAGAAAACCGAAACCAAATGAAACTTTCCGAGAGAGAGAGAGAGCTGGTTAAGAAGGTTGTGATCCGAGACGTAGTGAGACAGTTATGAAATGAATCTTGTTTATTATTAAACAAACTCTCAACTTTCAACTTTGGCTGATACTTCCGATTACGACGAATCGGGTACTTGGGTTACTATGAGCTAATCCTCAAGCCTGCTCCCATGTACTCACCTTTAAAATTGTCTTAAAAAGTAGTTCGGACTTCGGATTGGTTCTAATCATACTATCTATTTTACCTCTTACGATCAAAAGAATTCGAAGCGGGCTTATTGGAGCTATAAAAAATGATCTCAACTATCATTCTCCGAAAGTTTAACAAGAATGATTCTTTTTGGTAAAGTATGAGCAGGGAGATTCTAGATTGGTCCGTACTATCATAAATTGATACGGACCTATTGTCATGGGCTAATGGCCAAGGAATGAAGTCGGCAAAAGGAATCGCTTGGGAGTGAGAGGCCTCACCTGCTTATCATGAGCTCCTCTTTTTTGCTTTTTTTTTTTCAGATGTGATTGTCAAAAACAAAAACACTATTATTTGGTCCAGCTATGATTTTTGATTTTTTATAATCAAAAGTGGAATAATATACACATATATTCACGATTATATAGAGAATACCCATAAATATAGTAATGAATTTTAACATTTTAAATGATTCTTTCACTCTATGCTTTCTCTAAAACACGTTTCCTTTTTTTTTCAGTAATCTAATTCATAAATAACAGAATTAGAATTTACGAAACATTTTTTTTTAATGTTAATATTTTCAATTGTAAAATATAAGAAAGCTCATCTATCTATATTTATTAGGGGTGGGCAAAAACCCGTGGATCCCGACCCGCCTGACCAATCCGGCCGACCCGCTCACCCGCCCGCCCGTGAGTTGTACATGGACGGATACTGGATTTTATTATTTTTCTTATTCGGGTTTCGGGCGGGCCACGAGTTTTGTGTTTTTTGTCGGGTGGATACCCACCTGCCCGACCATTTAATTATAAATATTAAAAAATATATATAAAATCCTAAACTACCCATGACCCACCCATCCCTCACTTTCTCACCCGACTCTCTCACTCACCTTCAGAGCTCATTTCCTCTCTCGGTCTCTCCCCCACTCTCAACCCCCTTCAAAGCTAGCATTCCAACCCCTAACTCACGACAGCTTCTTCACTGGCGCGGCATCTTCTTCACCAGCACGAGCTCACGGCATCTTCTTCACCGGCACGAGCTCACGGCATCTTCTTCACTGGCGCAGCATCGTCTTCTTCTTGGGCACGACGAGCTCACGAGAGCAGCTTCTTCACCGGAACGATCATTGGAGCTCTCTCTCTCTCTCTCTCGGCGTTTGCTTGCCATCACGGGGTGGCTCCAGATCAGGTGAGACCTCACCGGATCTGGTGAGATCTCGCCAGATTAGATCTAGCGAGATCCTCGCCAATCCGGTGAGATCTCGTCAGATCTA
>OU015769.1:11092910-11109745 GCA_907173295.1 Fagus sylvatica
ACATGAATAAGCTATAAATTCAGAATAAAACATTGAAGTTTCTTCTCCAAATATTAGCTATGTAGGCTAGATGCTTAAATTTGCATCAGTTACAAATATTCAGCATTTCCTAAAAATCTTGTCAATTCAATATCTAAATCTCATTCCAATGCAAAAGAAAAGCGGGGGCACTTGAAGTGAAGGATTTTAGGCAGGGTAAAACTTAGGTAAAATTCCTTAGGTTAGGTACATTAGGTTCTTCAATTGAATTCAAACACATGGTTGCATTAACCAATGAAACACAAACAATGTTATCTTTTCCAAGAATATTTAAATTCAATGTATTTGAATTCAACTAGGAACCTAATGTACTTGACCTCAGGAACTGTACTTAAGTTTTACCTTTTTAGGCATATGTTTGGCAAGTAGTAAATTCTGGTCAAAGTTTTGGCAAATAGATTGGAGAAAGGGGGGGGGGGGGGGGGTTAATGTTGTGTCTAACATACAAAATGCATTTTTCAAGGCAGACAAATACTTGACGACTCTATCCTCATAGCTACTAAATCTTTTTATAATTGTTTGAAATTTGACAATTAGGGGGTTTGTCATTTCTATAAACATGATGTGGAAAAAGGCTTATGACCATGTCAATTGGGATTTTTTTTTTTTGTTACAACAGGTGTGGCTTTGGGGAAAATGGATGAAGTGGATAGCTTTCTGTGTTTCCATAGTCAGATTTTTGTACTGGTGAATAGCACCACTAGTGGTTTTTTCAATAGCAGTAGGGGGTTACATTACGTCAAGGGGATCTGCTTTTCAATTATTGTTTGTGGTGGTTAAGGAGACATTAAGCAGGATGTTAGAAAGAGCTATGTCAGGGGGATATTTATTAATAATGTGAAGGGTGAAGTGATCTCCCATCTCCTTTTCGCTGACGACACACTCATCTTATGCGATGTAAACTACATCCAATTTTGCTAATTAATATGCATCCTCATCTGTTTAAGGCGGAATTAGGATTGAGGATCAATTTGAGTAAATCTGAAATTGTGCCAATTGGAGAGGTAATGAATGTCGAGGAATTGGCAAGTAATCTTAGACGTCATGTTCTGATGAAATACTTGGGTTTGCCTTTGGGAGCTCACTTCAAGGCAAGGTACATATGGGATTCCATTATAGATAAATGCATAAGAGATTGGCTGGCTGGAAGCAATTGTACTTATTTAAAAGGGGGAGACTCACTCTAATCAAAAGTATGTTATCTAGCCTTCCAACTTATTTCTTATCTTTATTCCCATTGCTTGTAAGAGTGGCTAAAAGTTTGAAAAAAAAATAGCATTTTCTTTAGGGTAGAATGGATGAGGAATTCAAATTTCTACATGTGGCCCCAATTTAATGTGCCTATTAATTTCATAAACATGTGTCCATCATGCTTGGTTTAAATTATATCATATATTTTAGGCAAAAGTATTGTTTTCGTCCCTAAACTTTGCATGAAGTTCAGTTTTCGTTCTAGAATTTTACAAAGTTCGTTTTTCGTCCCTGAACTTTGAAAAAGTTCGTTTTTCTTTAAAGTTCAGGAACGAAATTCATGTGTGAAAACGAACTTTTTCAAATTTCAAAGACGAAAAACGAATTTTTCAAAGTTCAGGGACGAAAACCAAACTTCATGCAAAATTTAGGGATAAAAACAATACTTTTGCCTATATTTTATACCATGATAATAAATTTATGTTGGTACCACACATCTTGATGCAGCCAGCAAATAGTTCAAGGAAAAACAAGATTAATTACCAAAAGATTTAAGAATTGTGGTCTAGTTTCAATGTGCGGCCTTCTTGGATCCTTTCATAGGCTACTTTAGTTATGATTGAGTCTTAGTATTAAGTTTCTTTAGGTTAGAAAGTTGCTAGATCGGTTCAGTGGCTTATGGTTTATGGTCTTTTGTTTTCCGGAGATTTGGTATTTTATGGGTGCTTCAGGTTTGGGATTTGGTTCCTTTTTGCCTTATCTGGACTCTATGGCGAGAACGGAATAATCGTATTTTCGAGAATATGGAGCGCACGGAATCTCATCTCTTTGAATTATTTTCCAATACTTTGTATGATTGGACTACAGTTTGGGGCTATCCCAGCTCTATTTCTGTTATTTCTTTCTTAGATTCTTTACACATATCACTTATCAAAAAAAAAAAAAGATTCTTTACACATATCTTCAAACTCATTGTAATCTTTCACCCCTTTTGTGTTCATACTTTACGCACACAAAGTGGTTTCATTAATAAATTGCATTATTACTTATCAAAAATATATATATATATATATATAGTTTTTTAATAAAATTTCATTACTTATGAAAAAAAAAATTAAGTTTTATTAAAATAAGGGTAATCTATTAATTTTCCAGAATTTCTGGAATGGGCAGTACTAAGGGCCCATGAATCTTATTTTATGTTTTGAGTTCTTTTTCTATTTGCTTTAGAAGTTCAGAATTACTTTTCTTTGTTATTAGGAGTCCTAGTCTTTCTATAAAGAGGTATTATGAGTCATTTCTAACAAAAGGTTTGGTAATAGCCTTCTATGCCGTAAATAAAATTTAGATAGAGAGATTGAATTTAATAAATTCCAGCAGCTTATTTTCAAGCTTTGGGGGTGTGACATCTTAGTAAACTTAGGTGTGATTACTTAGGGTTTATCTGTTTTTGTTTCTTGTTCTATTCACTATTTTGAACAACCTTCAAATTCATTCAAGCTCCAATCTTTTTATTACTTGACCTTACCTAAACCCTTAAACGTCAAACCCTATTCAAGAACCCTGCAAGATCTCATCGGGAATCCTAATTTGGTGCTGAATTTTTAAAGATCCTACATCAACAAGAAACTCCAATCATGTCGAATTTATAACCTAACCACTTGGCACAAAAAGATAGCAAGTTGAAAGAACAAATGCTGAACAGAAGTGGCTTTGTCCCATAAATGTTTTGTTCATTTATTTATCACTTCCAGCCTTCCATTCCATAATATCTTAAACCCTGTGTGTATGCACAAGGACAAAATGCATATATATATATATATATGTGTGTGTGTGTGTGTGTGTGTGTGTGTGTGAATCATGTTCAACTAAGAAGAATAATACAATAGCAGCATATGCCCTCAACAGTCTAGAGGTCATATATATTTCTTCTGAATATCTTATTCTTACCTCATAAATAAGAGACTCCTCAACACTTAAGTAGGGCAACTCCCCAAGATAGTAGTACTCCCTATCATTGCAAGAATCTGTAGAATAGTTGGTACACCACAAAGGTTTCTGCACACAGTGTAGCAAGTTAAGAATAAATAAATACCTTGACAGGACTACCAGGGTTTTTTCTTCTTCTTTTTTCCTTTTTGCCTAAAGGCCTAACACCAATGCATTGAACAGAAAAACAAACAGCAACCAAAATTAAAGGGAAAAAAACTAACCTCTAAGAAATTTAGGATTATCAATGCAAAATAAGTGAGGGACCAAATGATATCAAATTGAGTAAATAGGAAGTAGAATTTTGCAGCGCTCTGGAAGTTTGATTGATCAAGAATTTGCTCAGGTAAACCAATACCATCTTCAGCCTGCAGAAAGCATTTTCAACCGATAGAAAAGTAATCATTTGTTTGGAAAAAGAAATGAGAATAAGAATATTACTGAAGTAATGAGTAAAAATTTCAGACAATTCAGAGAGACAGAAAAGCTAGACAAGACTATAATTTCTATTTGTTTCTTTCTTGGTTACACAATTTATAATTCTTCCAAATATCACAAAATCCCACGGGTAAAACAACGAAAACCTTATGAGGTTGATAAAAAAAAAAAAAATTTAAAAAGAGACACACATTAATGAACTTCTTCTTTGGTTAGTTATATGTTAACAAGCTTATTAAAAATAAATTTCGGAAATAAATCCCTGATTTCCTCATATACTTTGAAGTCTTTCAAAAAAATCATGAAAGATTGAATTCATAAAATGAAAAAACAATATTCAAAAAAAAGAAAAAGAAAAAAAATACCTGTCTTTCTTTGTTAATCTAGTGCATCATTTGTTGCATTTATATCTTTTTTTGTTTTAACCTATCAAATAATTTTTACTTAACATAATTTTCAATTGTTCTATTGTTCACGGGAAATATTTTCATGATTCATCCTATATCGTTGAATCAAGTGTGTGATTGTTGCGGGTTTATCAGTATCGCTGGGATGTGATGAGATATGTGCAACGACAACATCACAGATCTAAGACTATCATATTGCTTGATTGTTGACCTCAATACTATGTAATGTTAATGTCAGATTATGTACAATCTCTTTAAGTTTAAGAATAAATTATGTACAAAATAAATAAATTAATATCACAATCAATTTGAATTCTCATATAACTTTTCTTTCTATTTTTTTTGGTAAAGTTCATATAACTCACCTTCATAATAACCTACTTCGAAATTCTAAAAACAAATCCATTATGAAATTGGCTTAAAAAATCAGTATTAAGAAGAAGCATATGCACCATAACATAATCAAGGACAAGAAAAGGTAAGAAGAATTGCAGGTTGACATTACAACAGTGAAAGTGAAAGTAGAGAATAAAACGAACCAGATCAACGAGAGCGGCAGCCTTTTGATACGACGAGCCATGAGCAATGGCATCTGAACGATTATGGGGCTCTCTCCTGCGACCCCCATTACTACTGCTTTCTCCGCTTATCAGAGGCTTCTCCATCTGAGAGAAATGAAATGATTTTCCAGAGCGAAAAAGAAAACCGAAACCAAATGAAACTTTCCGAGAGAGAGAGAGAGAGAGAGAGAGAGCTGGTTAAGAAGGTTGTGATCCGAGACGTAGTGAGACAGTTATGAAATGAATCTTGTTTATTATTAAACAAACTCTCAACTTTCAACTTTGGCTGATACTTCCGATTACGACGAATCGGGTACTTGGGTTACTATGAGCTAATCCTCAAGCCTGCTCCCATGTACTCACCTTTAAAATTGTCTTAAAAAGTAGTTCGGACTTCGGATTGGTGGGTGTATAAGAAAGTTTAACAAGAATGATTCTTTTTGGTAAAGTATGAGCAGGGAGATTCTAGATTGGTCCGTACTATCATAAATTGATACGGACCTATTGTCATGGGCTAATGGCCAAGGAATGAAGTCGGCAAAAGGAATCGCTTGGGAGTGAGAGGCCTCACCTGCTTATCATGAGCTCCTCTTTTTTGCTTTTTTTTTTTCAGATGTGATTGTCAAAAACAAAAACACTATTATTTGGTCCAGCTATGATTTTTGATTTTTTATAATCAAAAGTGGAATAATATACACATATATTCACGATTATATAGAGAATACCCATAAATATAGTAATGAATTTTAACATTTTAAATGATTCATTCACTCTATGCTTTCTCTAAAACACGTTTCCTTTTTTTTTCAGTAATCTAATTCATAAATAACAGAATTAGAATTTACGAAGCATTTTTTTTTAATGTTAATATTTTCAATTGTGAAATATAAGAAAGCTCATCTATCTATATTTATTAGGGGTGGGCAAAAACCCGTGGATCCCGACCCGCCCAACCAATTCGGCCGACCCGCTCGCCCGCTCGCCCGCCCGTGAGTTGTACATGGACGGATACTGGATTTTATTATTTTTCTTATTCGGGTTTCGGGCGGGCCACGGGTTTTGTGTTTTTTGTCGGGTGGATACCCACCCGCCCGACCATTTAATTATAAATATTAAAAAATATATATAAAATCCTAAACTACCCATGACCCACCCATCCCTCACTTTCTCACCCGACTCTCTCACTCACCTTCAGAGCTCATTTCCTCTCTCGGTCTCTCCCCCACTCTCAACCCCCTTCAAAGCTAGCATTCCAACCCCTAACTCACGACAGCTTCTTCACTGGCGCGGCATCTTCTTCACCAGCACGAGCTCACGGCATCTTCTTCACCGGCACGAGCTCACGGCATCTTCTTCACTGGCGCAGCGTCTTCTTCTTGGGCACGAGCTCACGACAGCTTCTTCACCGGAACGATCAAGCTCTCTCTTCTCTCTCTCGGCGTTTGCTTGCCATCACGGGGTGGCTCCAGATCAGGTGAGACCTCACCGGATCTGGTGAGATCTCGTTAGATCTAGCGAGATCCTCGCCAATCCGGTGAGATCTCGTCAGATCTCGTCAGCTAGAGATCCTCGCCGGATTTTGGTTAGATCTCGCCGTTTTTTGCCACGGCACCACCATCTCCTCCAACCAAAGAAAACCCAATCAACCCGATCACCGACCCGCCCGATCCGACCAGCTTAATGGACGGTCAACGGGTTCTGTCTTTGCAAACCCGACTCAGTCGGTTAGGATAAAAAATTACCCCAATACCAAACCCGCTCGACCCGAGCCCACCCCTAATATTTATATATCTATATCTATATTATAATGTAAAACCAAAATGACTTCATATAATTTTAACACATCAGCTTTTGAGCCTTTACAAATTAAGACCTAATTACTTATTTATTTAACTTCTTTTATTTAGTTATTTTCCTCAAAATCATTCCCAATCCTCAACCCACTGCTACGCCTCCTCTATTCTCAAACTACTGGCTTATTTCTTTCTTCTGTTTTATGCCCGATTAATTCCCTCTCTCTCTCTCTCTCTCTCTCTCTCTCTCTCTCTCTCTCTCTCTCTCTCTCTCTCTCTCTCTCTCTCTCAGGAATCTTTCTATGCACTCTCTGGCCACAGCTTTTGGGCTAATTTTCTCTCAGTTAGAGCCAAAAGGGCCAAGACCGCAGCTATCGTATCAAGTAGAATCGGAGTCAGCGGGTCCGATGATTTCTCCAAGTTTTTAATGACATCCTTTTTAACAGGTACTCTCTCTCTTTCTTTTGAACACCTACAATGAATTTCATAATCTATTTTTAATTTTTTAGATTTTTTGCTTTTTGTTCTTTTCTTCTTCTTTTGTTTCTCAAATTCTCTCAATCCTAAAGCAATTAAACTCAAAACAATTAGTGGCTGAGCATCCAATTTTGTAGCTTGCCTTTCCGAAATTCATCCGGATGCTCCAAAAAAGTAGTTGGAAATATTTTTCTAGGTTGCTACTTTTCAAGTTTAGGGCTTTGAAAATGAATTGTGGAATATCAGTGGAAGATATGACAAAAAAATTAACATTATTAGATTGATTTTTCAGGAAAGATTTGTAAATCAGTACTTACAACACATGCCATTGTATCGAATGATTACCCCTCCAGTTATTTTATATTTGTAAATTAGTTTTAATTAGCTTTTATATCACTCTGTATTTTATTGTGCATTTGGGTGAAGTATTTGGCAAGTTGAAGTTTTGGTTGTTTGTTATATCAAACAAAAGCAATTAGTGTCCAACAATATTAGAACGAAATGTAATGCTAATGACTACCACCTAATTTGATATGGCTTTTTTCACTTCCTTCAACGTGCAACATTATTTCTAAAGGCACAAATAATTGAATTGATTTCTAGCCTTCACCGATACATGGTGAAGCCTGGTTGTATTATAACAATGTAATACAAAAGATTTTGAGTTACACACTATCTATCATCAGAGATTACATTAGATAATTGATGAGTTATGAATTATGACTCATTAACCTTATTTTCATATGACTTTAATGGAATTTTCTTGCATCCAATTCTCAATTACACGTAAACTAGGACAATTCTTTCATACCATTGCATAACATGAAATTTATTCTTTTACGTGTATTATTTTATTAAAAATTCTACATGCCTCAGTTTTATTTAATTTATTAATGCAGACCCACTCTCAATGGAGCACACTGAAGTACTCTTATTGTCTGGACTATTGGTGCAAAGTTTAGTCATTTATATAAATCTACAAAGTGTCAAGTGGATGCAATTGATTGCCTAATGGGTTGTTTTGAGGAGAATTCAAGGGAGAGATCCTATACAAAAAAAAGCTGGAGCTGAACTGATAAAAGAAAGAAACAAAAAGAAAAGAAATAGCTTCAGGAGGTGCACGTGGGATAGAAGAAAGGAAAAAGAAATTGGTTAATAACTTAACATTTGTGGGTATTAAAGTCATTTGATAGCCTAAGGTTGAGGTGCACTAAGTGAACCTAAAAGTCAAGCGTAGAAGGAAGAAAAGGTTGGCATGTTGGGTTATTCTATTAACCTAAGGAGGGAGCCGCGGGGAATAAAATATAAAAGAAAGAAGAATAGGTTTCTTTTTTTTTTTTGGTAATCAGGAATTATATTAAGAACAAACTAAACGAATACGAGTTGCACAAGAAGAGTCAAAGTCCAAAGCCTCCAGCACATGCGCTGGGGCTGAAGTAAAAGAAATAAAATCAACTATCTGGGCACAACCGGCCTTAGCTAATGCATCCGCACATCCATTAGCTTCTCTGAAAATGTGATGGAGAGTGTACCGCTCAAACCTCTCCAGGAGACACCTGCAATCACCCACAATAGCACTCAAAAAAACATTAGGCATGGTTTTGGAGTTCACAAACTCAACTGCAACAAGAGAATCCATCTCAATAGCTAGATATGGGATTTCAAGGTCAATGGCTAGCATTAAGCCATCTTTGAGAGCCCTTAGTTCAGCCTGAACACTAGTTGTAACCCCAATAGCCCGAGCAAAGCCCCCAACCCAACCACCATTAGAGTCACGGATAAGCCCCCCACCCCCAGCAATCCCAGGATTACCTAATGAAGCTCCATCCGTATTCAGTTTAGCCCAACCTAGATCTGGAGGTTTCCACTTAATTGGAGTTGGAACTCTCAGCTTAACATGAGAAACCTTACCCATCAAACAGAACAATTCCGATGCAAAGGCAATAGTATTAGCCACAGGGTCAGGGATTACGGAGCAAGAATTGAACACAAAAATATTCCTGCGAAGCCAAAGGTTCCAAATCCCAAACGAGAACACAGAATTCCAAGGAAGAAAACCATCATAAGAACAAGCAATAGAACAGTTCAATTTTAGCCAATCAAGTAAAGGCAAAGAAAAGGAAGCTATGCATATGGTTGGAATATTAAGATCATGCCAGAAGGAAGAAGAGTCAGGGCAATCCCTAAGAACATGAAGTAAGGATTCATTTGGCCCCAAACAACGGGGACATGTGTTAGGAATGTTAATGCCCCGAGCAACTAAGGTTTCACGAACAGGAACACTATTATGGTAACATTGCCAGAGAAAGAAACAAATCCTAGGACTAGTAGGGACTTTCCAAATCCAATTAGAGGGAGAATCATTTATATAACCAGCAGGAGGTTTACAAGCCAACAAGTAAGCAAGCTTAAGGCAGAAGTCCCCATTACGGGAATCCCAAGCAATACAATCCTCTTGCTGCCTTAAAGGACAAACCGGAATAGCTCTAATGGAGTCACAAATAGGCTTAGGGATAATCATAGAAACTCTAGATAAATCCCATGACCCAACCCCCTCAACTACATCACAAACCCGAAATGAATCCTCATGACTAAGGAGAGGCCCTTGAATCACATCTCGAATTGGTTTGTCACCTACCCATTTATCATGCCAAAAGGAAACACCTTGACCATTGTTAACCACCCAACGAAAACCTTTCCTAAACACCTCATGACCCTTCTTAATACCTCTCCAGGTACTAGAGCCACACCTATTGAGTCTCTTGTCAATCTCCATAACCCCATTGGGGCTATATTTAGCCAAAATAGTTCTTGCCCATAAGGCATCCTTCTCCTGAAGAAGCCTCCAATTAAGCTTAGCTAAAAGAGCCACATTTCTAGGTTTACATGCATACAGACCAAGACCACCAAGACTCTTAGCTCTACAAATCTTATCCCAACCAACCATGTGCATTTTTTTCTTTTCCTCAGAAGAACCCCAAAGGAAATTCCTATTGAGTCTATCAAGTTTACTGCAAATACTACTAGGAAGGGCAGTGGACTGCATGTAGTAAGCAGGGACAGCAGATGTAACAGCCTGAATAAGGACCAATCTACCAGCAGGTGATAGAAGCTTAGCTTTCCAGTTGGATAGCTTAGCCTGGACTTTCTCAACAATAAAATTAGACTCTCTAGTATTCCTACCATTCAATTTAAGAGGAAATCCTAAATATCTACCGAGGTCTGGAGTGCTAGAGATCCTAAGGATATCACAAAGAGAGGATCTATTCTCAGGGCTCACATTAGGGGAAAAGAAGGCCTTAGACTTAGACAAATTGATTTTTTACCCAGAAACACAGCAAAAATCCTCAAGGATCCTAGAGATAGTGAGGCAACAACTAGTGGAGGCTTCAGCACAAAGCAGAAGATCATCCGCAAAAAATAGATGGGAGAAAGCAGGGCCTCTCCTAGATGCTCTAATTGGTTTCCAAGTCTTAGCATTGCAAGCTTCAAAAATTTTTAAACTCAAGTATTCCATACACAAGATGAAAATGTAGGGAGATAATGGATCTCCCTGTCTAATACCCCTAGATGGTTGGAAAGAGTCCATTTGACCTCCATTATATAGGATAGCACAAGAGGAAGAGGATATACACTCCAGAATGAGATTCACAAGACTCATAGGAAACTTGAAAAGAATGAGGACTTCACGAATGAAGCTCCATTCCATTCTATCATAAGCCTTCTCAAGATCTATTTTGAGGATAAAATGCCCAAGACTACCTTTCTTTTTCTGGATGGTGTGAATCAACTCTTGGGCAATGATAACATTATCAACACCCCTTCTACCCGGAACAAAGGCAGTTTGGTATGGAGATATGAGGTTATTAAGGATAGGTCTAATACGGGAGACAATGATTTTAGTGACAATCTTGTACACCGTATTACAAAGACTAATAGGCCTAAAATGACTAAGGGTTTCCGGCCCCAAGCACTTAGGAATCAAGATAATCAAAGTCTTATTTAAATAGCTAGGCATTTTCCCACTGTTAAAAATCTGAATGACCTCCTTAGAAACCGACTCACCCACTTGATGCCAACAATGTTGGAAGAACCCAGGGTGTAGGCCATCAGGCCCAGGGGCCTTGAAAGGCTTAAGAGACCAAAGACTCTCCTTAATCTCCAATGGGAGCACAGTACTAGTGAGGTTTAAAGCCTCAGCTGCAGACACACAAGGAGCCCAAATAAGGGCAGAAAAGGAACTAACTGAAGAGACATGGGAGGTAGAAAACAAATCAGTGAAACCTTGAGTTGATATCCACAATCCTTATATTATTTCTATCCAAATTTTATTATACTCCTAATTTTATTATACCTCAAGGTAGTAGTAGTAGTGTGATTTGGTGTTCCTATCCCCCTCTACAATCCAACCAACTCTAGACTTAAAGGCCCAAAAGTCCTCCTCAAGTTTCAGAATATTGCCATACTCCAATCTAAGGACTTTTCTAGTCTAGCAGATGCCTCAGAAGGGTTAGCCAAAGCACACTGCATCCCATTAATCCTAGCAAGAATGCGTTTCTTTCTCTGAAATATTACCAAAAGTATTCTTGTTCAAGTAGTAACCAAAGAGGTAAAAAGATCAAAGTACTCGAAAGGTTAGGGCAAGGAGCTGCCCAAGCCTTAGGAAATTCTGAACCATATGTATATATATATGGATGTAAGTATTATGTATCTATATATTAATATATATATATCTTGTATATAAAGGGAGGGGGAAATTTTTTAAGGGTGAATCCTAAGGGAGAAAGGAGAGATGTATTGCTGAACAGAAATATTGGATTTTTGAAATCATACCCATTTTCTTGTTTATGATTCAATTTCAATATTATTTTTCATTACATGATTCGAAATATGCTAGAATGGTGAATCCTAATCTTTCTTTATTAGCTAAACCAACAGGATATACTATTTACATTACCCTTATTTGATGTTTTATTTGAATCATTGTGTGTTGACAAGTCTGTTTATTCAGTATTGATTTAAAATAATCAAAGTGCATGAATGCCGTGATTTGATGATTCGAAATTTCTGAATGCTTTTCTTATGTAGCATGCTTTTGAATTTTTTGAAAAACCAATCCATATACTATTACTTTACCCTTATCAAGTGTTTTATACTATTGAACTTCCGATTAGGCAATAATAGCCTAATCAGTACGGATAACTTGTTGTTTATCTTTTGGTGCCCTTGAACAAGTGCCTTTCTCTTTAATTTCATCCAATTTTATTTATGGATTATTTAATTAAGTTTTTCATCTTTTGCTCCATCTCAGGTGGAAACAACCAAATCTTTTATTTTTTTTCATTTAGAATAATAGTTTTTACATGTGTATATTCCCTTGGTGACCTCGGACTTACCCTTCTAACTGCCTTATTTTCGCTGTTTATTAGTATTGGTTTTTAACTGCTGGTAATTATAAATCATGAGCTATATGATTATGACAGGATTGTGTTTACTACCAATGATAAATTGGTTCAAGCTTCCTTCCTTCATTAATATTCATATAGTTCAGACTTTTTGAGATTTGCGTAAATGTATATGCATGTTGAAAATGTTAATCTATATTTGTTGAGAAAAAAAAAGAGAATGATGGAAAGACTTTGGAGGTTCGTTTTCAAATGCAATTTATCGTTGATGTAAAATAGCTCGTTTTCAAATGCAATTAGTCAAGATCCTTGATCCATACCAACATTACAATTATGTTATGTATAATGCTTATCCAACTTTTACGTACCCCTTGGTATTTAGTATTTTATCAGCTTTATTGTACATTTTCACACTTCTACGTAATGCATCTTTTGGTTATCTAGAAAAGAAAAGGAAAGAAATTTTCTTTTTGTACAAGGAAGTATATAAAGCCAATATAAGATGCAGATGTTGTATGTACAATACAAAGGAACAAAAAAAGGACCTTTATTACAACAAAATCTATGAGTTTCATTATCAAACTGACTATTTATTTGATTCAATTGTAACATTTCTTTTTCTTTTTTTCCAATTGACATTTGGAAAAAAAAAAAAATTAAGGAGCCTGAAGAAAGACAATTTGGAAAAGTTGACATTCAGATAGGCTTGATGAAGTTTTATTAAACATTGCCAAGCAGACCAAGTTAGAAAGTGTTGTTATTGAGGGAGGTTAATAACTTTTGACTTTAACATGTGAAGCGTTATTTCAAGTACACCTAATTTATTTCCATTCATGTGGTTGTTTTTTAAAGCTATTGTATAGTGATTGCTAATAGATTTGATTCATTTATCTTTTAATTATGTTATGCATATGTTTGTAGGAGCTCAATTAGTGGAGACTCCAAAAAGTGAGTTTGCAAAAAATCCAAAAGATCTTATGGTTATACTGGGACAAATGATTCTAGAAACCTTAGCATTTCTGGACACTCACCAAAGATGCAATCATGTGGACTCATCACCAAAGATGCAATCATGTGCTCAAGCAATAGCATCTTCATCAAATTTTTTACAAACACTACCAGACATGGGTCAATTCATGCAATTGTTGTTGATCCATCATTCTTAAGGAAACAAGATTAACTCACACGCATGATATCAATAATACTAATTCAACATGATTTATGTGCTTACAATATATGTATGTTGTACTTTCAAACTTCATGACCATTTGGGATAATTAGTAACACCAATTTTTATTACATTCTTATTAGAATGTTGAAATTGATATAATTTCATAATAATTTTGAGATTTTTATTAATTTATTTTAGTCTATCAAACACACAAACAGATTTTTCTTGTGCATCGCACGGGTTTGTGACTAGTATCTATATATATATGAAACCAGAAGACATTGCCAATTATCTGCCATGTGGCAATGTCTTCAAATCAATACGTGTCATCCTACTTGGACAAACAACACCACGTGCCAGAATTTTATTGAAGTGTCAAATATTCTCGACTTGTCATGACGTAAATACTCAAAAAACGTTACGAAATTATTTTTACCTCAAAACGTGGTAATCTGTGGTTGTTTGCTCATTAATTCCATTAGATTGGCCGGTTTCTATAGGAAAAAAAAAATTCATAAGCTATATAAAAGGAAAAAATAAATAGCCTTTCATTTATTTTTGGTTTACATTAAAATACATGTATAGCCTCCCAAAACGACGTCATTTTGGAGGTTGACCATTAGAAAATAATAAAAACCAATAACATCTATTTGTTAACGTTAGATGTTTTGGAGAATAAAAAAGGTATGAAAAAATAATTTTTAAAATTGGACATTTAATGTTAGACTTAAAAAAAAAAAATAAATAAAAAAAAGGCAAAAGGCTTACACCAAAACATAATTTCGTTTGCAATTAAAAAAGGAAAAAAAAGATTAACCCAAAAGGGAAAGAATCTAATAATTACGTTAGACATAAAAAGGGGAAAAAAAAAAAGTCAAAACATATTTACGTTAAATGCATATTTTATTGAGAATGATTTGTGGCAAAAAATAATTGTAGGTATCAATTTATTTTTTTGATTGGCACTATATCAAATATCAATCATAAATTAACAAAAAATAAAACCTACTCTCCCTTTGTGGTAACGTATTGCACGTAGAGCTGCTCCAAAACGACGTCGTTTTGGAGCAAGTCTGATATTTATTTGTATAAACTTTATCTTCCCGCCTCCTCTCTTTATCTCTCTCTCTCTCTCTCTCTCTCTCTCTCTCTCTCTCTCTCTCTCTAACGCTTTCTCTCCCTCACGCCTCCTCCCTCGACTCCTTATCTCCCTCTCTGTTTTTTATTTTTATTTTTATTACCCATAAAATCCAAGCTCTTCATCTCCCTAACCGATTTGCCCTTGATTGTATCTCAATGTTAGTTTGCTACTCCGCTCAAATTCTCATATAAATAAACTCGCTGTCCAACCACAACCAAAGGTGAGTGTTTTTTTAATTTCTTTCATTTTTTACGATTTCCTTTATTTTAACAGTGGATTTGTGATGGTTTGCGTCTGAAATCCCTTTTAGTGGGTGCACGTGTTGGTTTTGACTAGCTGAGAAATTCTGCAAACTATTTTTTTTTTTTTACATAGTTGTTCTTTATGTGGATTTCAAGCTTGATGAGAGCTAGACGCAGAGTAAGATCTCCTCCGTGTTGGCAATAGTTTCCACACTATAAAGGTAATTTCTTTGTTTTCTTCTTTTATTATCTTAGTTGTCTTTTTCCACAATTGCTAATTCAAGTTCCTCTAATTTTTTTTTGGGTTGGTTGGTTCTGATTTTTTTTAATTTGTCTGTGAAAATATTGAATGAGTTTGATTGTTTGGGAAATTATGGCAGACATTGAGTTCTGGAGCAAATTTTATGGTTAAAATTGTATTGAAATTTGAGTTGGCTAAGTTGCTTGCTCTTGCTTTATGTGTTACTCAAATTGTTAATTTAGGGTTTTAGAGCAAAATTTATGTTTTTATTTTTTGTTGTTGGGTGCAGGAATCAAAAAATGGAGTGATTCTATTTATTTACTTTTTGCTCAACCTTCAAATTCAATGTAAGGTCTGTCTGTCTCTAATTTACGTTTCCCTCTTTCATTTTTGTGCTGATTAAAGTATTTTCCTAATCTAAAGATTAATCTTATCTGATTTAATAAAAAGTTTTGGTTTCTAATATATTTTCTAATAAAAAGTTTTGGCTGCACCATACTCATTCTGTACGAGCAGAGCCGAGAGCCGTCTCCTTCAATATATCTCAAGTCACCACCTCTTGCATCGTCCACCTCACATGCCAAAGCCAGATTGTTGGAATCCTCTCCTTCAATACATCTCAAAAGAGTATCTCTGAATAAGCAAAGTCAAATTCCCAAACCAAGATGACGATGAAGGAAAGGGGACCAACTGGACTGTTGCTTTTCTCTGATTCGTGTTTCCCCTTCAAAGAACTGAAGAAGCCTTCATTTTACCATTTACTTCTATCTTTCCTATTTGTTTATATTTGAAATCAGATGAATATGAATTCGATTCATCAAGGGACTTGGCTACTGACTGAGTCTTTTATTTTTATTTTTTCTCTCTCATATAAATGTGAATTTTCTTCACAGGATGAAAGGTTTTAGAATTTGTAGCTGTGAATGTTGCATTGAAGATGTAAATAGGGACACAAATGATGGATTCTACTTAAGTGAAAGTAAAAGTTGAAGGGTTGATCAGTACGGCACTTAGAAAAGTGCTTGAGGAGATGGAAGTTGTTAAAAGAAATTCAAGATCCATTTGGTTGGTTCCCTTCATAATTTTTTATATTTTTATTTTTAGTTTTAGAGGCTTTGCTTTGCTCATGGGTTGACATTATGGTGACTATCGATTAAAATCGTTGAAAGTTGAACCTTTGGCATATAGGATCAATTTGGAGTAGAAATAATGATATGACCAGTTTTACCAAGATTAGCTATAGGCTCAATTTGCAAAGTTATTTCTAAAAAAAAAAAAGAATTAATTGCAAAGTTGTGTGTTACTTGTGGGACTTGTGGGAAAAAGAATTTTGTGTTGAGCAGGGAAACAAAAGCAGAATTTCAGAGGGGTGGTTGGAGATGATAACCCAAATAGAGTTGGTAGTTGGATGGCACGGCTTAAAAGATTCGCATGGAGTAAGGAGGCTAAATGTTCAACCGATTTTGTTATGGTCACTGATAAATGTGTGTTACAGTGTTCTTTTGATGATATAAATTAAGTAAATGTTATTTTGGAATGTAATTTGTTCTTGCTCTTTTTTTTTTTCTTTTTTTTCCTAACAATTCGCGAGGGATTTGCAGTTTGGTTCTCCTTATAATAAAAGCGAGCAGACAATCACTCTTACCTTTTGAATTGTTGTGAGAGTTATTGTTTTATTTTTCCTTCGAGATTAGATAAATTGTTTCATTAATGATAAAGTATATATATTTTACGCATTTAT
>OU015769.1:11109845-11134845 GCA_907173295.1 Fagus sylvatica
GGGTACTTGGGTTACTATGAGCTAATCCTCAAGCCTGCTCCCATGTACTCACCTTTAAAATTGTCTTAAAAAGTAGTTCGGACTTCGGATTGGTGGGTGTATAAGAAAGTTTAACAAGAATGATTCTTTTTGGTAAAGTATGAGCAGGGAGATTCTAGATTGGTCCGTACTATCATAAATTGATACGGACCTATTGTCATGGGCTAATGGCCAAGGAATGAAGTCGGCAAAAGGAATCGCTTGGGAGTGAGAGGCCTCACCTGCTTATCATGAGCTCCTCTTTTTTGCTTTTTTTTTTTTTTCAGATGTGATTGTCAAAAACAAAAACATTACTATTTGTCCAGCTATGATTTTTGATTTTTTATAATCAAAAGTGGAATAATATACACATATATTCACGATTATATATTTATATAGAGAATACCCATAAATATAGTAATGAATTTTAACATTTTAAATGATTCTTTCACTCTATGCTTTCTCTAAAACACGTTTCCTTTTTTTTTCAGAAATCTAATTCATAAATAACAGAATTAGAATTTACGAAGCATTTTTTTTTAATGTTAATATTTTCAATTGTAAAATATAAGAAAGCTCATCTATCTATATTTATTAGGGGTGGGCAAAAACCCGTGGATCCCGTGGATCCGGCCCGACCCGCCGACCCGCTCCCCGCCCGCCCGTGAGTTGTACATGGACGGATACTGGATTTTATTATTTTTCTTATTCGGGTTTCGGGCGGGCCACGGGTTTTGTGTTTTTTGTCGGGTGGATACCCACCCGCCCGACCATTTAATTATAAATATTAAAAAATATATATAAAATCCTAAACTACCCATGACCCACCCATCCCTCACTTTCTCACCCGACTCTCTCACTCACCTTCAGAGCTCATTTCCTCTCTTGGTCTCTCCCCCACTCTCAACCCCCTTCAAAGCTAGCATTCCAACCCCTAACTCACGACAGCTTCTTCACTGGCGCGGCATCTTCTTCATCGGCACGAGTTCACGGCATCTTCTTCACTGGCGCGGCATCTTCTTCATCGGCACGAGCTCACAACAGCTTCTTCATTGGAACGATCAAGCTCTCTCTTCTCTCTTTCGGCGTTTGCTTGCCATCACGGGGTGGCTCCAGATCAGGTGAGACCTCACCGAATCTGGTGAGATCTCGCCAGATCTAGCAAGATCTCACCGGATCTAGTGAGATCTCGTTAGATCTAGCGAGATCCTCGACAATCCGGTGAGATCTCGTCAGATCTAGCGAGATCCTCGCCGGATTTTGGTTAGATCTCGCCGTTTTTTGCCACGGCACCACCATCTCCTCCAACCAAAGAAAACCCAACCAACCCGATCACCGACCCGCCCGATCCAACAGCTTAATGGACGGTCAACGGGTTCTGTCTTTGCAAACCCGACTCAGTCGGTTAGGATAAAAAATTACCCCAATACCTGACCCGCCCGACCCGAGCCCACCCCTAATATTTATATATCTATATCTATATTATAATGTAAAACCAAAATGACTTCATATAATTTTAACACATCAGCTTTTGAGCCTTTACAAATTAAGACCTAATTACTTATTTATTTAACTTCTTTTATTTAGTTATTTTCCTCAAAATCATTCCCAATCCTCAACCCACTGCTACGCCTCCTCTATTCTCAAACTACTGGCTTATTTCTTTCTTCTGTTTTATGCCCGATTAATTCCCTCTCTCTCTCTCTCTCTCTCTCTCTCTCTCTCTCTCTCTCTCTCTCTCTCTCTCTCTCTCTCTCTCTCTCTCTCTCCCTAGGAATCTTTTTATGCACTCTCTGGCCACAGCTTTTGGGCTAATTTTCTCTTAGTTAGAGCCAAAAGGGCCAAGACCGCAGCTATCGTATCAAGTAGAATCGGAGTCAGCGGGTCCGATGATTTCTCCAAGTTTTTAATGACATCCTTTTTCAACAGGTACTCTCTCTCTTTCTTTTGAACACCTACAATGAATTTCATAATCTGTTTTTAATTTTTTAGATCGGTTTTTTCTTTTTCTTCTTTCTCTTCTTCTTTTGTTTCTCAAATTCTCTCAATCCTAAAGCAATTAAACTCAAAACAATTAGTGGCTGAGCATCCAATTTTGTAGCTTGCCTTTCCGAAATTCATCCGGATGCTCCAAAAAAGTAGTTGGAAATATTTTTCTAGGTTGCTACTTTTCAAGTTTAGGGCTTTGAAAATGAATTGTGGAATATCAGTGGAAGATATGACAAAAAAATTAACATTATTAGATTGATTTTTCAGGAAAGATTTGTAAATCAGTACTTACAACACATGCCATTGTATCGAATGATTACCCCTCCAGTTATTTTATATTTGTAAATTAGTTTTAATTAGCTTTTATATCACTCTGTATTTTATTGTGCATTTGGGTGAAGTATTTGGCAAGTTGAAGTTTTGGTTGTTTGTTATATCAAACAAAAGCAATTAGTGTCCAACAATATTAGAACGAAATGTCAATGCTAATGACTACCAACCTAATTTGATATGGCTATTTTTCACTTCCTTCAACGTGCAACATTATTTCTAAAGGCACAAATAATTGAATTGATTTCTAGCCTTCACCGATACATGGTGAAGCCTGGTTGTATTATAACAATGTAATACAAAAGATTTTGAGTTACACACTATCTATCATCAGAGATTACATTAGATAATTGATGAGTTATGAATTATGACTCATTAACCTTATTTTCATATGACTTTAATGGAATTTTCTTGCATCCAATTCTCAATTACACGTAAACTAGGACAATTCTTTCATACCATTGCATAACATGAAATTTATTCTTTTACGTGTATTATTTTATTAAAAATTCTACATGCCTCAGTTTTATTTAATTTATTAATGCAGACCCACTCTCAATGGAGCACACTGAAGTACTCTTATTGTCTGGACTATTGGTGCAAAGTTTAGTCATTTATATAAATCTACAAAGTGTCAAGTGGATGCAATTGATTGCCTAATGGGTTGTTTTGAGGAGAATTCAAGGGAGAGATCCTATACAAAAAAAAGCTGGAGCTGAACTGATAAAAGAAAGAAACAAAAAGAAAAGAAATAGCTTCAGGAGGTGCACGTGGGATAGAAGAAAGGAAAAAGAAATTGGTTAATAACTTAACATTTGTGGGTATTAAAGTCATTTGATAGCCTAAGGTTGAGGTGCACTAAGTGAACCTAAAAGTCAAGCGTAGAAGGAAGAAAAGGTTGGCATGTTGGGTTATTCTATTAACCTAAGGAGGGAGCCGCGGGGAATAAAAGATAAAAGAAAGAAGAATAGGTTTCTTTGATAACCTATATAAGGAGATAATATATATATATATATATATATAAGGAGGGGGATTATTAGTTTTATTCCGGGGGAGAGTCCAGCCGCAAGGGAGAAAGGAGAGGAGGCAGTGCTGAACAGAAAAAGCGAAGAAGAAGAAAATCAAGACCATGAGTTTATCTTGTGCTTTGATATTTTTCTGCACTTTAATATTATTTTTCAATACTATGAGTAGCTAAATCTCCAGCTAGGGTTAAGGGTGAATCCTAATATATCTTCCATGTGTGACTTGGATTAGAGGATGTATTTTCTTGAATTAATGATTAATATTGGGTTTGATTCATTTTTTGAAATCATTGTGTGTTGACAAGTTGTTTTGATTCAGTATGATTTTAATATATCAAATGCATGAATGCCATGATTTGTTATGATTCGAAATATGCTGAATGCTTAATCTCCCCTGTAGCATGCTTTTGAATTTATTAGCTAAACCAACCCATATACTATCTACATTACCCTTATCAAGTGTTTTATTATTGAATCTTCCGATTAGGCGAGTGGCCTCTCTAACCTAATTGAGTAAAAGAATAATCCAAGTTCACATAGATATATATTAGGTGGATCCTTGAAACCCTAGTGCCTTTCTCCATTAATTTCAACCAATTTTATTTATGTGCTTTTAATTATAGTCTTCATAATATTTTGCTCCATCTTCAGGTGGAAACAACCAAATCAATTTACTATTTTCTTTTCTTTTCATAATAATAGGAGTTTTTATACTGTGTCAACCATTCCCTGTGGTTCGACCTCGGACTTACCGAGATTTTATTACTACTTGCGAAACCTGCACTTGGGTGCACTTTAAAAAATCGCAACAATAATAGCTATCTTACCACACCATTTAACTTGTTGGTTTAACTTGCTGGTGCCTTATCTTTTCACAAGTCATTTGAGTGTTAGTTGTTGTTCCGGATGTTATGAATTGAGGATTAGGATTATCCTTTGATTAAGTATTTTATCTCTGACCAATCTCATGGTTTGCTAAAAAATTTCAAGCTTGGAATTTTATCTATTAATATTCATATAGACCACATAGTTTTACATAATTTAACTTAGTATATTCATTTGTCATCGCAGCTTTGCGTAAATTCCTTCAACTGCCTATATTTTCGCTGTTTTTAGTATGGTTTTTAATGTGCATAATATTAAATTGGCTATATGATAGACATGGTTGTGTTGCATACTACCTATATGATAAATTGGCAAGAGGAATTTTCCTTCCTTCAACATAAAAAATTGGTTCAGACTTTGGAGATAGATTGTTTGCATTTGAAAATTTTCTTTATTTGTTGAGAAAATAAAAGAGAATGATGGAAATAGGTTCGTTTTCAAATGCAATTGAATCGTTTATGTAAGCTTTGTTAGATCATTGATCCTTACCATACAAATTACAATTATGTTATGTATAATGCTTATCCAACTTTTACGTACCCCTTGGTATTTAGTATTTTATCAGCTTTATTGTACATTTTCACACTTCTACGTAATGCATTCTTTTGGTTATCTAGAAAAGAAAAGGAAAGAAATTTTCTTTTTGTACAAGGAAGTGTATATAAGCCAATATAAGATGCAGATGTTGTATGTACAATACAAAAAGGAACAAAAAAAGGACCTTATTACAACAAAATCTGTGAGTTTCATTATCAAACTGACTATTTATTTGATTCAATTGTAACATTTCTTTTTCTTTTTTTCCAATTGACATTTGAAAAAAAAAAAAAATTAAGGAGCCTGAAGAAAGACAATTTGGAAAAGTTGACATTCAGATAGGCTTGATGAAGTTTTATTAAACATTGCCAAGCAGACCAAGTTAGAAAGTGTTGTTATTGAGGGAGGTTAATAACTTTTGACTTTAACATGTGAAGCGTTATTTCAAGTACACCTAATTTATTTCCATTCATGTGGTTGTTTTTTAAAGCTATTGTATAGTGATTGCTTGTAGATTTGATTCATTTATCTTTTAATTATGTTATGCATATGTTTGTAGGAGCTCAATTAGTGGAGACTCCAAAAAGTGAGTTTGCAAAAAATCCAAAAGATCTTATGGTTATACTGGGACAAATGATTCTAGAAACCTTAGCATTTCTGGACACTCACCAAAGATGCAATCATGTGCTCAAGCAATAGCATCTTCATCAAATTTTAACAAAAACTACCAGACATGGGTCAATTCATGCAATTGTTGTTGATCCATCATTCTTAAGGAAACAAGATTAACTCACACGCATGATATCAATAATACTAATTCAACATGATTTATGTGCTTACAATATATGTATGTTGTACTTTCAAACTTCATGACCATTTGGGATAATTAGTAACACCAATTTTTATTACATTCTTATTAGAATGTTGAAATTTATATAATTTCATAATAATTTTGAGATTTTTATTAATTTATTTTAGTCTATCAAACACACAAACAGATTTTTTCTGTGCATCGCACGGGTTTGTGACTAGTATCTATATATATATGAAACCAGAAGACATTGCCAATTATCTGCCATGTGGCATATATGGCAATGTCTTCAAATCAATACGTGTCATCCTACTTGGACAAACAACACCACGTGCCAGAATTTTATTGGTGAAGTAATTGTCACTTGTCAATATTCTATAATTATTACGAAATACTTTATGACGTTCTTAAATTACTCAAAAAACGTTAGTCTCATTAATTATTTTTACCTCAAAACGTGGTAATCTGTTTGCTCATTAATTCCATTAGATTGGCCGGTTTCTATAGGGCAAAAAAAAATTCATAAGCTATATAAAAGAGAAAAAATAAATAGCCTTTCATTTATTTTTGGTTTATATTAAAATACATGTATAGCCTCCCAAAACGACGTCATTTTGGAGGTTGACCATTAGAAAATAATAAAAAACAATAACATCTATTTGTTAACGTTAGATGTTTTGGAGAATAAAAAAGGTATGAAAAAATAATTTTTAAAATTGGACATTTAATGTTAGACTTAAAAAAAAAAAAAAAAAAAAGGCAAAAGGCTCACACCAAAACAATAATTTCGTTTGCAATTAAAAAAGGAAAAAAACAAAATTAACACCAAAAGGGAAAGAATCTAATAATTACGTTAGACATAAAAAGGGGAAAAAAAAAAAGTCAAAACATATTTACGTTAAATGCATATTTTATTGAGAATGATTTGTGGCAAAAAATAATTTATAGGTATCAATTTATTTTTTTGATTGGCACTATATCAAATATCAATCATAAATTAACAAAAAAATAAAACATACTCTCCCTTTGTGGTAACGTATTGCAGGTAGAGCTGCTCCAAAACGACGTCGTTTTGGAGCAAGTCTGATATTTATTTGTATAAACTTTATCTTCCCGCCTCCTCTCTTTATCTCTCTGATATTTATTTGTATAAACTTTATCTTCCCGCCTCCTCTCTTTATCTCTCTCTCTCTCTCTCTCTCTCTCTCTCTCTCTCTCTCTCTCTAACGCTTTCTCTCCCTCACACCTCCTCCCTCGACTCCTTATCTCCCTCTCTGTTTTTTATTTTTATTTTTATTACCCATTAAATCCAAGCTCTTCATCTCCCTAACCGATTTGCCCAATTGATTGTATCTCAATGTTAGTTTGCTACTCCGCTCAAATTCTCATATAAATAAACTCGCTGTCCAACAACAACCAAAGGTGAGTGTTTTTTTTAATTTCTTTTCATTTTTTACGATTTCCTTTATTTTAACAGTGGATTTGTGATGGTTTGCGTCTGAAATCCCTTTTAGTGGGTGCACGTGTTGGTTTTGACTAGCTGAGAAATTCTGCAAACTATTTTTTTTTTTTACATTAGTTGTTCTTTATGTGGATTTCAAGCTTGATGAGAGCTAGACGCAGAGTAAGATCTCCTTCCGTGTTGGCAATAGTTTCCACACTATAAAGGTAATTTCTTTGTTTTCTTCTTTTATTATCTTAGTTGTCTTTTTCCACAATTGCTAATTCAAGTTCCTCTAATTTTTTTTTGGGTTTGGTTGGTTCTGTACATTTTTTTTTAATCTTTTTGTCTGTGAAAATATTGAATGAGTTTGATTGTTTGGGAAATTATGGCAGACATTGAGTTCTGGAGCAAATTTTATGGTTAAAATTGTATTGAAATTTGAGTTGGCTAAGTTGCTTGCTCTTGCTTTATGTGTTACTCAAATTGTTAATTTAGGGTTTTAGAGCAAAATTCATGTTTTTATTTTTTTTTATTTTTTTTTTGTTGGGTGTAGGAATCAAAAAATGGAGTGATTCTATTTATTTACTTTTTGCTCAACCTTCAGGCTTCGTTTGGGAGTTTAGAGGGGAATGGAATGGAATTGAATGAATAAATTATAAGGGAATGGAATGAATAGAATGGAATGGAATGGAATAAAACTAAGTAATCTTGTTTGGATGTTTTAAAATAGAGGAATGGAATGGAATGGAATGTAAGTAACCTTGTTTAGGAGTAATATCAGAAGGAATGGAAATGAATCATTTTATAACAACATTACTATAATACCCTTTATTTTTATAAAATGTAGGATTAATTTATAGAATAATACTATAGAATTACCACACCATATATGACATCTTGTGGTGTCACAATAATATTATAGAAATACCATGGGAGCTTGTTTCTATTTTTCTGGCCCTTGCTAATAGAGAAAGAAACCAATATAGGACAACAGGTGGTATAAAATTTGCTTAATTATAAACAAGCACAAAAGCTAAGCAATATAAACTAAAATATAATCCTAATAAATGGAAATTCGAAATTCATTGTCAACAAAATAACCTTTTAAAAGAAAATTGACATTGTTAAAGGACCATGCATGGTAAACAAAATACCTCCAATAAGTAATTGTCAAAACAAAACATCATAACAAAATAACGCAAATCTAAAGTTTGCCATGAAATCCCACACTTCTTAATTCTTGGACTTGGACATCAACTTCAGTAGGAGGTCTTTACGGCCAGACACTGGGCAACCAAAGAACATATCCTTATATTTCGCATTATCCATCAGAAATATGTTGGCATCGGTTACCAAAGTTTGCTCAAGGTCCAATACCTGCAAAGCTGCATAGATTTCTGCCCCAGATATTTTCATAAAGCATTTTTCCATAACCTCAGTTGCCCTATCCATTGCCATGGATATATTATCAAAGGAACGAGAAATTACATTATCACGTCACCATTTTCTGACACTTTTTTCTTTTTGCTTTTAGAAGAGAATGCCTCTTGTGACGGCGCTCGAGAACGTACAACATTAATTTCAGGTGACTTCATTTGATCACTTTCTTCAACTTCAAAGTTCTCCAAAGAAACTTCATTTTGGGATACCATCAAGTCAATGCCATCAATAGTGGTCGATGTAGCATACCTAGCACGTTTCTCCTTTGCAGTTTCAGCATGATCACCTGTTGCTCTATCTTTGGCCCAAAGTTGTGCCATCTTAAAGTAGTTAGGAATAGGTGTTGCCATCCACTTCTTAGCAGCAGGTTTAGACTAGTACAAATCAAAGAAAACAAAAAAACAAAAATAATGAGTGACAAAGATAGAAACATGTATTTAATCTTAATGTAAAACATAAAACTCATGAACATATTGTAATTTACCATTATGAGTGGCTCCCAAACTTCAGGTTCAGCTGTCCACATACTCAAAGAATCATTCCAGCCAAATCCACTCAAACCTTCCTTGAAGATGTCATAGCATTCTCCAAAAAAAATTTTTTAGTGTCTTCTTGTCGATTTTTCACCTTATCTTTGTTAATGTCCATATCAAATTTTGCAACTAGCTCCTTCACAACCTCATCATATGCTCTAGAGTTAAAAGTTCCATTGACTCTTGCACCTATACTTAATTGATATAACAACGCATCCACTAAAGCATCATCCATAACACTGGTCCATTGTACTTCTTTGCTTGGATCTCCACCATCCTTCTTTGATTTCTTACCCATGCTATAATTAATAGAACAAAATACATATATGTAAAATTAACCATACATATTAATGTTGATTACCAAACAGATAAAGACAAATATCCAATTTTAAAGAGAAATTTGCATAACATGTATGGCTAAACAAATGTGTTCCACGAAGAATAGTAAAATAGTACTCCAAATGCTTATAAAATTATAATAAAATCCTGCCAAATAATAACATTTCAACATAAAAATAAATGATGATAATAACACATCAAATGGGCTATCACATTGTGTCATAGTCTTGCCACATGGCTAAAACTATAGAATCTCTTAAAATTTCTCCTTGCCTAGCATCCTCATCATCTTCTCTTGGAGCATGGGCTTCGGTTTCATGATGAGACTGTTGTAAAAGCTCTTCTTCAACTTCAGCAATAAGTCTTTCATCAGGATCTACGCCCATTAAATAATTATGAATTATGCAGCATGCCAAAATAATTTCAGTTTGTGTGTCAACAGAATAAGTAGGCTCTGTAGTGCTTCCTATGATAGGAAATCTCTTTTTCAATACACCAAATGCTCTTTCAATAGCATTGCGCAATGATGCATGTCGTAAGTTGAACAATTCCTTAGCATTTTGTGGGGGACGAGTGGAGTATTCTTTTAAATGGTAACGCACTCCTCTATAAGGTGCGATCAAACGACCTCTATTCATATAACCCGCATCTACGAGATAATATTTACCTATTAAACAATAAAAATTGTTAATTATATATTTTTGGTTTTTAAATTATATATATAAACAATATAACTAGGATTTATTTGAATTAAAATTACCTTGTGGGATTTTCAAATTATCATTCCTAGTTAAAGCATTCTTTATTATTCTCGAATCTGAAGCAGTCCCTTCCCAACCTGGTAAAATGTACGTGAATTTCAAGTCAAATAGGCATGCAGCCAAGACATTTTGTGTCGGATAACCCTTCCTTCCCCGATATCTTGGTGCATCCTCGTTACTAACTTTCACACGAACGTGTGTTCCATCAAGTGCCCCAATACAATCCTGGTAGTAAAATATATCTCAAAAAATTATTTGTGTGTTCACTAGATAACTATCAAATGTAAAATATAGATATGATATATTTACCTTAAAATATGGGTAGAACCTACTACTGTGTAGTATTTCAGTTGGCACTTGGGATCCATCAGGTTGTAGAAGAAATTGATCTTCTAATTTAATTACTGATCTTAACACTCTATGAAAATGGCGGCTAACTGTCTCACCAGAACGGCGGAAAAAAAAGGAAATTGTACGATTCTTCACATTATGGGATATAATGTGAAGAAATTTTGCAACTTGTTCTTCAACTGAAGCCCGTTGTGTGTCTTGAAGACCACCATCCCTTCGTAAAATGTCACAAAAACCTTGGAATGCGTGTGGACGCATGCGTACTATATCATAACATTTGTCACTCATTCTAAGGTAATTCATTAATTCATCACGTACTCTTTCTCTTTCTATGGTTGATTGTATAGGAGGATGGTGAACACGACTTCTAAGTTGTTGCCTTTGTTTCGTAATATAGTACATATAACGACTGGAAGCATAAACTACGGCTAATCGTCGCTTATAGTTTGTGAAAGCTACGGTCTTAAGTACTTCATCGTCCAAATCCATCTAGGTAAAAAAAATATTTCCAGTTATTAATCGTACTTAATTAAATAAAGTACTCCGAAGACTAAAAAAAAACTACAGATTGAATAGCACCTACTGCTTCAACTATAAATAAAATATATATTGACCACACTTTCACCATCATACATAGCCTATATACTGACCATCACCTTCACCATGTAACTAATAAGTGACAAACATTAAAAGTGTACCAAAAACCTGCCAAGAATCTTAAATGTTTGTAGAAACACAATTGTTCAAACATAAAACTTGACTACTACGTACTACTGAAGAAAAATAAGAGAAAGAGAGGAAGTTCTCCATCTATGTGGGAAGTGAGTCTGACTAGAGAGACTAGAGAAGGTACAGTACAGTACTCTATCTCTTCCTTCTAAGTTCTTTTTTTTTTGAGTTTTCTTCCTTCTAAGTTCTAAGTACTATGTTCCTAAATTGTCTAAAAAAAAAAACATTTGAATATTCAAATTACACCTGTTTCATTTTACCTGTAAATAGAAAAGGCAAAATAAAAAATAATTTTCTTTGATATTTTCCTGGCCATTCAATCAAATTCCTGCCTTGGCCTGTAGTGCTTGTATTTGCACCTTTGGTAGCCTTGAAATCAAGACAAGCATAAGAAAAAGATTCTTGCAGTGATCAAAACTTTCACCAGAACGTACAACTTTAAACAATCATAGTTCCTTTTTTTGCAATTAATATAAAACAACGAATAGGATATGACCCAAGGACACATGATAAACTTGTTAACAACGTAGATACGGATGTCAAGGAGATGGAATGTGGGTTTGTGTCCTTTTGGGTGCAAATACATAATTTACCGGTTGGAAGGATGAAGCGAGAGTTGGCCTTGGCGTTAGGTGCGGCTGTGGGGGAGGTGGAGCATGTAGGGGAGACTGAAGAAGAAAAAGGGTGCGAGGGATGCATGCGAGTCAGGGTGAAGATAGACATAGCTAAACCTCTCTGCCGTGGTCGAAAAGCACGGCTGCCTTCTGGTAAGGAGACGTGGATTTCGTTCAAATATGAACGTCTTCCAATCTTCTGCTACTGGTGTGGTTGCCTGACACATGGCGACAAGGATTGTGACGTGTGGATGCGAAACAAGGGGACGATGATAAGGACTGAGCAGCAGTATGGGGCATGGCTCCGAGCCACTGCTGAGAAACCTGTGCGCCGTATCGAAGTGAAGGTGGCAGGCCGATCGAACGTGCCACGGTGGGGGAAACCAGCGAGCGGAGAAATTCCGGTTACACCAGCCACCCATGCAAACGCTGATCACGGCTCTGATCAAGTCAATGCTCCGGTTTTGGAAAATGAGGATATTCAGGATCCTCTGCCACCATCACGCAAAACAGGGGAAGATTTTGAGAGTGAATTACGGAAGATTGATGAGGCCTTGAATTTTGCCCCTCCATATCTAGAGGTTCTGAACAAGGAAAGGAGAGTGGATTCGGTTCCTATCACTCGGGAATTACGGGAGACACATAATACAGAGAATCCAAATTTGGAGAGTGATGTGGTGGATAAAGAAATTGAGGACTTACGGAATCGAGTGGTGCTCCAAGATATTTTGGGAAGTAATGATAGAGATGGGAATAAGTCATATAGCCGAAAAAAGAACTCAGGTAAGGAGAATATTCCATGTAATGGAGGCCAGTGTAATATGGTGGAAGTTCAAGTGCAAGGGGAGTCCCGTGCAGGGTGGAAACGGCTCCCACGTAAGAAGGACTCAGGTACAGCAGACGATTTAATTATGCCTCTGTTAGGAGCCAAACGAGGGGGCAGTTGGTGTGATGGGCAGAATGTTAACACAAGTGGCAAGAAAAAAGGAAGGGGGGCAGTAGCTATGGAAGGAGTGGAAGTGGTTGGGGACTCGGCGGAGGCTGTGCAGCAGCCCCGCCGCACCCAATGAATATTATAAGTTGGAACTGCCGGGGGCTTGGGAACCACCGGGCAGTTCTTGCTCTTCACAACCTTGTGAAGTCTCAAGGGCCCAAAATTTTGTTTCTCATGGAGACAAAATTAGATGTTCGCAAAATGGAGTTCATTCGTGTGAAGTTACGTTTCAAGTTTTGTTTCACAGTCCCAAGCTTGGGTCGGAGTGGGGGGTTAGCTCTATTGTGGAATGATGATGTGCAGTTAACTATTCAAAATTTTTCTATTAACCATATTGATGCTCAAGTGTGTTTACAGGGTGCCTTGCTGTGGAGATTCACCGGTTTCTATGGTAATCCTATAGTCCATAGGCGTCGAGAATCATGGGCGCTGTTGGACAAACTGGACAGTATGATGTCTCTGCCGTGGCTTCTAATGGGAGATTTTAATGAGATTCTATCCTCTGATGAGAGGACTGGAGAATCATCTGGTTCACAAAGATCTATGTTCGAGTTTGGTGAGGTGATCAATCGTTGTGGGTTGGTTGACTTAGGCTACCGTGGATTCCCTTTCACTTGGGAAAATGGCCGTGAAGCTGAAGCCTTCATCCAGAAACGGCTAGACCGTGCACTAGCTTCCAATTCCTGGATGTCTTTATTTCCTTTGTGCACAATATACCATCTGCAATCCTCATACTCTGACCATGTCCCTATCCTTCTCCACACGGACCTTGGTAGAGACCAAGCCTGTAGAAAACGACGTCCCAGGAAGTTTGAGGAGAAATGGTCGTTGCATCCTGAGTGCGAAAAAATTATCCAAAAGGTGTGGGACCAAGAGAATCCTGTAGGCAGCCCAATGTTTGTGGTTTGTGAAAAAATCAAGCAATGCCGTGAGGAGCTGTACAGGTGGTATAAAGGCGTGTCTAATGAATTTCAAGACAAAATCCGTGGTAAAACTCTCTTTCTCTCTAATTTGGTGGCAGGTAACAGAATGGGTGAGAATAATATAGCTATAGTGGCCACCAAACAGGAGATTAATCATTTGCTTTTGAGTGAAGAACTCCACTGGAGACAAAGGTCCCGAATGGTGTGGTTGGAAGCAGGTGACCAGAACACAAAGTTTTTCCACAGTTTTGCTAATCAGAGACAGAGAAAAAATAGCATCTCAGGGCTGCGTAATGGTGCTAATGTTTGGTGTACAGCCGAAAACCAAATTGAAGAAATTGCAGTGGCATATTTTCAGGAAATTTTTGCCACATCTCAACCTACCCGAATTGAGGAGACTCTAGCAGCAGTAGAGAAGGTGGTCTCTGAAGAGACAAACCAACGGTTACTTCAGCCATATACTATGGAGGAAGTCCGAGCTGCATTGTTTCAGATGCATCCATCCAAAGCCCCGGGTTCAGATGGCATGTCAAGTTTCTTTTTTCAGAAGTACTGGCATATTGTGGGTACTAGTATCTCTCAGGCAGTGCTCTCTGTACTCAATTCAGGTAAAATTCTTCGGAAGATCAATCTCACATATTTATCTTTGATTCCGAAAAAAAAGAATCCGGAAAAGATGAGTGACTACAGGCCTATTAGTCTATGCAATGTGCTTTACAAGATCATATCTAAAGTTTTAGCCAATAGACTGAAATCAGTATTATCTGTTATTATCTCCGACTCCCAGAGTGCCTTTGTACCTGGGAGATTGATCACTGATAATGTTTCTGTGGCCTTTGAAGTGTTGCATAAAATGAAGGCTAAGCGTAGAGGTAGACATGGTGAGATGGCGGTTAAGCTAGATATGAGCAAAGCTTATGACCGCGTAGAATGGTCTTTTGTTGAAGCTATCATGAAAAAGCTTGGTTTTGCAGAGAAATGGATTGCTATGATTATGGAATGTATTGGCACAGTTCAATATTCAATTCTGTTAGATGGAGTTCCTAAAGGGTTTATTATCCCATCTCGTGGGATCCGGCAAGGGGACCCTATCTCTCCCTACCTCTTTCTTCTATGTGCAGAAGGATTGTCAGCATTATTGAAGAAATCTAGCTTGGAAGGGCAGCTGAAAGGCCTCCAAACCAGTAGACGAGGGCCCTGGGTCTCACATCTCTTTTTCGCCGACGATAGTCTTCTCTTTGGGAAGGCATCCTTAGCTGAAAGTCGAAAGTTTATGGAGCTGTTACTGCTGTATGAAGAGAGTTCAGGCCAGCAACTGAATAGAGAGAAGACGGCGATATTTTTCAGTCCCAATACCTCGTCAATTAATCGTCAAGCCATCCAAGAGTTTTGGGGATCGAATGGGGTTCAGAACTTTGACAAATATCTTGGTCTGCCTGCACTTATTGGTAGATCAAAAAGATCAATCTTCAATGGCCTGAAAGAAAGGATCGTGCGTCGGCTGCAAGGGTGGAAAGAAAAATTTATTTCCAAGGCTGGAAGGGAAATCTTAATAAAAGCAGTAGCACAAGCGATCCCAACGTATACAATGAATTGCTTTCGCCTTCCTAAAACATGGTGTGATGAAGTGAATAGCTTAATAGCTCAATATTGGTGGGGGCAGACCAAGGACAAGAGGAAAATCCATTGGTTGAAATGGGATAAGCTCTGCGCAGCAAAAGAAGAAGGTGGTATTGGCTTTCGTAATCTGCACATGTTCAATACGGCTTTACTGTCTAAGCAATGCTGGAGAATGTTAGAAAATCAGCAGTCCCTGTTCTTCCGAGTCTTCAAAGCGAAATACTTTCCTACTTGTTCCTTTCTAGATGCACAACTGGGCTCATCTCCATCCTTTCTGTGGCGCAGTTTTTTATCGGGAAGAGAATTACTAATGAAAGGCCTTAGATGGATTTATAAACCGGGTTCACTACCTCAGCTGAGGTGGTCAGAGACTCAATCAGGAAACTTTACTGTAAAATCTGCTTACCAATTAATGGAGAAGACCATGAGAGAAGAAAGCCGAGGTGAGAGTTCTTCTTCCCAGATTTTCCGATGGCTTTGGCGAAAAGTTTGGAAGCTCCGCATCCCAGGCAAGATCAAACACTTCATATGGAGGGCATACCATGATTCCCTCCCAACATCTCTCAATCTGTTCAGACGCAGAATCACTCCTAACCCCCTCTGCTCGATCTGCGGTCAAGAAGAGGAATCCACAATTCATGCACTATGGCAGTGTGCCATGGCTCGGAACACCTGGGCTCTGGTGCCGGGTCGTGTGCAAAAATTACCGAACCAAGGAGATGATTTTGCTCGGTTTATGCTATGGATGTTTCAGAATTTTTCAAAGGATGAATTGGAAGACTGGGCTGTCACAGCGTGGGCAATTTGGTCAGCAAGGAACTGTTTCATTTTTGAAGCTCATCAAAAGAGTCCTCAGCACATCAGAAGAGAAGTTCTCCTTTTATTTCGAGAGTACCATCAAGCAAAGACTCCCAACAGTGCTTTATAAAGCTATTTCTGTGTATCCTGAATGGGAGGTCCTACTTATACTGCTAGTTTTGTTTTTGTCTTATTTGTTATGTGTTTGTTCACATATTTTCCTCCAGTGAATACGGGATAACCCGTGCCTGTTTGGAAGTGAGCTGCCCCTTTCTAAGTGGGTGGGCTCTTTCTTACGTGTATTTTCTTATTCTCTTTCAATAAAATTTCTATCTTCAATTCAAAAAAAAAAACTTGTTAACAACTCATGATTCATAATATACTGAATACAACATATATACCACAATTTCGAACGTCATTAAAAACTATGTTATCTACCCGTATACATACAACTTTAACCAATCAAAGTAAGTAAATACAACATAAATATAGATATCACAAACCAGATCAAGAAGTACGTTTGTGACAATTTAATCTCGAAGAAAAAACTTACAGGTTTGAAGAGAGAAGCAGTAGTACAAAGAAGTTGGTAGCAACGGCTGGTTGAAGGTGCGGCTGGTTTATGATAAAAGAAATAAACGTGAACTGAAGAAAATAAAAGGTCAAATTTATAAGGGTAATTTAGGATTTTATAAAAATACTAAGGACATTTTGGGACTTTTGGTGAAAAATTCATTAAACCTAAATCCATTCCCTCCTATTCCTCCCAATTTTGGGGGGAATGAAAATTTGGGGTTTGGAGGGAATAGGGGGGAATGAGTGTTCCATTCCATTCCCTTCACTTAAACTCCCAAACAAGGAAATGAACTTTCCATTCCTTTCCATTCCCTCCTACTTAAACTTCCAAACAAGGGAAATGAGAGAATATTCTTAAAATATTCTTTTTTTTCATTCCATTCCTTTCCCCCCTCCCAAACGAAGTGTCAAATTCAATGTAAGGTCTGTCTGTCTCTAATTTACGTTTCCCTCTTTCATTTTTGTGCTGATTTATATTTTCCTTATTAAAGTCAATAATCTGATCTGATTTCCTTAGATTTTTATATTTTCTAATAAAAAGTTTTGGCTGCACCATACTCATTCTGTACGAGCAGAGCCGAGAGCCGTCTCCTTCAATATATCTCAAGTCACCACCTCTTGCATCGTCCACCTCACATGCCAAAGCCAGATTGTTGGAATCCTCTCCTTCAATACATCTCAAAAGAGTATCTCTGAATAAGCAAAGTCAAATTCCCAAACCAAGATGACGATGAAGGAAAGGGGACCAACTGGACTGTTGCTTTTCTCTGATTCGTGTTTCCCCTTCAAAGAACTGAAGAAGCCTTCATTTTACCATTTACTTCTATCTTTCCTATTTGTTTATATTTGAAATCAGATGAATATGAATTCGATTCATCAAGGGACTTGGCTGCTGACTGAGTCTTTTGTTTTTATTTTTTCTCTCTCATATAAATGTGAATTTTCTTCACAGGATGAAAGGTTTTAGAATTTGTAGCTGTGAATGTTGCATTGAAGATGTAAATAGGGACACACATGATGGATTCTACTTAAGTGAAAGTAAAAGTTGAAGGGTTGATCAGTACGGCACTTAGAAAAGTGCTTGAGGAGATGGAAGTTGTTAAAAGAAATTCAAGATCCGTTTGGTTGGTTCCCTTCATAATTTTTTACATTTATATTTTTAGTTTTAGAGGCTTTGCTTTGCTCATGGGTTGACGTTATGGTGACTATGGATTAAAATCATTGAAAGTTGAACCTTTGGCATATAGGATCAATTTGGAGTAGAAATAATGATATGACCAGTTTTACCAAGATTAGCTATAGGCTCAATTTGCAAAGTTATTTCTAAAAAAAAAGAAAAAGAAAAAGAAGAATTATTTGCAAAGTTGTGCGTTACTTGTGGGAAAAAGAATTTTGTGTTGGACAGGAAACAAAAGCAGAATTTCAGGGGGTGGTTGGAGATGATAACCCAAATAGAGTTGGTAGTTGGATAGCACGGCTTAAAAGATTCGCATGGAGTAAGGAGGCTAAATGTTCAACCGATTTTGTCATGGTCACTGATAAATGTGTGTTATAGTGTTCTTTTGATGATATAATTTAAGTAAATGTTATTTTGGAATGTAATTTGTTCTTGCTCTTCTTTTTTTTCCTAACAATTCGCGAGGGATTTGCAGTTTGGTTCTCCTTATAATAAAAGCGAGCAGACAATCACTCTTACCTTTTGAATTGTTGGGAGAGTTATTGTTTTATTTTTCCTTCAAGATTAGATAAATTGTTTCATTAATAATAAAGTATATATATTTTACGCATTTATGTAAAACTTTCCCGCACATTGCGCGGGTTAGCGACTAGTATAAATTAAAGTAGAAGACGTTGCTATCTTTCTGCCACGTGGCATCTAAGACAACGTCTTCTGTTTGACACGTAACATCTTAAGTGGCACATGAATTAAATAAACTAAATCCAATACCCACTACCCCATAATAAAAACTACACTATTAATAAATTAAATACCTACTACCCAATTATATGCTCCAATTAAATGGTCTTATTAATTAATTCAGATATATTCTAACAAAATCTGTTAAACACAATATATGTTATTTCAAATATGCATTTAAATTACAACTTGGGTATTCGTCCCAATGGTCATTCCTCTTACCCTTTAAATAAAAGTTTGGGCAAGATAAAGTTTACATAAGTATTACCTTCATTTTCGTCTTTTCTCAGGTTAAGTATTTGAAAATTATATTTTCTTTATTTAAAGAGCAAAAATTTGTTTAGATTATAAACTACTACAATTAGGTTGGGTTTTTTTCCAAGTTGAATGCTAAATAGCTATAAATATTTGCAGATACGTCGAAAAATGATACTTTTATTATATATGTTGTTTGGCCATAAAAGTTTCGTTTCCTTTTTGCATTAAAAGTTAAATCAATGATGTTAATTAGTCATTATATGACAATATACCTTCATGAAGACAGAAAAGGAGCATGAGGCAGAATCTCATATTTTTAAAATATTCATTTGAATTATTATGTGAAATTCTTACTGAGTTATATGACTCTAGCTTTAATTATGTAAAAGGATATTCTTCTGTCATGAGATACCTTAATGAATTGATCTTAAAGGTGGAGTAAAACGTGACTCATTGTTATTAGCAATCTCAATTGATTTTGATAATATGTTTTTTTTTTTTTCATGCATGCAAATGCATTAGCTGAGTTGGTCTTGAAGAGAGTGGAAGATATAGTTAGGATAAGTTTTTCTACGCAATAACTTATTGTATATCTTACATTCAAAGTATTTTTGTTTGGTTAAGTTGTAGTCCTCTATTTTTTGCAACCACATCAGACTGTCTATCTCCATAAAAATCCACGCCATTCTAAATTTGTTTCCAATTTTAATTTCTTCTCATCTAGATTAATCCATCTCATTCCTTTAGTGGCCTCTTAAATTTTCTCCTCCTCCTAATTGAATCAGCATTTTTCCGTTATTCCACCAATTAATATTCTGATTGTTTTGGAATCCACGTATTAATACCCCACCAATTAATATCCACCTATTAGTGATTGTTTTGGAATGTCATTAGTCAAATGAAATTTAATTATAGTGTGATTGAATGATATATTGTAGAAAATGAAATATATCTATAATCTATAATCTAAACTAAAACTCGGAGCAGAGAGCAATAACTTATTGTATATCTTACATTCGAAGTATTTTTGCTTGGTTAAGTTGTAGTCCTCTATTTTTTGCAACCAATAATTTTTTTTTTTACAATTTCTGATACTATTTAACTGCATATAAAATTTAGTTGTACTTTTTTTGCAACCAATAATTTTTTTTTTTTTTTTTTTACAATTTCTGATACTATTTAGCTGCATATAAAATTTAGTTTGACTTGATTTTTTTTATTTTTATACAATTAGATATATTCGAAGTATTTTTGCTTGGTTAAGTTGTAGTCCTCTATTTTTTGCAACCAAAAATGTTTTTTTAACAATTTCTGATACTATCTAATTGCATATAAAATATAGTTTAACTCGATCATTTTATTTTTATACAATTGGATATGCTAAATAGCTTGACAACTATCTGTTTAATATATTTTTGGGGGTATGTGTTAAGTATAAATTATTTTCCAATACTCATATTAGAATTGATGAGGCAACATTCAAATTATCTGAGATTTAGGATATCAATGGACTATCATTTTAGAGATAACCAAAAGAGGCAATTGTGTAGATTTTTTTTTTTTTTTTTTTTTAGGGTTAGAGGGAATAACATTTTAACATTTTTTTTTTCTATGTGTTAAAGTTTCCTAAGAGATACGTTTTAGACTTAAGATGACATTGTCATTTTTATCTCCGTGGACCAATTTGTTATATGATGGACTTCTAAGGTCACATATATTGTTTATGTGATTATTTATAAGTGATAAATTGCCCAAAAAAATATGAAAAGAGAAATAAAAGAAAGTAAAAAAAGGTAAAGATGGGATAAATATGCGACAAATTGTATTATTTATTTGTACTATCAAAGTGTTGTAAGTTAAACAAAAATGAGAAACCTCTGAACATTTAGAATCCCTATATGGAACAATTGAGGTTCACCAAAGTGATTGAAATTTACAAACGATGTGAAGTGAGTTTTTTTTTTTTTTTTTGCTAAGTGAATACAACCCCGGGATATAAACCCCCATTGAAAGGAATCGATACAACTAGGCTAGAAAGTTATTGGTAGTTATCTTTATAGACTTAGTATAATACATTTGATTAAATATAATAAAAATCAGTATAATACATTTGATGAGATATAATAAAAATGATCATTTCTATTTTTAAGCGTAAAGAAAAATTATTTACATTTTCTATTTTACACTTTTTTTTCTTTTTTTTTTTTTACTTTTCATTATTGTTATAATTTATTCCTTCTTCTTAGTTAAGTTGCTTTATTAGAAACATATTTTTAGAAAAATAATGAAAAAAAAACTGAGCATTGCGCGGGTTATAGTCTAGTATAAACTAAAACTCGGAGCAGAGAGAAACTTTTTTGACTCCTCCAAATCCTACCACATCAGACTCTTTAGATTAATCTATCCCATTCCCTTAATGACCTCTTAAATTTTCTCCTCCTAATTGAATCAACATTTTTCCGTTATTCCACCAATTAATATCCTGATTGTCTTGGAATCCACGTATTAATACACCACCAATTAATATCCACCTATTAGTGATTGTTTTGGAATGCCATTAGTCAAATGAAATTTAATTACAGTGTGATTGAATGATGTATTGTAGAAAAGGAAATATATCTATAATCTATAATCTAAACTAAAACTCGGAACAGAGAGAAACTTTTTTGGCTCCTCCAAATCCTACCACATCAGACTCTCTAGATTAATCCATCCTCATTCCCTTAATGACCTCTTAAATTTTCTCCTCCTCCTAATTGAATCAGCATTTTTCCGTTATTCCACCAATTAATACCCCACCAATTAATATCTTGATTGTTTTGGAATCCACGTATTAATACATCACCAATTAATATCCACCTATTAGTGATTGTTTGGAATGTCATTAGTCAAATGAAATTTAATTATAGTGTGATTAAATGATATATTGTAGAAAATGAAATATATCTATAATCTAAACTAAAACTCGAAACAGAGAGAAACTTTTTTGGCTCCTCCAAATCCTGCCACATCAGACTCTCTAGATTAATCCATCCCATTCCCTTAATAGCCTCTTAAATTTTCTCCTCCTCCTAATCGAATTTACAATCTAAACTAAAACTCGGAGCAGAGAGAAATTTTTTTAGCTTCTCCAAATCCTGCCACATCAGACTCTCTATCTCCATAAAAATTCACACCATTCCAAATTTATTTCCAATTTTAATTCTTTCTCATCAAGATTAATCTATCACATTCCCTTAATGGCCTCTTAAATTTTCTCCTCCTCCTAATTGAATCAGCATTTTTCCATTATTCCACCAATTAATACTCCACCAATTAATATCCTTGATTGTTTTGGAATCCACGTACTAATACCCCACCAATTAATATCCACCTATTAGTGATTGTTTTGGAATGTCATTAGTCAAATGAAATTTAATTATAGTGTGATTGAATGATATATCCACTTATTATTGCAAAAAATGAAATATATCTATAATCTACAATCTAAACTAAAACTCAGAGTAAAGAGAAACTTTTTTGGCTCCTTCAAATCCTGCCACATCAGACTCTCTATCTCCATAAAAATCCACGCAATTCCAAATTTGTTTCCAATTTTAATTTCTTCTCATCTAGATTAAACCATCCAATTCCCTTAATGGCCTCTTAAATTTTCTCCTTCTCCTAATTGAATCAGCATTTTTCCGTAATTCCACCAATTAATATCCTAATTGTTTTGGAATCCACGTATTAATGCCTCACCAATTAATATCCACCTATTTGTGATTGTTTTGGAATGGCATTAGTCAAATGAAATTTAATTATAGTGTGATTGAACCTATTATTATAGAAAAAGAAATATATCTATAATCTACAATCTAAACTAAAATTCAGAGCAGAGAGAAACTTTTTTGGCTCCTTCAAATCCTGCCACATCAGACTCTCTATCTCCATAAAAATCCACGCAATTCCAAATTTGTTTCCAATTTTAATTCCTTCTCATCTAGATTAATCCATCCAATTCCCTTAATGGCCTCTTAAATTTTCTCCTCCTCCTAATTGAATCAGCATTTTTTCGTAATTCCACTAATTAATATCCTGATTGTTTTGGAATCCACGTATTAATGTCTCACCAATTAATATCCACCTATTTGTGATTGTTTTGGAATGTCATTAGTCAAATGAAATTTAATTATAGTGTGATTGGACATATTATTGTAGAAAATGAAATATATCTATAATCTACAATCTAAACTAAAACTCGGAGCAGAGAGAAACTTTTTTGGCTCCTCCAAATTTTGCCACATCAGACTCTCTATCTCCATAAAAATCCACGCCATTCCAAATTTGTTTCCAATTTTAATTTCTTCTCATCTAGATTAATCAATCCCATTCCCTTAATAGCCTCTTAAATTTTCTCCTCCTCCTAATTGAATCAGCATTTTTCCATTATTCCACCAATTAATATTCTAATTGTTTTGGAATCCATGTATTAATACCCCACCTATTTGTGATTGTTTTGGAATGCCATTGGTCAAATGAAATTTAATTATAGTGTGATTGAACCTATTATTGTAGAAAATGAAATATATCTATAATCTACAATCTAAACTAAAACTCAGAGTAGAGAGAAACTTTTTTGGCTCCTCCAAATCCTGCCACATCAGACTCTCTATCTCCATAAAAATTCACACCATTCCAAATTTATTTCCAATTTTAATTCTTTCTCATCTAGATTAATCCATCCCATTCCCTTAATGGCCTCTTAAATTTTCTCCTCCTCCTAATTGAATCAGTATTTTTCCGTTATTCCATCAATTAATACCCCCCAATTAATATCTTGATTGTTTTGGAATCAACGTATTAATACCCCACCAATTAATATCCACCTATTAGTGATTGTTTTGGAATGCCATTAGTCAAATGAAATTTAATTATAGTGTGATTGAATGATATATTGTAGAAAAGAAAATATATCTATAATCTATAATCTAAACTAAAACTCGGAGCAGAGAGCAATAACTTATTGTATATCTTACATTCGAAGTATTTTTGCTTGGTTAAGTTGTAGTCCTCTATTTTTTGCAACCAATAATTTTTTTTTTTTCAATTTCTAATACTATTTAACTGCATATAAAATTTAGTTTGACTTGATTTTTTTTATTTTTATACAATTGAATATATTCGAAGTATTTTTGCTTGGTTAAGTTGTAGTCCTCTATTTTTTGCAACCAATAATGTTTTTTTTTTTTTTTTTTTTACAATTTCTGATACTATTTAGCTGCATATAAAATTTAGTTTGACTTGATTTTTTTATTTTTATACAATTAGATATATTCGAAGTATTTTTGCTTGGTTAAGTTGTAGTCCTCTATTTTTTGCAACCAAAAATGTTTTTTTTTTAACAATTTCTGATACTATCTAACTGCATATAAAATATAGTTTGACTCGATCATTTTATTTTTATACAATTGGATATGCTAAATAGCTTGACAACTATCTGTTTAATATATTTTTGGGGGTATGTGTTAAGTATAAATTATTTTCCAATACTCATATTAGAATTGATGAGGAAACATTCAAATTATCTGAGATTTAGGATATGAATAGACTATCATTTTAGAGATAACCAAAAGAGGCAATTGTATTGTGCCTCAAGACTTATTGTTGGTTTTTTAATTAATGCATACGTAAAAACACATATACATACATTTGTACTTCTGGAGGAACTGATGGACATGAAATTTTCTATATCTGGCTCCCTGAACTTCTTGAGCTAATTTGCAGCATTTTGAGGACTTTGTTGCTGCTCATTTTCGCGATTGTGCACGAAATGTTTTGGCTGCATGTAAAGCATATGCCGAGGGTGCTCATGTAGGTTCTGCTGTAGAAGATGGAGCCCAGGATAAGGCTGTAAAGCGCAAGCCGAGTGAATTCAAGTCAACAATAACTAAGATGATGAATATGCTCATAACAAATTTCACAAAGAATGGTTCGACAGACATTGAGCAGTTTCGCCCTCCGGCCTAAAATCACATTAGAGAAGCTGACAGCGTGAGAAAGGCTGTATGATCTAAATATAAACAGGCAGGAATGAGACATAGCAAGCAGGTGCCTTTCTTATCGCA
>OU015769.1:11136137-11161365 GCA_907173295.1 Fagus sylvatica
CTATTAGGGAGTAGAACAAGAATGTATATCAAGCTTACACAGACACATTAACACTAATAATAGAAAGAAGAAGATGAACAGAAATAGCCCAGCCAATCACACCTAGGAAAGAAGGAAATCACACCCAAAAGAAGCTGCAATAGCTGCTGGAAATCTTATCATTCAACTCCGAATAGTTAGATTATAAAATCTTTAGTATAGGCTTCTGTTATTATTAGAATATTAGTTAAATTGATTAAATTCACCATTTCCTAACATCTTAAGCTTTTGGGACAAGTGGTAATCTATCATGGTATCGGAGCATGCGGTCTCGAGTTCAAACCCTGTCTCCACTCTACCCTCCCATTTTAAAATTTAAAATCCCATGAATTGGGCCCCACATATTAAGGGGGACTTTGGACCCACACATGATTGATAAATTACCCTTCATCGTGGTCTCAAACTCCCCCTTAATGAATGGGCCCAACATGTGGAGATTTTAACTTTTTAAATGGGAGGTAGAGTAGAGATAGAGTTCAAACTCAAGACATCTGATCTGATACCATGATAAATTACCGATTCTCCCAAAAGCAAATATTATTAAGCTGTTAGGAAATAGTGAATTTAGTCATTTAACCATTATTCTAACAATACTAAATTGAATGTTGAGCATTTTCTAATTCAAGAAAGTTATGCAGTAGTACTACATGATTGTTTATCTTTTCACCTATTGTCTTATTCACATGATTACCATTTGAGCATTAAATGATGTTCCTAGGTATCAACTTGGGATATTATGGTATAGAATCTAAGCAACATAAGAGAAGCCTGTTAAGTTGCCAAAAGGATTAGATTTTAGGATACCACATGCAGTTTTGTCCTTCAAGAATTTAGTCTTGTAAAATTATGTAATCTTGAAATAGTTTGAAGTTTGTAGGTGTTTATGTTTTTTTTTTTTTTAATTACTAATGTTACTGTAGGGTTGTGAAAGACATCTTGAGGTTGCTCCATTTGTATGAAATTGTGTTGCTAATTTAAAAGTGCAAAAATACTGCCGTGCTGAAACAAAATGAAAATAAGGCACTTTTTGAACTCGCATTTTGAAGATGCGAGTTCAAGTGAAACCGCATTTTGAAAATGCGAGTTTATGCTTATTATGCTTATCCTTTGAGATATAAGCTCCCCCCCTCTCCCCTCCCTAGCATGAGCTTAAAATTTTGTTTCTGAGATATTTGTTTGATTGGCTGTCTGCCTTATGCAGTATCCTTTTCCCACTTTTTTGGAATTTTTAGACTTTAAATTTAGGATTATAACCTTCTCAGGGGAGATTCCATATACTTGCTTTGCAATGAAGTTGTTTTAGTGAATTTGTGCTATAATTTATTAAAGGTGGTCAGGAACAGAATGACTAATACATGTTTAAGATAAGAAAAGTCAGCAGGAAGGGTGGTAAGGTCAACAACCTGGAGGCATATCAGAATTTGTTTCAAAACCTTGTGGGCATTCCTGTCTTATTATGTTACGTGTGCCATCGTTACTCTTCAAAACATCTGAAGGTTTTCTGTAATTTGCCCACCCATTTGCCCCTTTAAAAGTAATTATGTGCCGTAGCATTTCTTGAAGTTCTGCTATTGTTTACTTGTTCTGTTTCCACATTTCTGTAATTTCCTCCGGGACCGTTGTTAAAACCATGTCACATCTCCATTGATATTTCTGTTTTTTGGTGTCTTGAAATTTCTGTTGATGACATATAAACCTTGATCTAATGCATCATCAATTTATATTGTCTTTAAGGGCTTCGCGTTGGTATTCTCTGTTTTTTGTTCTTTACGTCCTATTGGGGGTTTACTTCGTCACCAACTTGATTCTTGCTGTTGTATATGACAGCTTTAAAAGTCAGGTATGGTTTATTTCATCTTTTTAAGCTGCCCTATAAGCTTGGACAATAAGATGCAGCTATTGTATCTGTGTTCATCTATTAATTTCAGCTGCTGGTATATTCTTTACTACTTAATGTTTCAGAAACAGCTATGTTTAGTTTCTTCTTGTGATTTCAAGAATTGAATATAAATGCATATGTTTATATCTTTTATTTGTTGTAGCTTGTGAAACAAGTTTCTGAGATGGACCGTATGAGGAGAATTATGTTGAAGAGAGCTTTTAATCTCATAGATAAACATGTAAGTATGATTGTCTGACAGGTATTCTCCTCTTAGCATGCTTCTGCAACAAGCTTTATCAATTTTCTTGATCTTTCCTTTTTTGATAAATCTTGATTAAAGGATATATGTCTTGCTTATACCTTTCATTCAATTTTTCATCTCTAAACTCTTTTTTATTTTATTTTTTTACTTCTAGATAATCTTATTTAGATAGTACTCTTTATACCTTTTTGATAAGTAGTAGTACTCTTTATAACTTAAAGGAATTTTTGCTTCTAGACTCCGGAGAGATATCTTCTTACTTAAATACAAAAGAAACTCATATTGATCCTATGTCTTCGGCTAAAATAATGTCACTTGCATCATAATGTTTAAGATCTTGGACTATATGTGTTGGAGATATCATGTGTGGCCCATGAGGCCCAAAGCTAGAATAGGCCCACGTACTTGTATGTAAACCTAGTTATAGGTTTCTATATAAACCCTACATTGGGTATATTGTAACACACAAAGAAATATGGTAAAGATGTAGCCGTCAGGTTTTTCCCTTGTGGGCGTAGGTCTTCATGACCGAACCACCTTAACTCTCTTTGATTCCACTTTCACTTCTCTCTACCCTTTACATATTTATTGCTCTCTATTTTACAACAATCTGACATGCTTGTGTATTGAACGAAAAACAATTGATCATGCCTGTTGGATCCATTGACATATCAATAGGCATTAAAATGCTGGAGCTCTCTGAATTTATGGTATGTATGAGTTCATTTTTATGTGCATATATAGAATAAGTTATACACCCCTCCCCCCTTTTTAGTTTGTCAAAATATGGCCCTTGTGCTGTCATCCTTGTTTGATGGTATCATGATTATTTTTATTAGTATGATTTGGGTTAGTTTCTTCTGCATTTAAATATAGTTGCATTTGCTATTGTTGACATTACGTTTGTATTTATTATTGGGCCACTTTTTTGTGCTTTAACAGAATCATGGATTTATTGATAAAGAGCAATGCCTTGCAACTGTTTGAGGAACTGAATAAATACAGGTATTAATGGCACCACTATATTTGACATGCTTTCAAAGTGCAATGGAATTTTATACAGATGTCTGGTTTAGGCTTTTCTATATATTATTCTGTCCCAGTTTCCAATTAAGAAATTATGTTTTTTTTTTTTTTTCTCTACTTAATTTCAATTTGCATTTATCTCTTTTGCTCGGAACTGCTTTATTTCCTCTTTTACTAGATTGACACATGAACAGTGCATGTCAGTAGACAGTAGATAACCCAAAAGGTCTGGCTGTGGGCAGGAAATTATATAGTATGTTAAGTCAATGTTTTTAAAGGTGCAGGTATGATAAGTTCTTTTGTATCTACTATACTGTCCTCAGTGAGTTGCAAGAGCAAGGACCATAGGGTCATAATGTGGCATAGGAAGAATCCTCATGATAGTGTAGATTTTCCAGCCTACAGTTGTTTGAATTACTTATGCATATTTTTATTCCCGTGTACTGTTTTTAATAAAATTTCTATTTCTGATAAAAAAAAAAAGGTTGCATTTTTTTATTCAGGTAGAGATCTTGAAAAATATGACCAACTCAACAAGAGACTTTTCAGAACTCCTCTGCTTTCCATAAATGAACTTGTAGGTCTTGGTCAAGTTTTCAATAGGCACACACATGGAATTGAATATGTGATTCCACCCTCCAACCTTACTTAGGGAAAGGAGATGCCATTTGGTCCAAGGATCATTGGCTCATTGCACTCTTGGTCAATTTTCATCTAGTTTAATATGCTTACTAATATTTGAGATCTTTGTATGATTTGCTTCCCAGTGTTTTTAATGAAAAAACAAAAAAAGAAAAAGAAAAGAAAACCACTTTGGGTTCATACACTAAATGTTCAAAGTAACTTATCCAAGAATAGGAATGCGCTCAATAGCTGTTATTTGAGAATTTTACATTTTTACTTTAAGAACCTTTCATCCAAATTCTTGTGCAGATGTCGATTGGACATTCTTGTGCAATTGTGCTTTTTTTACTACTCTTAGTTGTCCAATTGCAATTTTCCGATTCCTCTTAAATTATGAGATCCAAATTAATATCCTTTTTCCTTGTCAATTTATATTATCAGTGTTATCATCACCTTCATTACTTGCATATTGCTGCTTTCTAAAGTAAATATGCACAAGGAAAATTGTAGTCAGAGCTTTAATTGCTTTCTTATAAAATTTTATTTTATATACTACCAGTTCTATCATGTAAAATAGATCCGAAAATATAACAAAATTCTTAAATAAACAATCTCTCACTAGCTTCTTGACCTTCTGTTGCCCCATCATGGAAGCCTGTTTTTAAGCCACTTAAAGTGTAAGGATGGTTTATGTTTTGAGTTTTGACCATTTATTGATTTTGATTTTTGATTTTTTATTTTCTAATCTTTTGTTCTAATAAATGAAATTTAACCATAAAAATGGGAGAGACAGTGAGATTACCACCCTAGAATTGAGAAAAGGATCTAGGAGGCAGCCTGAAGGCAAGACATGCCACAACTACTAGCTGTTGCTTTGCAGTCACGACATCCCAATAATTGGACCTGGAGAGTAAAGAAGCTCAGTGGACCACTCATCCTCTGCTGCACATTGGATCTATGATCTAATAAAGAAACTATTAACATATGCATTTTAAATGTTATTGCATTGGTTCTTTCCTCAAGAGATCAGCTTTTCTAATAAAAGCAAGGTTCTTATATTTATCATAGGTTTTAATAATCGCGCTGCTAGCTTGTGATATTGATTTTGTGAATCTTGAAGGATGTCTTATATATTCCATGTAGGACTTTGCCAAACATATCAAGAGAAGAATTTGAGTTGATATTTGATGAGCTGGATGATAGTCATGACTTCAAGGTATATTCATTTACTTCAGCTCTTGGTTAGACTAAATTCTAGAAATCTTTATTTTTATTTGTTTTTATTTTTCATTAGTGAACTCAAAACTATTCTTCATCATCAGTTTGAAAAATCCTTCTTTGGCTGTAAAAATTGTACTTTTAGTTATTGTTTTCAATTTGGTCATTTATGTTTTTGGTGTCATATATATGATTGTTAACAATTGTATACAGCACCCACTAAGGCACATAAGAATTCGATATGTAGTTTGTAATCTTTGTGAATACAAGGAAATAGACATTTTGGTTGTACAGTAATTTTTGCATTTCAAAACAAGCAGCTTGTGTTGCCATTCAGGCAAGATAACATCCTCGCCTCCCATATCTAGAAACACTTCTAAGGCATTTGGTTTGGGTCATCTTTCAAGATTCCTAAGAATCCTGATTAATTTCCTTATTTGGGATTGCCACAAGCATCTGGATTTCCATAAAACCTTGCTTCTTTTGGAATATGGGTTTACTTCAAAAAAAATGTTGGTATTCACATTCCCAAGACCAGGGATAGCTATATTTTTTTTTGAAAAGTGACAATGACACCCAATTTAATACTCTCTGACTATCCAAAATACAAGTTTTTCATCTTACACAATCGCTCTCCTATCTTTTCATTCTCTGCCTGACTTGTTGCCCTGCCCGCTATATTGTTGTTATCCAAAATATAAGTTTTTCATCTTACACAATCGCTCTCCTATCTTTTCATTCTCTGCCTGACTTGTTTCCCTGCCGCTATATCGCTGCTATCCAAAATATAAGTTTTTCATCTTACACAATCGCTCTCCTATCTTTTTATTCTCTGCCTGACTTGTTTCCCTGCCGCTATCTCACTGCAAGAACACCATTGCTTCACCATTACCACTGTGGTTCGCTTTAATCCATTGCATTTTTTGTGTTTTAGATTTGTTTTGATATCTCAATTTTGATGACCTTTCTGGAAAGTATGAATGGCCTAGACTAAAATTTTGAGAACCAGCTCCCATAACCCATCTGGTCTTGTCCGCATTGTCTCCTTCTGGGACTGATTGATATGTTGCTCTAATTATTATTTTTGTATTTTATTTATTTTTATATATAATAGGGATAGAGACCCTGAGATTTTCTTTTTTTGGGGTTTAATTTTGTATTCTGTTTTTTAAACTGTTGGTTCATAGACAATATTTTGCATCTAAATATGCATCGCATTCTCAGGAACCTAGATGCTGGGGGCATATTGGATTCCCAAAACCAAATGCCCACCTATGGGAACTTTGTTCTCTTTAATGGCTTAGTCACTATAACAATTTCTTTTAGTTGCCTAGATATCCAAATAATTAAAAAAGGCAATCCTTAAATACGTTCTAGCCTGATGATAGAGCTTCATTATCCTCCTATTGTTTCAAGAATATTGCAACACATTGCTATATCTTATTGATATCTAGCCTTTTCTGATTGGTGGTGGGATTTCAATTTTTTTGTTTTGTAATAGGGATTAAAAAGTGGAAGGATGAAATAGGGAGGATAACTAGAGGAAGAGATGTCACTTTCCCTTGTCTGATAGTAGGGATGGAAGCCTGGAAGAAGGATGACACTTCCCTTGATTGTTATAAGAGAATTATGATAAGAAAGAAAGAGAATTTTAATTATGATCATACCCTTTGTATTTATCTTTTTGATATACAATATTTACAGATTGGTGAAATTGCAAATACCCTTTGTCTTCATCCCATTATTTGGCCTCCATTATAAGAAATCTGAAAGGAATTTTCAATTCCAAAGGATTACCCTTTTATTTGAGCAGGGCACCCTGAGTCCTTTGTTGACAAAGATCAGATAGGATCCTGCTGTGATCCTTGATCTCTTCATGAATATTGATTGAGTGGATGATATATAGTGGGCTTAGGTGGAAATGCCTTTCATTCCTTCTTTTTTATTTTTTATTTTTTCCTTCTACCAAACAAGAGAAACTGGTTATCCACTTATTTTTCTTCCCTTCTGTTTGCTTCCTTCACTTTTCTCCCTACCTATTAGAGAAGGCTTCAATAAAATAAAATTATGACACCCTGATATCAAACTTTGATCTTCTTGTTGTGCTTGAAGCCTGGAAACAGTAAAGAAAACAATGTGATAACTGAGCTTTTGGTATAAGTTTGATTTATCAGCCTTGCTTCATCGTGCACAAAGAGTCCACCATTTGCTTACCACTACATGATCACTTTTGTCTTTGCTTGAGATTCAATGTTCTCATATTCTATAACTTGAACTCCTTCAACAACATCCAACCTATTCTCAATCAATAAAATTCTTACTTATCAAGAAAAAAAAAATGCAAATCTTTGTTTTTGACTGAGTTTGTCTCTCCCAGGCAATCAACTTATTTTTGAAAAAAGAAAAGAAAAAAGGATTATAAGTGATACAACCTAAAAATTTGAAAGAAAAGTAAAATTTGGTTTTTCTTTTTCTTACATTTTTTTTTTTACTAGAGATGGGCCTTACAGAAGAAATTTTTTATGGTTACTATCATTTGTTGTATGTGTATTTCTCTGATTTGTTTGCTGGACTTCATCTTTTTGGCCTGTAGATTAACTTGGATGAATTTTCTGACCTTTGCAATGCCATTGCTCTAAGATTCCAGAAGGAGCCGTCTGTAAGTCCAAACTGCCCTAGATCTGAAACATCAGTAACCTCCTTTTTATATTGCATCTGATACTCAGTATTTTGGTTGCAGCCATCTTGCTTGGAAAATTTTCCATCAGTGTACGATTCACTCTTCTCTAAAAGGTTGAAATGCTTTGTGCGGAGTCCTAAATTTGGATACATTATATCCTTCTTTCTCATACTGAATCTGATTGCTGTTATTGTGGAAACAACGGTATGATTTCTGCTTTTACATTGCTACTATGATTAACATTTAGAGTTTATTTATTTTTTTGATAAATAATGATCAACATATAGAGTTTATTGCATAATTTATTTGAATTTACGAGTTAAAGTTCAGCTTTAATATTCTTCATTGATGTCATTAGCTATATGATCTTAGTGCTATAAAAAAAACTTGCATTGACTCAACAAGGGTGTGATTTCTGGATGCTATTTTTTGTCAAAGACTCAAAGTTCATCATTGTGGCATAAAAATAATCTGTTTTTCCATCACTGCATGTTTCAAATGAAACAGAATTCAAATGGTCATAACTATTTCTATGTGGTGTTTGTCATTTGGTTCTTGATTGGCTTACCCCACTCCCTTCCCCTACCCCATGCCCAAGGAGACCCCTTTAATTTTTGGGTTAATTACACTTTGCCCACCCGTGGTTAGACTCATTTTAATGTAACCTAGTTTGAAAAATATCACTTTACCCACCTGAGGTTGACTCCGTTAGACACCCGTTACACACCTCACTACTTTTCCGTTAAAAATGAGGGTAAATATGTCGTTTAACTCTCTCAAGGAGTGGTCAGCTGCGGCAAACCTTGTTCCACACTCCTCTACTATCGATTTTTTAGACTCTTGTAACCCATAATTCTTTTTTGTATTCTTTGAGCTTTCGTGTACACTTTTTGTGTACCGAAACTCCTTTTTGATTTTAATAAAACTTTTATTACCAAAAAAAAAAATATCATAATATATATATGAGGGAATATGTTGTTTAACTGCATTTTACATGTTTTCTTCCTTTTTTATTTTTGTGTGAGGATTGAGATTGTTCCTGACTGATTTGTTCTTGATTTGGAGATTTGTTGTCTGTGAATGGAGATTGCTGTGTGAGATTATTGGGATTGTGGTGAGCTTGTTGCTAACTACTAGCTGTAAACAAACACACACGACGTAAATCACCCACACATGAACCAACACTAGCAAATCGCAACCAACAACCAACATGGCCGAAACTTCAACCACCCAAAACCACCCAACAACACAGCCACAACCACCCTTGGTCAAAACTTCAACAAGCCAAACCACCCAACAACACAGCCACAACCCACAATCACTCATAGACCTAACAAACCCAGTAGCAATTTTCCTACCAAACCCTCAATTTTCCTCCATTTTCTTATTTTCCATAAAGAAAAAAAGAAAAAAAAAAAAGAAGAGACCGGTGGAGATCTGATCGACAGAGATTGTGAGTGCTTGTTGCAAGAGCTCCATGAATCGCCGGTGTCCGTGGACCTACACCCCATTTGCACTGAGATCCACTTCGATTGGGTCCTCGCCGAGGCTCACCAACTCAAGGACTTGCTTAGTAGGCAACTTTCTGCTCCATTGGTGAAGTTCACGGCAACTATAGAGCCATGGGTGGAGGCAGGCGGTTGGGTTTGAGTTATGAGGATTTGGGGGAATTGGGGTGGGTTTGACCTTATGAAGGGGCTTTTTTTTTTAACATTTGGCATGTTATTATTTGTCCAGCTGGCGAGGTATTATATTTACCCTCATTTTTAACGGGTGTCTAACGAAGTAAACTTAGGTTGGTAAAGTGACACTTTTCAAACCACAGGTAGGCAACATTAAAATAGGTCTAATCATAGGTGGGCAAAGTGTAATTAACCCTTAATTTTTTTAAAAGCAGAGCAGATAATAGGATACGAGCCATGCATATGGAATTAAGATTATTTCTCAACAGGATGCAGCTTACGGGGGATCTTTAACCGCCCAGTTGGGGAAGAAGAATTTATGATTTCTGGAGACAATGCAACTATCAATTTTAATATGGACGTGGGATGTTGAACAGTGAACACGACAACTTCCAAAAATCTGGACTTAGGGACATGGCTATATACTGTCTTTGTGAATTTATTATTTTGAACACGTATATTATTCTATGTTTTAGGGTTTTATACCAGCAGAATAACCGTAGACGATTATGATAATAGTAATAATAATAATGTGGAAGTTTCCTGAGAAAAAAAAAAGTATTTAGACCCATAATTAACCAGTTTTTAAGATAGTTGGTGAATCTTTTCTTGTCTCTAGAAAGGGGTGATTTGGGCCAGGGGGACCATGGACCCCCTTGCTCCAAACTTGGATCCGTCTCTACCCACAACAAGAGTCTTAGAAGAGGAATGCTTTTCTATGTTAACTAACAAAGAAACATAGTTGAGTGCTAATTGCACATATAATGTCAGAAATACTTTCCCATACATTTTTGTCAAATGACCCCGTGTCAACATCCTGAATGATGTCAATGTGTCAGATTTAGTTACCATAAGAACAGCCGTTTGCACCACTCTTTACTTGTCATCGTTTTAGTTAGGTTTTAGAATTAGGAAATTAATGAGAGAGAGAACATCTAAGAGGAGGCCATTAATAGGAATCTTTTGGCATAAAAGTGATAAATTTCCAGTTGTCCCAAAAGCTTAAGTTTTTAGGAAATGGTGAATTTAATCATTTAACCATTATTCTAACACTTTCCCTCACGTGTAGGCTCACACTTCCCCCTAATGAATGGAGCCCAACACGTGGGATCTTTAATTTTTTAAATGGAAATTAGGGTAGAGACAATGTTCGAAATTAGAATCTCCTGCTCTAATACTAGTTGTCCCAAAAGCTTTAGTTGTTGGGAATGATGAATCTGATCATTTAACCATTATTCTTACAAAAAGAAAAGTAATATATCCCTCTTACATACTCGGAAAGGATTGAGGAAGCCTTCCTAATCAACGTCCCATCAATGGAGATAGTTTTCCACCTTGCAAGACAAAACCAAAAACGGACAGAACCAGAAATCAAATATTTAAATTCATTTCTTGAACATTTTGATACTCAATTGACACCCCAAACAACGTGTAGTTGCTCCTATCATTGTTGTAATTAAGAGTTATGCTTTTGTTTTCTTGAGTACCAGCTCCAGGAGAATTGATTGCCAGGTGGTCATGTATATGTATTGTGACTTGATTATAAATCATCCTAATGTGAAATACTTATTTTGTTGCAGCTTGATATAGAAAACAATTCTGCTCAAAAGGTGTGGCAAGAGATAGAGTTTGTCTTTGGTAAGTGCTTGCTAAGGATTTGCTTATCTGCATCTGTACATTTGTGAATTATTGCTTGTAGAATATTTGTGGAATATTTTGTGTGTTTATTCTTCTCTCTAGAAGGTATATTATATAGATGTACAATTGGTCTAAATAAGGAAACAATCAATCATAGCTAATTACACGATTCACTCCTATAATTAAGCTATACTTACATAAATACTAACAACACTCCCCCTCAAGCTGGAGAGTAGATATCAATGACTCCCAGCTTGCTACAAAAGGTCAATGGCATTCTTGGGAAGAGCTTTATGAAGATGTCTGCTAGTTGACTTCCAGAAGGTACAAATGGTGTGATGATGTCTTTTGATTCCACTTTAAATGAACAAAGGACAATCAACTTCGATATGCTTGGTTCTTTCATGAAAGACTGGATTATAGCAATATGAATGGTTGCCTATTGTCACAGTAAAGAGGTGTAACCTTGTGTTAAGAGTTCAAATTCTTAAAGAACAGTTGATGCAGGACACTAGAAACAAACAGAACAAACCCTAGGAATCACCACCTAGAATCTGTTGCAAAACCCTAGCTCACCACCAAACGAAGAAGAGAGACGCATTTCAAACTATAAATTTTCATAATTATCCAGTCCTTCAAAATGAGTACAAGTTTTGCTTAAATAGGCTACAGCCTTGGCTAAGAAACCCTAATTCTAATGGGCTCAGGCCCAAGACTTTCAATAAAAATACTAATAAACCTGATTAGATACTAAGCCTAAAATAAACATACAATTAACTCTAAAATTAAAGATAAAAATAAAATAAATATTCTGCTCCCGCATCATACTCCTCTGGTTGGAGAAAACTGACTCGAGTTTTATAATGTTGAAGGAGCAAAAGTTTGACACGGAACACTTGCTTCAACTCTGGAACAAATGGGAGGACAGAGAACAAAGGAGCCTTGAATTCCACATCAATTTGTCAGGAATTACAAATTCAATGTGTGGAATCAATGTTGCGAAAGCAAGCTTATCTTAGTTGCAGAAAACACCAGTACCCATCTTGTCTGCTAGTTGACTTCCAGAAGGTACAAATGGTGTGATGATGTCTTTTGATTCCACTTTAGAATGAACAAAGTGACAATCAACTTCGATATGCTTGGTTCTTTCTTGAAAGACTGGATTACTAGCAATATGAATGGTTGCCTGATTGTCACAGTAAAGAGGTGTCAGACCTTGTGTTAAGAGTTCAAATTCTTAAAGAACAGTTGATGCAGGACAACAATGGGAAAATAGGATAAATGGGAAAAGGGGTAGAAACAAACAGAACAAACCCTAGGAATCACCACCTAGAATCTGTCTGCAAAACCCTAGGCATCACCACCAAACGAAGAAGAGAGACGCATTTCAAATCATATAAATTTTCATTAATTATCCAGTCCTTCAAAATGAGTACAAGTTTTGCTTAAATAGGCTACTAAGCCTTGGCATAAGAAACCCTAATTCTAATGGGCTCAGGCCCAATTATTGACTTTCAATAAAAATACTAATAAACCTGATTAGATACTAAGGCCTAAAATAAACATACAATTAACTCTAAAATTAAAGATAAAAATAAAATAAATATTCTGCTCCCGCATCAACAGTACTCAACCAAGTTAACTCACAAGTGATCTGAGCCATGGCACGGTACTCTGCTTCAGCACTAGAGCGAGCCACAACTGACTGCTTCTTACTTCTCTAAGTGACAAGATTACCACCTATGAAAGTGCAATAACCAATGGTAGATTTTTGATCTGAAGGTGACCCTGCCCAGTCAGTATCAGTATAACCTTCAATGCGGAGATGATCAGATGATCGATAAAAGAGACAGATTTTCGATCTGAAAGTGACTATGCCCAGTTAGCATCAGTATAACCTTCAATGCGGAGATGATCAGATGATCGATAAAAGAGACCACGACCTGGAGCATTTTTGAGATACTTCAGGATGCGTATGACTGCATTCATGTGAGGAACTCGAGGATTGGTCATAAATTGACTCACAATGCTAACTGTATAAGAAATATCAGGCCGAGTAATGGTTAGATAAATAAGTTTACCAATAAGTCTATGATAGGTGTTTGGATCATCAACAAAGTCACCCTCGTCTGGCATTAATTTCAAATTGGGCTCCATGGGTGTAAGGTTTGGAGCCAAGATAACCTGTCTTGCAGAATATCGAGAGTATATTTTCTCTGGGATAAGCTTATGCCTGCTTTTGATCTGGCAACCTCAATACCAAGAAAATAATGAAGCTTATCCAAGTCTTTAGTGAGAAAACTTGAGCTGAGATGATTGATCAAGATCTGGATGCCTTCCTTGTCACTCCCAATGATAACAATATTATCCACATAAACAACTAATATCACAATACCAGTTCTTGTCTTCTTAAAGAAGACAGAATGATCTGTTTGGTTGTGAGTCATACCATGAGAAACCACTGCCTTACTGAATTTGTCAAACCAAGCATGTGGAGATTGTTTGAGGCCATAGATAGATTTCTTGAGATGACGCACACTCCCCTTTGGACTCAAACCCAGGTGGTTGAGTCATATAAACAGTCTTAGTAAGATCACCATGCAGAAATGCATTTTTGACATCGAGTTGGTGAAGTGACCAATCAAGATTAGCAGCCAGGGAGATAATAATACGGATAGAATTCAACTTGGCAACAGGAGAAAAAGTCTCGGTGTAATCAAGGCCATATGTTTGAGTGAAGCCCTTGGCTACAAGACGAGCCTTCAAGCGATCAACAGTACCATCAGGATTCTGTTTAACGGTAAAAACCCAACGTCAACCAATAATAGAAGTTCCTGCAGGTTTGGGAATTAGATCCCAAATATGATTCAATTCTAAAGCATGCATTTCCTTTTCCATTGCCTTACGCCAACCAGGGTGAGAAAGGGCTTCCCTGTAGGACTTAGGAACAACAAGTGATGATAATGATAAAGAAAATGCTTTAAAAGAAGGAGACAGATGATCAAAGGAAACACGGTTAGAGATAGGATGCTAGGTGCAAGTGCGCTTACCCTTACGAATGGCAATGGGAAGATCAAAATCCAAGGTAGACTGAGGAGGAGGCGAATCTTCAGACGTCGAGGCGGATGGGGGAAGTGGTAGAGAGAACTCTACTGGTGGTGGTGGTGGAATGAGTGGGACATCCTGATTTCGCCGACTAACATAAACCTGAGAGATACGAGGAATAGGAGGAACAATGGGAATAGGCGAAGTTGGAGGAACAATGGGAACATGTGTATGGATAACAGGGGTAGATAACATAGATTCTTGTAACTGTCTTCCCTTAGGAGAATAATATGGGATATCCTCAAAAAATGTCACATCAGCACTGACAAAGTGTTTGCGTAAGGAAGGGTTGTAGCACCGATATCCTTTCTGAGTATGAGAATAACCGAGAAAGATGCACTTGTGAGCACGAGGATCAAGTTTGTCACGATTTGGACTGTGATTATGAACAAAAGAAACACAACCAAAGACTCTTGGGGGAACAGAGAAGGGATTTTTGCCAGGAAAGAACATCTCAAAAGGAGACTTACCTTTGAGAATACGAGAGGACATCCTATTCAAAAGATATGCGGCAAAAAGAACTGCATCTGCTCGAAAAAGCTTAGGGACATTCATTTGGAGCATGAGAGCACGAGCAATAACTAGAATGGGCCCATTTTTCCGTTCAGCATTGCCATTTTGTTGAGGAGTACGAACATAAGGTGTTTGATGTATAATACCTCTAGACTTAAGAAATTGCTGGAACGCACTATCTAGATATTCACGAGCATTATCAGTTCGAAAAGCAAGAAGTTTGATATTAAATTGATTAGAAATTTCAACATAAAAAGATTGGAAGACTGAAAACAATTGAGATCTATCTTTAAGCACATAAACCCAAGTTAAACAAGAGTGATCATCAATAAAAGTGACAAAATAACGAGCATCACATAAACCAGTGGTACGAGCTGGCCCTCAAATATCAGAGTGAACCAACTCAAACAGATGTAAACATGGGTCATCAGTTCGACGTTTAAAAGTAGCTCGATGATGTTTACTAAGTTCACAAGTTTCACAATTAAAACTAGAAAAAGTAGGTAAAGTGGGTACTAAATGTTTAAGATTGACCGACGAGGGGTGCCCAAGACGACAATACCACTGATATGGAGAATTTGTAGAATGAAGAGCAGATGGAACCGAGGTGCTAGATGGTTGAAAGTAGTAGAGTTCATCTTTGACAAATCCCCCACCAATCATCCTCTTCATCTTTAGATCCTGAAATTCACAATGAAAGGGATAAAAAGCAACAAAAAAATTTAATTTAAGGGTAAGTTTGTGCACAGACAATAGATTAAAAGGGAACTGAGGTAAGTATAAAACATCAGACAAAGTGAAATCAGAAATGGTTACAGTACCTTTTCCTTGGATAGGAGTTTTAGTACCATTAGCAATAGTGACAAATGAAGGGGAACAAGGACTAGAAGTATGAGAAAGAAGTGAAGAATTACCGGTCATATGATCAGAAGCCCCTGAGTCGATAACCCAAGAAGGACTAGATGAGGAATGAAGACAAGTGTTACCTGAGGTGATTAGCGAGGAGGATGAGACATTAGCACGCTGGAGAAGTGAATCATACTCTATTTTGCTAATAAGAACTTGGTCCACAGGAAGATAATTGGAATTGTCCCCATCAACATAGTGATTAGTACAACCACAATGAGTACATTGCTTGATACCGCGGTCACTTAACCTTTTGATACAACCAAAAGTTTTGAACCGGAACAAGATAATGTCACGAGCTTTCAAGATGACACGAACAACTCATGACCACTGAAGATAATTGGAGCCTTTTAATTTGGTACTAGTCATAAAACCATAGAAAAGAGACTCCTCGAAGTCTTTATTGTCACCCATACTCAAGATAAATAACCAAACAGTGCCAAATACTCAAAAATAAATTACCAAACAGTATCCAATAGTGCGGAATAGTGCCAAATAGTAACAAATAGCCAAATAGTAACAAATAGTCAAATAGTGTAACCAAAAAACTTTTGGGCAGTTACCAAATACAGGCTGTGTATCAACCCAAAGGCCAAACCTTCAACCACCAAGTGACTGAGAGGACGTGACTGAGATTGAGGTGAGCTGAGAAGCTTCTACAAGAGCCGAGAAGACCGAGAGATCCGATGAGATCGTGGTTTGCGTGAAGATCATAGAAGATCCAAGAAGAAACCAAAAAGATTCCGAGAAGATCCGATACCGAGAAGAACCTGATGGTTCTAAGAAGATCCAAGAACCACTGGCGAAGCCTAGTGGTGTAAGAGCACCGAGAACCACTGCGAATCGCTGGCAGCACGAGAAGAGCGAGAACAGAGGGGTCACCGGCAATGCCTGGTGGAAAAAAATAGGAGGTCCGATAGCAACCGGTGAAGGCTTGGCGGCGCCGGAGGCCGAGATAGAGAAAAGAAACTCTAAAAATTTAGGGTTTAAAAAAAATGAACAGGTAACCTGTTCTGATACCATGTAGAATTATTTGCGGAATATTTTTTGTGTTTATTCTTCTCTCTAGGAAGTGTATTATATAGATGTACAATGGGTCTAAATAAGGAAACAATCAATCATAGCTAATTACACGATTCACTCCTATAATTAAGCTATACTATACAAAAATACTAACAACATAAACTAATAACTTACGGTCTAAAGATATTTATGGTGGGCTTTTGAGATGATGCAAGTCTGGCGTTCTCATATCTGGAGTCTCAGACAATTAAGTTGCCAATGTAGAGTTTTCAGCCACTATTCATATATTCATGGTTGGCTACTAAAATGATCCATCAAAGAATTTAATTGGTACAATCAGCTTGTAGTGGATAAATGGTTGAGAGATTGAAATGATCCACAGCAATGATGCTTGGAACCAATATTGATGGTCCTCCTGAGTGTTGATACCTTTTGCAGGCACTAAACTGGAAGACCAGAAGTTATTAACTTATTATATTTGAACCAAGGCTATGCTTAGGCTTTTTTACATCGCTTGTGAGGGAAAGTACAACATATGAATATTAGATTAGAAACACACATGAAAAGGCATGCATTCCTAATAATAGCAAACTTATTGATGGCAGTGCTGGCAGTTTCTATTGCTGCTAGACTGACTTTTAGACTTATTGATGCATACTTGCTTAAAAGGAAATAATTGAAAAGTATGGTAAGTCTTCTTTAGTTATGGCAGATAAAAAAGAATTTCCTTTTTTTAACATGCTTTGACTTGGGCTAGAAGTCTGGTTTATGCTTTGAGAATTTTAGGTACAGTGTTGGGACTACTTTAGAACTGTTTTATTTATTAACTTGCTCCCTATTATGCATTTGGTTTCATTGCTCTAAATTATGTGTGATATAAAGACTATTCTGTTTCTCAAATTAATAGTTGGCTTTTCTTGTTTGTCTCACAGGGTGGATATATGTACTGGAAATGGCTTTAAAAGTCTATTCATTTGGATTTGAGAATTATTGGAGGGATGGTCAAAACCGCTTTGATTTTATGGTCACGTGGATAATAGGTAATCAGATTGGAAAATAACATTCCGTTTTAGTACTATTTATACAATTTCTTTTACAAATCAATCACAGCCATCATTACAATATCACTGACCATGGAAAGTGGTAAATGCATTAGGTGTTTTATTTGATACATGAAATTGTCTATAGAAACGACTTTTGCTATTGCTAATTTGCCCTTTCTTTGAATATTTGATGGAATAAAAATCAGTTCCTTTGTTTGTTTGTGTTATTTTTTGTTGCATTTATATTACCATTGATAGATTATTCTTGTGTCTGCAGTTATCGGAGAAACCTTAATTTTTGTGTCCCCTCAAGGACTAACTTTTCTTTCCAACGGTGAATGGTAGGGAATTCTTTGTACTTTATTTATTTATTTATTTTTTAAGATTTTCCTGCAGGACATGAGAGTTCTTCATTTCCCTCAGTATATTTATCCTAACTCTTTGCTATTGAGTTATTACTTTATATGAAAATCTTTTAAAGAATATAAGTTTCTTAGCCTAGGAATGATGACAAAATTTTGGATAATCTCTAAATGATCTCCCCATTGGCTTTGTCAAATTTCTCTCAATGTAGGATGCCCTTAATGATGTTTACAATTTTATTATAGGGAAACACCAGTGATTCTATCAGTCATCCTTTACTGTCTTCTGACTACAAAAGTAGGAGGCTTAGTGTTTATGTTTTGGAACTGGGCCCCGTGTTTAGGGGAGGGGGATTAAGTCTCTTGGTCTCACGCCTATCATCATTTTTCTTAGTTTTCTAATCAAACCACTCAATCCAAAGCAGTTATTCTGCCTCATTTTGATTCATTACAAGAACCAAAACTGGGAGTGGCATGTGCAGATGGAGTAGAAGTCGGTTGTGGCTATGTAGCACCATAAACAACTTTATTCATATAATCTGGCTTGCCATATTTCACCCAACAATAAGGCTCGGTATGCTTGGTACCACCACAATGATCACACTCCTTGTCACCATGTCCACTAGTACGACCATCTCGAAAACCATAGCCTCCTTGACTGCCACAGAAACCACCACAAGAATTACTACAACCTCCACTACTTGAGACTAAGGCAGAAGACTCTAAGGAAGTGACAGCGGAGTTTTATCCCAATGATAGAGTGCAATAGTTGAGAATAAGCATTAGCAGTGGTAGGTAAGGTCTCACTAGCAAGGATCTGATCATAAATTCCTCCCAATAACGATTCTATTGTTTCAATTCAATAGTGAAAGGCTGATATTGCAATAGCTGATCCAACAAAATTTTAAGAGTACTATAGTATTCAGACAATGGCTTCCCAAACTAGTTAGTAGTGAAAATTTTCTCATAAATCTCATAAATGCGAGAAACCATACATTGATGCGAAAATGATTTTGCAATAGTTTCAAATCTTCCTAGAAGAGTCAAAAAATTCAATTGTAGTAGTAATGTGGGGTTCCACATTATGCCACAACCATCCCATAACAATTGAATCTCCACTCATCCAGTCCTCATAAGTTGAATCTTTCTTATCAGGGATTATCCGTCAAATATTTCAACATTTGTTTCCCCTACAGAAAGATTTGCAAATGTGCCCAAGTTAGATAATTTAAAGGGAAAATTACATTTTAAACCCTATAATTTGAGGGGTGTAACAAATTAAACCCAAAGTTTTAAAAGTAACAAATTAAACCCTGAAGTTTGGTAAGGTAACAAATTGAACCCTGGCATCAATTGACTTACACGGCGTTACTCATTTGGGGTTAAACCGTTAAACCATACATGCGTTTCACATTTAGATGAAAAAAAAAGAAAGAAAAAAAAGTCTTAGATCAAATGGAGAACCATTGAGATCAGAGAGAGAATTTGTGTTGAGACGAGAGAGAGAGAGAGTGAGATGAGAGGGATAGACAGATTGATATGGAGGTGAGAGAGTTGTGAAGGGAAAGAGAGACAGATTTGTGAGAGGCTGAGAACGGCTCCGGAGAAGACAGATTCACGGTGACAACACTGGAGAAGTTGAAATAGGAGCTTAATTTTGCATTTTTTTTCCTGGTTTAGGTTTTGTTTATTTGGGTTTCCATCCAAATTATTGCCTGAGGAAGTTGTGGAAGATCAATTTTTGTTCTAAATTTTTAATGCGTTATCCGGGTCAATCTCAGAGTTTATTGGTGAGTTACCAAGCATTCAGTTTCTAGATTTGTCAAAGAAGGGTTTTTCTGGTTCAATCTTTGTATCAATTTTGAATTGCAGGAACCTTGAAGGGCTTGATTTCTCTTTCAATAATCTTAGTGGTGGCATTCCTTAGGAGGTTTGTGATATTCCAATGCTAGAGTATCTGATTTTAAGAAGCAATATGCTAGGAAGTGTTCAAGAGTAGGTTTCAGCATGGCGGAGCTTAAAATTTTTGGACCTTGGTAGCAATTTGTTTACTGGGCTGGCACCATTATTTAGGGTTCTTCTTCCGTTGTTCAATGTATCCCATATTGGGTTTTATGGGGAGATTCTTGAGATAACCTGTATGGCTGTATTGACTCTTTCTATCCTCGTCTCACTCTCATTCTCTCGTCTCAACTCGGATTGTCTCTCTCTCTCTCTCTGTCTTTCCTCTGGTTATCCATCTATCTGAGGCTTTTTCTTTTTCTTTTTCATCTAAATGTGAAACTCATGTATGGTTTAATAGTTTAACCCCAAATGAGTAACACCGTCTAAGTCAATTGATGCCAGGGTTCAATTTGTTACCTTTTCAAAACTTCAGGGTTTAATTTGTTACTTTCTAAATTTTGGGGTTTAATTTGTTACACCCCCAAACTATAGGGTTTAAATGTAATTTTCCCTAATTTAAACTATTCAAACTTGGCACCTTGGAACCAGATTGGAGCTTCACCCTTCTTTGAGAAGCGACCATCAAATTTTTTTTATGGTTAAGAACTTGGAGTACCTGAAGTATTGGTTGCCCTTGTAGATCAAACCTGAGGGATTCTCACCCCCAAACTTTTGGAAGTCTAACTTCATGGTCTTCTGAATATTGATCATGCCTCTGTTGCATGCCACTGCTTCTACCTCCTCAGTGTGTTCTTGAGCCCTTGGTAGTGCAACCTTGATGTCATTGAGAGCCTTGGTGATTTGGGCAATTTGTTGGGCCAAAATCTCCATAGATCTTTGTCGGTGTTCATGTTGTCGTTTCATGCCTGCAAAGGACTCGGCCCTCAAGATCCATTGGGCGTATTTTTTCGAAGTAATAGATTTAGGCATATCATCATCCTTGAACAACAATATTTTTCCCTCAGCCATAACTATAGATTTTTCTTCAGTCATAGCAAACACAACTAACCCAAAGTAAAACAATTCAACGATCGAATAGCAAATCAATTAATTATAATTCTGGCCCTAACAATAAAAATTTCACTTAAATTGCTTCAAAAAAATTTACAAAAATCACCATAATTACCAAGAGAGAGGGGCGAGCCAAACCACATTGTTGTTTGACCGAGGTGTCCATACCAATTAGACGTCAGCATGACGTCTATCATCATAAAGATGTTGACGTCAGCATCCTATGTTATCTGAGAACTACTTCTAGAGTGATTTAATGGCTTCTAGGGTTGGATCAGGATTCAAGACGCTTTGATACCAATTTTGAGTTGTAAAATATGAAAAAATAGGGTTAAGAGAGAATAGAGAGCGAGAGATAGAGAGAAAATGAAGAAAGAAAAGGTTTAGGGCATAATCAATCGGGCCCACATCTCAGCACATATTTATATTGGAGTGATATAGCTAGATTACAAGAATATCATTAGGCTAATATAAAATAACTAGTGAATAGAAAAATAATAACATTAACTCTGACAGTATACTAGTCAAAGTAGAAGTTTTAGTTTTACTAGGAGAAGTTAAGAGTTAAGGTCTATATAACTTATAAGTGTCTTATTGTGCTCAAACAAAGAAGAGTTGTCAAATAAAATATTGAGCGTTTTGAGTATGAGGTATGTTGGCCTTTTGTTTTTTTCTTTCTTGCAGTACTATTCATGCGCATTGTTCACAAATTGTGGAGAAATTCTATCTCTCTTTCTTTTTTCTCTTTTCAACCCTAAATCAAATATTTTCTCTTTTATAGTGAACCTTCTTGGATCCTAAATCTTCTTCTAAAAGGTTTGAAACCCAAAATCCACAAATTCTCCTAAACCTTAACCTGCCACAAGCGCACACATAGAAAAATTCTCCAATTTATCCTCCGTCAATGGGTGGTTCAAGACATTTTCGTAATGAATCAAAATTGTTTGAATTGATAATGGACGAAGGAGGTAAAGTATTCACGCTAAGGATCTTCGACACAGAAATTTTTCCTACGATATGTATTCATGGTAATCTACGAAGTGGTCAGAACGGGTTTGGTTTGGAGGTGAGAAAGATGTTAGAGCCCCATTGTTATGCGAATCCAGAACCCAATTTTGGTATAGTCCAACCAATGTCTGTCCCTGTATAAAACCTCAACAGGGGCCGTGAGGCAGCACCACCAAAGACGCAAACCAACTTTACTATCAATAGGGAGTGAAAGCATGACCGAAAAATCGTACAACTTAAAATCTGTGTGGTTCACAATTTATACTGGAGATACTAGGAGAGGGGAGGCGTGTGTGCCTTATGCAGTAGTGGTAAAAGGAGAAGGGCGGAGGATCCTGATCAATTCGAATGAGACGAAAGGGAAAGCAATAGACATGGCAAAAGCTGCGAAATTAGAGAAGTTTTTGGGCAAGGTATTGTATAAGTGTAATATGCAGAATTTTGAGCAAAAAAAACGAAATTAAAGCTATTGGTTGTTATCTCAAAAGAAGGGAAGAAAGGAGCTTTTTAGGCATTAAACGGGGCTAAAAAGCTGGGAGCATATCACCTACAGTTGGTGAATATGAAATCCTGCAATGTGTATGGAAGTGACATGAATGACAAAGTAGCTTCTTATTCGAATGGATTGCAGTACAAATAAGCATATTTCTTGAATATAGGACCCTAGTACTCTTGTTACTGATAAGAATATTGATGATTAGGTGCTTCTTGTTGTTGTATTACTGATGTACTTTTCCATCTGGACTGGAACTTTTTATTTATCCAAATAGAAAAAGAGGAAAAGGAGGTTTTTTCATATATGCCTGTCTAAAGATTGCATTAGATATTATTCAGCAACTAGATGTGTAGCTGCTGAAATCTGGATTCAGAAGGATGCAGTTTGAGCAGGAAAAATAATTTGTTTACCTTGAAAAATGGATGGGAGTGAACTTTAGTTAAAGTCTAGAGACATTCATAATTGAATCAAAAGCCAATATTTATGGTTGCCAGTGGGGCTGGTCCAAAGCCATCAAATCAACCAAACCAGTATGAGTCTGGAAAATTCAAGCTTTGCTATCTTTGGAGATCATTAACGTCCTTGTTGTCACTTTACTCATTTATTTAGTCTTTCAACAGCGCTAAACAATGTGTGATAAAGGCATGATCTTAGATAAAACTGTATGGCAGAAAAGATCCATGTGGACAACTCTGACCAGTTGAAGAAGGATCCAAAAAGCGACCCCAATTTTGTTGGAATTAAACTTAGTTGAGTTGACTTTACTGGATTTTTCAACAACACTACTGGAGTAAGAATTAAACTAATATCAACTTTCATATCATTCGCCAAGTGCCTTGTGGCTCAATGACACTGCCCGGTCTCCCCATGGGGAGAACGTGGGTTCGAATCCCCCCCAAACTTGTAAGCTAAAAAAGTAAAAAATAAAAAACTTTTGTATCATTCATTTGTATGTTGGTTCTTTAAGTTGGGTCCTGAGATTGTTGGCTGCCTTATATTTTAATCCTATGAAGAATATGAAAGAAAAATCAATTTGAAATCACAGCAATGAGTTGATTTTCCAGCTTCTATCTTAAATGAAAATATTTTGAACTATATGTAGTTGAAAATATAAGTGCCTAGTCATTCTATTATATCATCTCACTGACTTTTGTTTCTTTTGATGTCCACAAAATATTAAGTTGATGATAAGTTTGATACAGGCCTTTTATGGTTTATCATAGCTTTTAAAGTACTTCCTTATGTATGAATATATATCGACAATTACTTCTCCTTCATTAATGTTAACAGGATTCGCTACCTTCTCCTCGCAAGATTGTTAAGATTGATAAGGCTGCTGATGCATGTCAAGCGTTACCGTGCCTTCATTGCCACTTTCCTAACCCTTATACCAAGTTTGATGCCATACCTTGGTACCATATTTTGTGTCCTATGTATTTATTGCTCTCTTGGCGTACAGGTAAATTCTTTTCTCCGGCTTGCTTTCAAATAAAGTAATTTACTATTATAAAGATATTCTTTTGCTTTCTTCGCCTATTCGTGCTTCCCTACAAGAAAAAGGTGTAACCTGTACTTCCCCATTTTTTTACAGCGTATATTTGGAAATGCTCAAGTTTCTGTTGTGTCTATGCAGATTTAAAATTAAATATATAGTGTGGAGGGTCAATTTTTTACCTAATGAATTTAGTCCTAGTGTCAAAAGTTCCATCATTTACATTTTAAAGGTTGACAATTGTAATCTATGGGTCCTTATTATTTGATACGGTATGTCTTTCAGACATCTATAGCTATATCCATGTATATAATTGAATCTTTCCCCTTTTATGTTACTGTTACAACATTCTTCATTTTTTTGTTCATTTAATCTTTAGATCTTTGGTGGGATTGTCAATGCTGGAAATGCCAGTTTGGAAGGAACAGATCTTGCGGAAGATGAGTATCCTTTATTCATTAATAAACTCTTTTCTAGGTTTTCATTTTATCCAGCCATGTCATAACTGTGATATCTTTCTGCTTTATAGTGATAAATAAAAGCTATTATAGGAAAATTCTATTAGATATTAATATTCAATCATTTTGTAAGTTGTTTATTGCTCCTGCAAAGGTTCTATTGCAGGAGTAAATGACAACTTCTTCAGTCACTTTTCTTGACGAAATCAGCTATTTACTTTTCAATTTCAATGACTATCCAAATGGGATGGTGACACTTTTCAACTTGCTGGTCATGGGAAACTGGCATATATGGATGCAGGTATTACTTCTGTTTGCAAATTTTTTATTTATTTTATAAATTATGTTTAATTATGAATTATTATCTTTCTCTACATAGTGAATGGTACTGTCGGTTTGGTTATCTCTTTTGATTTATGTCCCCATGGAATTCTTGCTTAGAATTCCCTAATTATATCATTTTTCTCTTTTATATTTTCACATGTGATTATGAGAATCTGGGCTTTATTTGATTCTACCTCCATAGTGACAGAAGATTTGGATTTCTTTATAGGAGAGCCGGTAATGGGTTAGCAACTCTGAACCTACCCCAAATAAAAATTTGAAATCTAGAAACTGCAACCATTAGTTCTGCAATGCATTGCAAAGATTGCACGGATCTAGACCATCCATGCATGTTGATCCTAAATTCCCTTGGATTTCATGAAGGCTCCACCTAGCAGATGGTTTGGTTCTGTGTATTTCAGGAGGTCTAGAAACTTACACATAAGAGACCTGATCTTGTGGGAATCTGACACAACCCAAACTCAATCAGGC
>OU015769.1:11161465-11184379 GCA_907173295.1 Fagus sylvatica
ATAATCTTTGCTAAAGATCCTTTTTCTTTCTGTATCGGGTACCATAAGTGCCACAGTTTATGATTATCTGGTCTCATTTATAATTTTTCCCTTTTTTTAGATGTAAGAACATAAGAAGATTACAAACAAGACTTATCCCAACTCAAATGTGAGAAAATGATTAATTTAATAGGATCTATTACCATGGAAGCAGTTTGATCAGTTACTTCAGGGAGACATTGGGCATGAACCATTTGCTTTGAGGGTTGAGACAGTGATGGCCAAACATGATAATTCACTGTTGCCCCCATTTGTAACTCTTTCTTCTAAAAATTATTGCTTCGTGTCGTTGTAGTAGTTATGAATGTCATTGATTAAGAACAAAAAAGAAGTGTGGTGATCATTCTTTTTGACTTCTTTTTTTTTTGCTTTTATTTTATTATTATTTGGGGATGGGTTGGGGTCCTTTGCGAATTGTGAGTGAAAGGTAAAGTTGAGATGCAAATCCTTAAATACAGTACATTTAAGCTTTCCAATTAAACTTAAACACATAGTTGTATTATAGTTAATTATCATTGAAAAAGATAAAATTATTTGTATTTTTTAATTATCAATATTTGTATTTTATTTAGTAATGCAACATGTGTTGGAGTGTATTGTACTTGAAAAACTGTTTTTAACTTTTTAGTAGGACAGTAATATTCGGATTTCGGCATTGGTTGTACTGTCAAACTCGAACAACAACGTATATCCTAATATACACGGGCCTTTCGGCATTAAATACATGTAGGAAACTTCGACGTGCCATATGAAAAGGAACCAGCTGGGCCCTGAGGCATCTCTTTAATCTTTATCCATCTAAAGTCTTAGAACAATCCACCAATATTTGTTGGCAAAATTTAATTCGAGGATTACTAATAAAAAGGATTTGATCATTTGTCAACCTTTCCTGTCAACTTGATAACCGTACAAATTTAAGAGTGATTCTATGATTGGGACATCCCTATTTATCTTACAATGAGCTTTCTTATATTTTACAATTGAAAATATTAACATTAAAAAAAATGCTTCGTAAATTCTAATTCTGTTATTTATGAATTAGATTACTGAAAAAAAAAGAAAGTGTTTTAGAGAAAGCATAGAGTGAAAGAATCATTTAAAATGTTAAAATTCATTACTATATTTATGGGTATTCTCTATATAATTGTGAATATATGTGTATATTATTCCACTTTTGATTATAAAAAATAAAAAATCATAGCTGAACCAAATAGTAGTGTTTTTGTTTTTGACAATCACATCTGAAAAAAAAAAGCAAAAAAGAGGAGCTCATGATAAGCAGGTGAGGCCTCTCACTCCCAAACTAAAACAAACTAATCAAATTAAAAGAGTTAACACCATTGAAAAGAAAAAACAAGAAAGTCAAAAAATTGAAGAATACATTGAAAATTTACAAGATCAATTTAAAGATTTAAGTATTAATAGAATTGCAAATGACAGAGATTTTCATGGTAAACCTTTAAGAAGCCGTATTGCAAGAACAAGATATCCTGGAAATGTTTCAATTACAAGAAATTTTTACCCTAGACCAACTCCCCCAGACTTACAATTTGAAGAAAGAGAATTAACTGTTAGAAATGCTTATAATGCTGAATCCTTATATGAATGGAATATTGATGGTATGTCACAATATGAAATTTTAAATGAATTACATGAAATGCTTATGGTTTCAAATGTCTACAAGGGTAATAATAAAACTGATCATCAAATTGCAAGTATAATTATTACAGGTTTTACTGGTCAATTAAAAGGATGGTGGGATAATACTTTAACAGATAGTGATAGAAATTGGTTAGCTTATGCTTACAAAAGAACCCAAAATGGAACTCCCATAGTAGATGAAAATGGTTTACAAGTTCAAGATGCTGTTAATGCTTTAGTTTTTGCCATAACAAAACATTTTGTAGGAGATCCAGCAGATTAGAGAGAAAGTGCTTAAAAAATCAAAAATAATAGCTGGACCAAATAATAGTGTTTTTGTTTTTGACAATCACATCTGAAAAAAAAAAAGCAAAAAAGAGGAGCTCATGATAAGCTGGTGAGGCCTCTCACTCCCAAGCTATTCCTTTTGCCGACTTCATTCCTTGGCCATTAGCCCATGACCGTAGCTCCGTATCAACATATGATAGTACGGACCAATCTAGAATCTCCCTGCTCATACTTTACCGAACAGGATCATTCTGGTTAAACTTTCGGAGAATGATAGTATGAGATCATTTTTATGATAGCTCCAATAAGCCCGCTTCGAATTCTTTTGATCGTAAGAGGTAAAATAGATAGTATGATTAGAAGTCCGAAGTCCGAAGTCCGAACTACTTTTTAAGACAATTTTAAAGGTGAGTACATGGGAGCAGGCTTGAGGATTAGCTCATAGTAACCCAAGTACCCGATTCGTCGTAATCGGAAGTATCAGCCAAAGTTGAAAGTTGAGAGTTTGTTTAATAATAAACAAGATTCATTTCATAACTGTCTCACTACGTCTCGGATCACAACCTTCTTAACCAGCTCTCTCTCTCGGAAAGTTTCATTTGGTTTCGGTTTTCTTTTTCGCTCTGGAAAATCATTTCATTTCTCTCAGATGGAGAAGCCTCTGATAAGCGGAGAAAGCAGTAGTAATGGGGGTCGCAGGAGAGAGCCCCATAATCGTTCAGATGCCATTGCTCATGGCTCGTCGTATCAAAAGGCTGCCGCTCTCGTTGATCTGGTTCGTTTTATTCTCTACTTTCACTTTCACTGTTGTAATGTCAACCTGCAATTCTTCTTACCTTTTCTTGTCCTTGATTATGTTATGGTGCATATGCTTCTTCTTAATACTGATTTTTTAAGCCAATATTCATAATGGATTTGTTTTTAGAATTTCGAAGTAGGTTATTATGAAGGTGAGTTATATGGAACTTTACCCAAAAAAAATAGAAAGAAAAGTTATATGAGAATTCAAATTGATTGTGATATTAATTTATTTATTTTGTACATAATTTATTCTTAAACTTAAAGAGATTGTACATAATCTGACATTAACATTACATAGTATTGAGGTCAACAATCAAGCAATATGATAGTCTTAGATCTGTGATGTTGTCGTTGCACATATCTCATCACATCCCAGCGATACTGATAAACCCGCAACAATCACACACTTGATTCAACGATATAGGATGAATCATGAAAATATTTCCCGTGAACAATTGAACAATTGAAAATTATGTTAAGTAAAAATTATATTGATAGGTTAAAACAAAAAAAGATATAGATGCAACAAATGATGCACTAGATTAACAAAGAAAGACAGGTATTTTTTTTTTTTTGAAATATTGTTTTTTCATTTTATGAATTCAATCTTCCATGATTTTGTTGAAAGACTTCTAAGTATATGAGGAAATTGGGGATTTATTTCTGAAGTTTATTTTTAATAAGTTTGTTAACATGTAACTAACCAAAGAAGAAGTTCATTAATGTGTATCTCCTTTTTTTATCATCCCCATAAGGTTTTTGTTATTTTACCCGTGGGATTTTGTGATATTTGGAAGACTTATAAATTGTGTAACCAAGAAAGAAACAAATAGAAATTATAGTCTTGTCTAGGCTTTCTGTCTCTCTCTGAATTGTCTGAGATTTTTACTCATTACTTCATTAATATTCTTATTCTCATTTTTTTTTTCCCGAACAAATGATTACTTTTCTATCGGTTGAAAATGCTTTCTGCAGGCTGAAGATGGTATTGGTTTACCTGAGCAAATTCTTGATCAACCAAACTTCCAGAGCGCTGCAAAATTCTACTTCCTATTTACTCAATTTGATATCATTTGGTCCCTCACTTATTTTGCATTGATAATCCTAAATTTCTTAGAGGTTAGTTTTTTTCCCTTTAATTTTGGTTGCTGTTTGTTTTTCTGTTCAATGCATTGGTGTTAGGCCTTTAGGCAAAAAGGAAAAAAGAAGAAGAAAAAACCCTGGTAGTCCTGTCAAGGTATTTATTTATTCTTAACTTGCTACACTGTGTGCAGAAACCTTTGTGGTGTACCAACTATTCTACAGATTCTTGCAATGATAGGGAGTACTACTATCTTGGGGAGTTGCCCTACTTAAGTGTTGAGGAGTCTCTTATTTATGAGGTAAGAATAAGATATTCAGAAGAAATATATATGACCCCTAGACTGTTGAGGGCATATGCTGCTATTGTATTATTCTTCTTAATTGAACATGATTCACACACACACACACACACACACACATATATATATATGCATTTTGTCCTTGTGCACACACACAGGGTTTAAGATATTATGGAATGGAAGGCTGGAAGTGATAAATAAATGAACAAAACATTTATGGGACAAAGCCACTTCTGTTCAGCATTTGTTCTTTCAACTTGCTATCTTTTTGTGCCAAGTGGTTAAGTTATAAATTCAACATGATTGGAGTTTCTTGTTGATGTAGGATCTTTAAAAATTCAGCACCAAATTAGGATTCCTGCACACACACACACACACATACACACACACACACACATATATATATATATATATGCATTTTGTCCTTGTGCACACACACAGGGTTTAAGATATTATGGAATGGAAGGCTGGAAGTGATAAATAAATGAACAAAACATTTATGGGACAAAGCCACTTCTGTTCAGCATTTGTTCTTTCAACTTGCTATCTTTTTGTGCCAAGTGGTTAAGTTATAAATTCAACATGATTGGTGTTTCTTGTTGATGTAGGATCTTTAAAAATTCAGCACCAAATTAGGATTCCTGATGAGATCTTGCAGGGTTCTTGAATAGGGTTTGACGTTTAAGGGTTTAGGTAAGGTCAAGTAATAAAAAGATTGGAGCTTGAATGAATTTGAAGGTTGTTCAAAATAGTGAATAGAACAAGAAACAAAACAGATAAACCCTAAGTAATCACACCTAAGTTTACTAAGATGTCACACCCCCAAAGCTTGAAAATAAGCTGCTGGAATTTATTAAATTCAATCTCTCTATCTTAATTTTATTTACGGCATAGAAGGCTATTACCAAACCTTTTGTTAGAAATGACTCATAATACCTCTTTATAGAAAGACTAGGACTCCTAATAACAAAGAAAAGTAATTCTGAACTTCTAAAGCAAATAGAAAAAGAACTCAAAACATAAAATAAGATTCATGGGCCCTTAGTAATGCCCATTCCAGAAATTCTGGAAAATTAATAGATTTCCCTTATTTTAATAAAACTTAATTTTTTTTTTCATAAGTAATGAAATTTTATTAAAAAAATATATATATATATATTTTCTGATAAGTAATAATGCAATTTATTAATGAAACCACTTTGTGTGCATAAAGTATGAACACAAAAGGGGTGAAAGATTACAATGAGTTTGAAGATATGTGTAAAGAATCTTTTTTTTTTTTTGAAGAAAGAAAAGAAAGAAATAACAGAAATAGAGCTGGAATAGCCCCAAACTGTAGTCCAATCATACAAAGTATTGGAAAATAATTCAAAGAGCTGAGATTCCGTGCGCTCCATATTTCGAAAATACGATTATTCCTTTCTCGCCATAGAGTCCAGATAAGGCAAGAAGGAACCAAATTCCAAACCTGAAGCACCCATAAAATACCAAATCTCCGGAAAACAAAAGACCATAAACCATAAGCCACTGAACTGATCTAGCAACTTTCTAACCTAAAGAAACTTAATACTAAGACTCAATCATAACTAAAGTAGCCTTATGAAAGGATCCAAGAAGGCCGCACATTGAAACTAGACCACAATTCTTAAATCTTTTGGTAATTAATCTTGTTTTTCCTTGAACTATTTGCTGGCTGCATCAAGATGTGTGGTACCAACATAAATTTATTATCATGGTATAAAATATAGGCAAAAGTATTGTTTTTATCCCTAAACTTTGCATGAAGTTCGGTTTTCGTTTTGAACTTTGAAAAATTTGTTTTTCGTTTCTAAAATTTGAAAAAGTTCATTTTCACACATGAATTTTGTCCCTGAACTTTAAAAAAGTTCGTTTAAAAGGACGAAATTCATGTGTAAAAATGAACTTTTTCAAAGTTTAGGGACAAAAAACGAACTTTGCAAAATTTAGGGACAAAAACAATACTTTTGCCTAAAATATATGATATAATTTAAACCAACCATGATGGACACATGTCTATGAAATTAATAGGCACATTAAATTGGGGCCACATGTAGAAATTTGAATTCCTCATCCATTCTACCCTAAAGAAAATGCTATTTTTTTTTCAAACTTTTAGCCACTCTTACAAGCAATGGGAATAAAGATAAGAAATAAGTTGGAAGGCTAGATAACATACTTTTGATTAGAGTGAGTCTCCCCCTTTTAAATAAGTACAATTGCTTCCAGCCAGCCAATCTCTTATGCATTTATCTATAATGGAATCCCATATGTACCTTGCCTTGAAGTGAGCTCCCAAAGGAAAACCCAAGTATTTCATCGGAACATGACATCTGAGATTACTTGCCAATTCCTCGACATTCATTACCTCTCCAATTGGCACAATTTCAGATTTACTCAAATTGATCCTCAATCCTAATTCCGCCTTAAACAGATGAGGATGTATATTAATTAGCAAAATTGGATGTAGTTTACATCGCATAAGATGAGTGTGTCGTCAGCGAAAGGAGATGGGAGATCACTTCACCCTTCACATTATTAATAAATATCCCCCTGACATAGCTCTTTCTAACATCCTGCTTAATGTCTCCTTAACCACCACAAACAATAATGTAAAAGCAGATCCCCTTGACGTAACGTAACCCCCTACTGCTATTGAAAAAACCACTAGTGGTGCTATTCACCAATACAAAAATCTGACTATGGAAACACAGAAAGCTATCCACTTCATCCATTTTCCCCAAAGCCACACCGTTGTAACAAAAAAAAAAAATCCCAATTGACATGGTCATAAGCCTTTTTCCACATCAAGTTTACAGAAATGACAAACCCCCTAATTGTCAAATTTCAAATGATCATAAAAACATTTAGTAGCTATGAGGATAGAGTCGTCAAGTATTTGTCTGCCTTGAAAAATGCATTTTGTATGTCAGATACAACATTACCCCCCCCGCCCCCCCCTTTTCTCCAATCTATTTGCCAAAACTTTGACCAGAATTTACTACTTGCCAAACATATGCCTAAAATCCTTCACTTCAAGTTTAAATATTCTTGCCATTGGTTAATGCCCGTGTTTGAATTCTTGAAGAACCTTCTTAAGGAATTTTACCTAAGCCCTGCCTATTTCACTTCAAGGCCCCCGCTTTTCTTTTGCAATGAGATTTAGATATTGAATTGACAAGATTTTTAGGAAATGCTGAATATTTGTAACTGATGCAAATTTAAGCATCTAGCCTACATAGCTAATATTTGGAGAAGAAACTTCAATGTTTTATTTGAATTTATAGCTTGTTCATGTTCCAACAAACATTACAACTATAATTTTATTTTTTAATAAGAATTTTTTTGATTGGTAAGTATCCTATGCAATTAGTAGGTTTTGAATCCACGACGTCACCCTCCAACCACAACCCTCCAGCCGAACTTGTGAGAGAAGGAAGTGTCATTTGAGTCAGTGGTCATTGGCCTTTTTAAGAAAATTACAAATGGAATTTCGATCTTTTGAAAAAGATTATGATATTACTATATCTCTAGAGTCAGTATTTTAATATGAGGAACTATTGAACTCAATGACTGAATTGCTGAAAGTTTCTTTGATATTGGCAGTAAGACCAGTTTAAAAATCTGTCTTAAAGGAACAAAACCCTCATTTTATCTACTTTGATCAGAAGTCTCGAGTTTGACCCATCGTGGGAAGGGTCTGTAGTTTGGTTAAACACAAAATAAAAAATAAAAAAGGAGCATAATCATTAGTTGTTTCTTTGGAAATGGATATTGGACTATGGGTTAGGTGATTATTATCAAACACTGTGGTAACCTGTTAATGATGTTTTCTAGGGGGCCTTTATTTGTAATTCAATTATATTAGGTCCAGTGCTAGAAGATCTTGATTAAATACATAGTATGTCAAGGATTATGTTATTTATAGTCTGGTTAGTGTTAGAAATATACATGGTGCTGAGGTGGTACACAAATCTTGTGGTGATGATTTGAATTACAGAACTGTTTACTTTTGGGCATGTTGGTAGATCTCTAGGGTTGTTTATATGAGCTTCTCAGCTTACTTTTTTTACCACAAGTTTCCTTAGATCTTTTTCAAGTTGCATAAGTTTCTGCTTTCTTATGCAGGGCATAACTCTAATCATACTCGTGATACATACTTTATTTCCAATTTCATATGAAGGGTACCGTCTTTATTGGAAAAGTCGTCTTAATCGATTAAAGGTACTTCCTGATTCTTTCTCGTGTAGTTATTTTCTAACTTACCAAAAAGTAAAAAGAAGTGATTTCTGGTTTTGAATTTTTACCAAGATGCTTTTGTTTTTTAGATAGTCAGAAGCTTCCGTCTATAGCTTGTACTAGGGATTAAAATCATTGAATCAAATAACTGAGAAGTTCACCAAAGAAAGTAAATCTTTCATGAGATTAACCTCTTTAATTATCTAGGTCATGCTCTTAGTTGTATTATTGATCACTTGATTATAAATTCATATTAAATGCAATTTGACAAAAAAAAAGATTGGCAAGTGGATCTAATAGAAAGAGTTCCTAGTAGGAGTTTTTTATTTATTTATTTATTTTTTTTAATTAAGGTTAAAGTATTGACCATGTAAGACAGCCTGAAAGGGCCTTCAATATTTAAAAATCTATATCAGTTGCTATGATTTAGAAGACCTAAAACAATGGTATAGGATTCTAGCTGCACAGATGTAGAAATGAATATTGTTGATAACGAAGTCATAAGTAATGAAATATCCTTTGATAGAAAGTAAAATGGAGCCTCCTAATTCCTGAATTGCATTGCCATCAATTTTTGGATTAGTTTAGAGCAGCAGCAACAAAGACATCAACAGCATCATCAATGATTTGACCAAAATAAGCAACATTGTATCTTACAGATAATATAATCTCTCAGTTTTTAGTGCAATTCACATTTTGAGCCTTTTGTATGTAGGCCAGAGAAGAAAAAAGTCTGGTGCTGACATATATCTGATTTATCCGTTGAAAGTTCAATGTCATGATATTCTTTTCCTTCAGTCTGATTGTGAAATTTCCTTTTTTGGTTTTTTCAGGTGGCTTTCCTGTTAATTTTGGTTGCTGATATACTGGTTTATGCTCTCTATTTGTCTCCAGTGGCCTTTGATTATCTTCCTCTCATTTTGGTTGCTAATTGCTGGTTTATGCCATATATCAGAGTCCAGTGTTTTTCATGCTGATTATCTTCCTCTTTAGAATTGTACCATATATCAGAGTGTGTTTTTCAAACTGAATTACTTGTGATGAAACTGAATTTTATTTTATTATTATTTTTTTCCCATATGAACTATCCATGTCTTTGTTTGTGAGAGTGTATGTCTCGAATTAGACTTCAAGAAACATGGGCATGCACACTGTGATTTGGCAGATGTTTGTCTTGTGATATATACTTCACAAGGTACTTTAAAATAAATTATGCTTTGAAATGTAACAATTGCAGTAGGGTCCTCTAATGCAAGAAATCAAGATAAAATCTTTTTTCCACGGTGGTGAAAAGAAAAGAAGGGGTGAGAGAAAAAAGAAAAGAGAGGAATAGCACAAAACAACTCCTATGTTTTAATAATGGGTAATTGGGAAAAGAATGAAGATGAGAGGACAGCACAACAAAACTCCTACGTTTTAATAATGGGTTGTTGGGAAAGCGGCTTTGGCATTATGCCATGGAAAAATAAACATTATGGAGAATAATAGTAGATAAAAAGTATGGTAATGAGTAGGAAAGTTGGGTTTTGGGGGTGATCAATGAACCATATGGTGTGTCCCTTTGGAAACATATTCACAATGGGTGGGAGAAGTTCTCTAAATTCATCAAATTTGAAGTGGGCAATGGTCTTTGTATTTGCTTTTTGGCATGATTCATGGTGTGGGGTGGTGACCCTTAAGGAGGATTTTCCTGAAGTATTAAGAATAGCCCGAGATAAGGAGGCTTTTGTGGTAGACTATGTTCGATGAAATAATGGTGCAATTCATTGGGACTTTCTATTCACTAGACCCGTCCACAATTTGGAGGTGGAGTCTTTACAATCGCACTTAGTGACGTCACTCAATTTGTGTGAGGTTTGGCGTATTGTGGCATCGATGATGTGTGATTCTCTTGCAGGTTCCTTATTCTCTATATATATATTGACAATAAGATAAAGTGTTCAAGAGAGGGATTTGGAGAATTGCTTTTATAGATGCTTTGTGAGACTCACTTAGGAGTCTAGTCAAAATTGTTGGATAGTAGCGCGTGATGTTCTTATGTGCTTAGCGTGTTATCTTACTAATCGCGTACAATATCTCACCTACTCAGTTTCTTTTCTTTCTAGACTTCCTGGAAAGTGTAATTTGGCCTATTGCCTCCTTCCTCCATCTTGTATAAATGAGTCACCTCACTTAAAATAGCTAGCGTTTTCTCGAGGTGGAAGTCCTATTATAACCGCGTAGGAAGGAACGCTTCTCTCATATGTGTTGTTAACTTGTAGTTCTCTCTCGAAAGTAATTGCTCTGATTATTGCTCGATCACTGCTTTTAAGATTCGGTGTTCTTCCAAATTTATGCAGTAGTACGCCGATGGGAATTGTATATTAGAGATGTAGCGGTAGAGGGGATTAGAATGTAGTAGGTGCTTGTTTTTCTTTCTCTCTTACTGTTCGCTTTTAGATCGAATATAAGGATACTCTTATTTAGTCATGGTGGTGAGATGTATAATGTTTATTGTTTGCGTATCCAATTATAGGTGCGGTTAATTAGTGCTATATTTATTAGGTGAGGGCTGGTGTTATTGTGCATTTTTATATATTGTGTGTACTGTGTGTTGGAATATAAGGATTCAAGTTGTTTTTGTATTACTACGGTTGTAATGCTGAGTGCTATTGTGGTGTGGACTAATATTCCCTTATTTGTGCTACTCGCCATAATTGAATGGACTATTTGTGGGCAATGAGAATCTAGTGCATAATTACAGGTCTCTACTTTAAGGGTGATTTGTGGATTGTTGTGACCTTTTGTTGAGTTTTAGAATAAACTACTCTATTGTTTAGGTGTTTGGTTTGTGAGTGAGTTGAGAATGTGGTTCTATATTAGAACGCTAGGCTTGATATCTCTACTCACATTTCTGCAGAGAATTGTCTATCTTCGATATCTATGCTGTTTAGCATCTCTAGTGATGTCATGTATATGCATCCCTAGACTCTGTGATAATAATCTAACTATATTGTGGAAGGCATTCATAATCATTGAATTATATTTTTCACATTTATAAGTTGGCTTATAGAATGATTATCTTGACTTTTGTGTATTGAATTGAGTGGAAAAAGTAAGTGACTAATCACTCTCGTGGTCCTGTAGAGGATTAATCGCGTCTCTTATCAATTGTTATTATGTTAATACTTTTAGCAAAAAGAAAAGGAAAATGTGTTTAGATTCTCTAAATGTGTTTCGCGGCATTTATACGCACAGATGGCCAATCTATGCTTGCTTAATCATAGATCTCATAGATTTCCTAAGACAATCATCGTATATGTGCGGCTCACCTCCTATGCTGCTACGGAACTCAACGTGCGCCTATTTAGATGGTGGTCTCTCTGCCCTTCTTCTTTGTGGGTCTCTTATCTCTTTCGTGTTTTGGTTCTCGGCTTAGGGAAAATATATTATGGATGGAGAATAATAGAGATGGTAAGTGTACTCTCTTCTTTTCCCTATATGTTGTGTTTTGAATGCTTTTGTTGCAGCGTTCGATCGCGCTCGCTTACACCTCGGCGTATTGATTCTTATGTCTTTACCCATCTTAGGACGATTCCGAGTATCTAGATCTTTTGGTTATAGACAAATCTCCTTGTTGTGGTTAGATAGGTTGCCAGTTTGATAGTTACAATTCATCGCTGAGTTATAAGGCCTTAATGTATATGGAGTGTCTATTTATCGTGTATGTTCCTATGGACCAAATTTATTAGTTTGGTGTCTGTGATTGCTATCTTGATTTTAGTGTTTACGGCATATAGATGTAACTAGCAGTTTTGTGATTCAATTTGCACTTATTATGCACAAAAGACAGGTTTTATCGTCGGGAGTGATCTGTAATTCTAAGACAGATCTCTCTCAAGCTGTGAGATATGAATTCAGGTAAGCTTTAAGAGGGAAAGGAGGTCAAAACTTTTATGGTACCCCTCGTTGCTCTTAGCGTTAGGATTATATTAGGTCACTTCTTTCTCCTAGATTTCAACAAGCCATGCGAGTGCGAGTGTGGCAAGTCTTTAAGTGTAGATGAATCTATCGACTTCGAATGTATTAGGTCTTTGTTTCGCTCGAAACAGACATCTGTGTATGACAATTCAGTTTTAAGGATGTAGTTAGAGTATCGTTTTGAGATTCATGATTGATTTGGGGTTCCTAATGTTGCTCGTGTAAGCTTCGCGTATTGTACTCTAGATGTTTATTAGTGCCCTCGCTTTTATTGAAAATTGCTTTGTACACAAATATTCCAGTTACTTTCATATTTTAATATACTTGTCAGTTTTTGTTAGATTTTGATTTCTATTTTGACGCTTAGATTGCCATGATATGCGTGAGATCTCTTTGTGTTTTTTCGATTTGTTGTTGTTTGTCATAGACGATCAATTGATTAACGCGTCATTAGACCTTTTATTTCTATTATGAGTGTTGTGGCGACTGCAAATGTGATGTGTGGATACCTTCACATTAGTGCTCGTGCTGGGTTATTATTAAGTCTGGGTAGCTGAGGGGAGGATTACCAATTTGCTTATAGTAGCTAGATGTCGGTTCATGGTGGTAGTGTGCCACTTTAAATCGTAGTGGATAGTAAGATCAAATAGTTTTAGGTGTGGTGAGTGCGATGTAGATACATGTGCCATCCACGTTCTATGTATAGGTACTTTATTGAACTATCATACTGAGCATATAATCGTGGATTATAGAATGAGGGACTCTAATTCTATTTGATTGTATGAAGATTTATCAGTGGTTTACTGCATCTATAGGATGCTTTTTAGTATGTGTTAATAATCTTTTTATAGGGTTTCAATTATTATCTATTCTATCTGGATTTTTTCTTTTTATTTTATTGTAGTCTTGTGTGATATTATTTTGAGAGTAAAAAATTAGTTTAGAGTGTGAAGTATACTTTATAATGAGATGTGTTTCTCCTTATATAAATTGAGTTTATTAGTATTGGTATTCTACAATCCAATTTACTATATGTTTACCTTATAGACAGATAGAAGATCTTCATACCTTGTACTGTGCAATGATTGTTAATGGTGTATGTTTTATTTATTTTAGTGTTGTAGTGACTCTATTTAGCTGTTTGGATTTTGTATAAAGCCATGTAGTGAACTCCTCAGAAGAGGGTTCAGGGATATTAAATCTAGACGCTATCGCGATAGAATGTTTGTGTAATATGATAATAAAAAGCATAGCAACTAATATAACCTCTCATAAACGCACTGATCTTTTGCTTTTTCCATATATATATAAAGATTAAAACAAATGCCTGACTTGGTGTAGAGAAATAGTGTATGACATTGTAGAGTGTGTTATAATTTAGTTAAGAGTTGGTCTCGGTTAACAACATAGTCATATATTACATGGTGCGTGAGTGTCGCGCTATTTTATTACTGTTATTATAGAAAAAATCTAGTGCCTTTAGACTTATTGGGAGTGGTGAGTTTTGATCTGAGAGAGCGGCACAATAAGGTAGGCAGTTAATTGACGCTCGCAGATCGTTATGGTGGTGAAGAGAGTTGCTTCAGAGTGTTATATTGTTTTGGAATGTATTAACGCTCTCTTCTTCAATGCCTCAAGTAAACCGACTATGTGACTTGAACAGATTGCTTAGGCCAGGTCTCATTGCATGTGTGTGAGGTGTATTATGTTTAAAAGAGATTTTAGTACAAATCTAGTGTAGATAACTTTGAAGAGGTTGTACAAGAGTACTCATCAATCCTTTTGTCCTCGGGGGAATTGATTACTCGAGGCTTCTTGACTTTCTAGTACCTGTTCTTATAAGGGTGAGAGATGAGTAGTTTTGAAACCGGGTAAGTGTGTATATGGTGTCGCAATGTACTCCTCCTCTCTGTGTGATGATAGTCAATAGACATTACTGTTGATATGGCCATATATATGCATTTCGGATGTGGTTTTATTCTGTTAATGTCTATGGGTCGCCTTTAAGGTGGTTTATTTCTCGTACTCATATGATGTTAATTCGATTTTATTCTTCTAAGATTGTTATCCTGTATCATTGGGCTAATACCTTCTTCTCAGGAGTGTCGATAGAATATGTCTATGCTTATTGGGGCATGAATAGATGATTTTGTTGCTTTCTCATTCTATTTCATTTATTGATTGGCATTGTCAATACATTAAAGAAAGATAGTTCTTGCTCATGAATTTAAAATTCATCTAGCAGAGTTGATACGTTTAAAGGTATGCTCGTTTATTTCAAACGATATGGAAACTACACAACTCCACAATTATGGTTTGTAGTGTTTAGCATTGGACATGGACACAAAAAAAACTATATTGGTTATATTCGTCCAACGGACTCATTATTAAAAGTTATGTGATTGATCTCTGCGTACTCTCAATGTTTCTATGGTACCTATATATTAAATGTTATTTGATGAGAACAGAGTCATGATGAAGAATATATGATCTTATATAAATGTGACTAAACCTATATATCCTCCTTGCTTGTTCGGCTCCCAAGTTCTCTTATCGGTTAGTTCAAGCATACTCGCATAAGTACACCTTAGATATATGCATGCTACATTTGTTATTTGTTTTTTATGGTTTCGATGTAGTATACTGCTCATGCATTTGTTATTTTTACTATCTCTCTATATTCTCCTTTGTATAAAACTCAGTTTCATTTATTTTGAGTATATATGTTTATAGAACTTTTAATTTAGAATTGTGTTATTTACATTTTTCTTAATTTATTTTGGGCTAGGTGGCATTGCGTGAAAATAGAATTAATCTTCTTATCCTATTCCTTACATAATGTGCGCTGCGCTGCACTATGGCACAATAACTTAATAAATTGATAATGTCTTGGTATATTTACCATCTTATTGTTGTACCTTTATCTATACTGTTTAGCTTGCAAATTTTTCTAGTTTCTAAATTTGCAGAGAAATAAATAATCATAAACTTAGTAGTGTCGAATTTGTCTACATTTGTTTTACTGTATGAGTAACCTGTCAGGGTGTAGGCTAGTGGTAGGAGGCTTGCGATGATCTGTAGAGTCAGACATCCTGGGTTCAATCCCCACCAGAAAAAGCTTTTCTTGGTTTACCAGATACACAGTCTGGCGTGTGGGGTTGTGTATCTGGGATTTACTACCCAAGGATGGATCCGAAGGGTCCTACCTTGGTGAGGTTAGTTGTCATAAAAATAAAAAAGTCTTGCTGTATGAGTGGTCAATTGCTATTGGCAGGACTTCTATTCCTTTTGTGTCTTTAAGTTATATTGTAATATTTTTAAGGGACCTCTTGTATACTTCATCCGTACTTGTAGGTCTCCTCTCTAATAAAATTCCTTAATACAAATTCCCTCTTTTTCTGCTTGTGACTTTAGGGATGGTACACTTCATTCGCTTAATGCTTTTAGTTTTCACTTTTCATGCTTATTACTGACTGATTTGCTTGAATTGCAGGCTTTAGGGCTTTTATTTCTTCTGTTTTCCAGTTGGGTAGCCTATGTCATGTTTGAAGATACCCAACAGGGGAAAACAGTATTTACTTCGTATGGCACCACACTGTATCAGATGTTTGTTTTGTTCACCACATCCAACAATCCAGATGTCTGGATTCCTGCGTACAAGTAAGTAATTAGAAAGTGATTAAGATACCTTTTTCCTCAAATTTTTTTTTTACTTTCCAGTGGTGTTCAATTTCCTGCTTGCTATTGGTGAACTGGAAAGTGTCATTTGATACTGTTCTTTGCATGAAAATACTTCATCATTTTGAAGATGCTAATCATTCTTTGATATGTTATTATTTTATATTGACATAATAAGATACAAACTTGTTGTCCAGTTCAATTGTACATGGGTCTTTCATGAATTTTTGTGATGGTACCTGATTATTGATTATGAGATCTTTTACTTTTTAACACACTATTAGATTTCTTGGTTGTGATTCAATTCAGCGGTTTAGGGAGGTTTGATTTTAAAATGATTCGGTTAGGATTAAATTTTATGGTTGTAAAAACTTTCAGCGCTGCAGGCATCAAATCATCTCTTAAGAACTCTGTAACTATTGGTCACAAAAACTTAAACTATTAGGGAGTAGAACAAGATGTATATCCGCTTACAGACACATCCTAATAGTGGAAGAAGATGAACAGAATAAGCCAATCACCCGGAAAAAGATCACACCCATGAGCGTAGCTGTGAAATCTTATCATTCAACTCCGAATAGTTAGATTATAAAATCTTTGTATAGGCTTCTGTTATTATTAGAATATTAGTTAAATTGATTAAATTCACCATTTCCTAACATCTTAAGCTTTTGGGACAAGTGGTAATCTATCATAGTATTGGAGCATGTGGTCTCGAGTTCAAACCCTGTCTCCACTCTACCCTCCCATTTTAAAATTTAAAATCCCATGAATTGGGCCCCACATATTAAGGGGGACTTTGGACCCACACATGATTGATAAATTACCCTTCATTGTGGGCTCAAACTCCCCCTTAATGAATGGGCCCAACATGTGAGATTTTAACTTTTTAAATGGGAGGTAGAGTAGAGATAGAGTTCAAACTCAAGACATCTGATCTGATACCATGATAAATTACCGATTCTCCCAAAAGCTTAAGCTGTTAGGAAATAATGAATTTAGTCATTTAACCATTATTCTAACAATACTAAATTGAAAGTTGAGCATTTTCTAATTCAAGAAAGTTACGTAGTAGTACTACATGATTGTTTATCTTTTCACCTATTGTCTTATTCACATGATTACCATTTGAGCATTAAATGATGTGCCTAGGTATCAACTTGGGATATTATGGTATAGAATCTAAGCAACATAAGAGAAGCCTGTTAAGTTGCCAAAAGGATTAGATTTTAGGATACCACATGCAGTTTTGTCCTTCAAGAATTTAGTCTTGTAAAATTATGTAATCTTGAAATAGTTTGAAGTTTGTAGGTGTTTATGTTTTTTTTTACTAATGTACTAATGTTACTTGAGGGTTGTGAAAGACTATTTAAAAGTGCAATTTACTGCCGTGCTGAACAAAATGCAAAATACTTTTTGAACGGCATTTCGATTTTGCGAGTCGAGAAACCGCATTTTGAAATGCGAGTTTATGCTTATTATGCTTATCTTTTGAGATATAAGCTCCCCCTCTCCCCTCCCTAGCATGAGCTTAAATTTTGTTTCTGAGATATTTGTTTGATTGGCTGTCTGCCTTATGCAGTATCCTTTTCCCTTTTTTGGAATTTTTAGACTTTAATTTAGGATTATAACCATATACTTGCTTCCAATGAGTTGAAGTGAAGTTTGTTTAGGTGAATTTGACTATAATTTAAGATAAGGTGTCAGCAACAGAATGTAATACATGGTAAGGAAAAGTCAGCAGGAAGGTCAACAACCTGGAGGCATATCAGAATTTGTTTCAAAACCTTGTGGGCATTCCTGTCTTATTATGTTACGTGTGCCATCATTGCTCTTCAAAACATCTGAAGGTTTTCTGTAATTTGCCCACCCATTTGCCCCTTTAAAAGTAATTCTGTGCCGTAGCATTTCTTGAAGTTCTGCTATTGTTTACTTGTTCTGTTTCCACATTTCTGTAATTTCCTCCGGGACCGTTGTTAAAACCATGTCACATCTCCATTGATATTTCTGTTTTTTGGTGTCTTGAAATTTCTGTTGATGACATATAAACCTTGATCTAATGCATCATCAATTTATATTGTCTTTAAGGGCTTCGCGTTGGTATTCTCTGTTTTTTGTTCTTTACGTCCTATTGGGGGTTTACTTCGTCACCAACTTGATTCTTGCTGTTGTATATGACAGCTTTAAAAGTCAGGTATGGTTTATTTCATCTTTTTAAGCTGCCCTATAAGCTTGGACAATAAGATGCAGCTATTGTATCTGTGTTCATCTATTAATTTCAGCTGCTGGTATATTCTTTACTACTTAATGTTTCAGAAACAGCTATGTTTAGTTTCTTCTTGTGATTTCAAGATTGAATATAATGCATATGTTTATATCTTTTATTTGTTGTAGCTTGTGAAACAAGTTTCTGAGATGGACCGTATGAGGAGAAGTATGTTGAAGAGAGCTTTTAATCTCATAGATAAACATGTAAGTATGATTGTCTGACATGTATTCTCCTCTTAGCCTGCTTCTGCAACAAGCTTTATCAATTTTCTTGATCTTTCCTTTTTTGATAAATCTTGATTAAAGGATATATGTCTTGCTTATACCTTTCATTCAATTTTTCATCTCTAAACTCTTTTTTATTTTATTTTTTTACTTCTAGATAATCTTATTTAGATAGTACTCTTTATACCTTTTTGATAAGTAGTAGTACTCTTTATAACTTAAAGGAATTTTTGCTTCTAGACTCCGGAGAGATATCTTCTTACTTAAATACAAAAGAAACTCATATTGATCCTATGTCTTCGGCTAAAATAATGTCACTTGCATCATAATGTTTAAGATCTTGGACTATATGTGTTGGAGATATCATGTGTGGCCCATGAGGCCCAAAGCTAGAATAGGCCCATGTACTTGTATGTAAACCTAGTTGTAGGTTTCTACGTAAACCCTACATTGGGTATATTGTAACACACGAAGAAATATAGTAAAGATGTAGCCGTTAGGTTTTTCCCCTATGGGCGTAGGTCTTCATGACTGAACCACCTTAACTCTCTTTGATTCCACTTTCACTTCTCTCTACCCTTTACATATTTATTGCTCTCTATTTTACAACAATCTGACATGCTTGTGTATTGAACGAAAAACAATTGATCATGCCTGTTGGATCCATTGACATATCAATAGGCATTAAAATGCTGGAGCTCTCTGAATTTATGGTATGTAGAGTTCATTTTTATGTGCATATATAGAATAAGTTATACACCCCTCCCCCCTTTTTAGTTTGTCAAAATATGGCCCTCGTGCTGTCATCCTTGTTTGATGGTATCATGATTATTTTTATTAGTATGATTTGGGTTAGTTTCTTCTGCATTTAAATATAGTTGCATTTGCTATTGTTGACATTACATTTGTATTTATTATTGGGCCACTTTTTGTGCTTTAACAGAATCATGGATTTATTGATAAAGAGCAATGCATGAAACTGTTTGAGGAACTGAATAAATACAGGTATTAATGGCACCACTATATTTGACATGCTTTCAAAGAGCAATGGAATATTTATACAGATGTCTGGTTTAGGCTATATTTCTATATAGACATATTCTTTGTCCCAGTTTCCAATTATTTTAGAAATTGTCATGTTTTTTTTTTTTTTTTATACAGATCTACTTAATTTCAATTTTTCATTTATCTCTTTTGCCTCGTTTCCAACTTAAGAAATTTATTTCCTCTTTTACTAGATTGACACATGAACAGTGCATTTGTCAGTAGACAGTAGATAACCCAAAAGGTCTGGCTTAGTGGGCAGGAAATTATATAGTATGTTAATTCAATGTTTTTAAAGGTGTCAGGTGTAGATAAGATTCTGTTTGTATCTACTATACTGTCCTCAGTGAGTTTATCTCTTTTGCTCGGAACTGCTTTATTTCCTCTTTTACTAGATTGACACATGAACAGTGCATGTCAGTAGACAGTAGATAACCCAAAAGGTCTGGCTTTGGGCAGGAAATTATATAGTATGTTAAGCAATGTTTTTAAAGGTGCAGGTATGATAAGTTCATTTGTATCTACTATACTGTCCTCAGTGAGTTGCAAGAGCAAGGACCATAGGGTCATAATGTGGCATAGGAAGAATCCTCATGATAGTGTAGATTTTCCAGCCTACAGTTGTTTGAATTACTTATGATAGGTTTCAGTTTTTTATTCAGGTAGAGATCTTGAAAAATATGACCAACTCAACAAGAGACTTTTCAGAACTCCTCTGCTTTCCATAAATGAACTTGTAGGTCTTGGTCAAGTTTTCAATAGGCACACACATGGAATTGAATATGTGATTCCACCCTCTAACCTTACTTAGGGAAAGGAGATGCCATTTGGTCCAAGGATCATTGGCTCATTGCACTCTTGGTCAATTTTCATCTAGTTTAATATGCTTACTAATATTTGAGATCTTTGTATGATTTGCTTCCCAGTGTTTTTAATGAAAAAACAAAAAAAGAAAAAGAAAAGAAAACCACTTGGGTTCATACACTAAATGTTCAAAGTAACTTATCCAAGAATAGGAATGCGCTCAGTAGCTGTTATTTGAGAATTTTACATTTTTACTTTAAGAACCTTTCATCCAAATTCTTGTGCAGATGTCGATTGGACATTCTTGTGCAATTGTGCTTTTTTTAACTACTCTTAGTTGTCCAATTGCAATTTTCCGATTCCTCTTAAATTATGAAATCCAAATTAATATCCCTTTTCCTTGTCAATTTATATTATCAGTGTTATCATCACCTTCATTACTTGCATATTGCTGCTTTCTAAAGTAAATATGCACAAGGAAAATTGTAGTCAGAGCTTTAATTGCTTTCTTATAAAATTTTATTTTATATACTACCAGTTCTATCATGTAAAATAGATCCGAAAATATAACAAAATTCTTAAATAAACAATCTCTCACTAGCTTCTTGACCTTCTGTTGCCCCATCATGGAAGCCTGTTTTTAAGCCACTTAAAGTGTAAGGATGGTTTATGTTTTGAGTTTTGACCATTTATTGATTTTGATTTTTGATTTTATTTTCTAATCATTTGTTCTAATAAATGAAATTTAACCATAAAAATGGGAGAGACAGTGAGATACCACCCTAGAATTGAGAAAAGGATCTAGGAGGCAGCCTGAAGGCAAGACATGCCACAACTACTAGCTGTTGCTTTGCAGTCACGACATCCCAATAATTGGACCTGGAGAGTAAAGAAGCTCAGTGGACCACTCATCCTCTGCTGCACATTGGATCTATGATCTAATAAAGAAACTATTAACATATGCATTTTAAATGTTATTGCATTGGTTCTTTCCTCAAGAGATCAGCTTTTCTAATAAAAGCAAGGTTCTTATATTTATCATAGGTTTTAATAATCGCGCTGCTAGCTTGTGATATTGATTTTGTGAATCTTGAAGGATGTCTTATATATTCCATGTAGGACTTTGCCAAACATATCAAGAGAAGAATTTGAGGTTGATATTTGATGAGCTGGATGATAGTCATGACTTCAAGGTATATTCATTTACTTCAGCTCTTGGTTAGACTAAATTCTAGAAATCTTTATTTTTATTTGTTTTTATTTTTCATTAGTGAACTCAAAACTATTCTTCATCATCAGTTTGAAAAATCCTTCTTTGGTGTAAAAATTGTACTTTTAGTTATTGTTTTCAATTTGGTCATTTATGTTTTTGGTGTCATATATATGATTGTTAACAATTGTATACAGCACCCACTAAGGCACATAAGAATTCGATATGTAGTTTGTAATCTTTGTGAATACAAGGAAATAGACATTTTGGTTGTACAGTAATTTTTGCATTTCAAAACAAGCAGCTTGTGTTGCCATTCAGGCAAGATAACATCCTCGCCTCCCATATCTAGAAACACTTCTAAGGCATTTGGTTTGGGTCATCTTTCAAGATTCCTAGGAATCCTGATTAATTTCCTTATTTGAGATTGCCACAAGCATCTGGATTTCCATAAAACCTCACTTCTTTTGGAATATGGGTATACTTGGAAAAAAATGTAGGTATTCACATTCCCAAGACCAGGGATAGCTATATTTTTTTTTGAAAAGTGACAATGACACCCAATTTAATACTCTCTGACTATCCAAAATACAAGTTTTTCATCTTACACAATCGCTCTCCTATCTTTTCATTCTCTGCCTGACTTGTTGCCCTGCCGCTATATCGTTGTTATCCAAAATATAAGTTTTTCATCTTACACAATCGCTCTCCTATCTTTTCATTCTCTGCCTGACTTGTTTCCCTGCCGCTATATCGCTGCTATCCAAAATATAAGTTTTTCATCTTACACAATCGCTCTCCTATCTTTTTATTCTCTGCCTGACTTGTTTCCCTGCCGCTATCTCACTGCAAGAACACCATTGCTTCACCATTACCACTGTGGTTCGCTTTAATCCATTGCATTTTTTGTGTTTTAGATTTGTTTTGATATCTCAATTTTGATGACCTTTCTGGAAAGTATGAATGGCCCAGACTAAAATTTTGAGAACCAACTCCCATAACCCATCTGGTCTTGTCCGCATTGTCTCCTTCTGGGACTGATTGATATGTTGCTCTAATTATTATTTTTGTATTTTATTTATTTTTATATATAATAGGGATAGAGACCCTGAGATTTTCTTTTTTTGGGGTTTAATTTTGTATTCTGTTTTTTAAACTGTTGGTTCATAGACAATATTTTGCATCTAAATATGCATCGCATTCTCAGGAACCTAGATGCTGGGGGCATATTGGATTCCCAAAACCAAATGCCCACCTATGGGAACTTTGTTCTCTTTAATGGTTAGTCACTATAACAATTTCTTTTAGTTGCCTAGA
>OU015769.1:11184479-11299853 GCA_907173295.1 Fagus sylvatica
TTTTTTTTTAACAATTTCTGATACTATCTAACTGCATATAAAATATAGTTTGACTCGATTATTTTATTTTTATACAATTGGATATGCTAAATAGCTTGACAACTATCAGTTTAATATATATTTGGGGGTATGTGTTAAGTATAAATTATTTTCCAATACTCATATTAGAATTGATGAGGAAACATTCAAATTATCTGAGATTTAGGATATGAATAGACTATCATTTTAGAGATAACCAAAAGAGGCAATTGTATTGTGCCTCAAGACTTATTGTTGGTTTTTTAATTAATGCATACGTAAAAACACATATACATACATTTGTACTTCTGGAGGAACTGATGGACATGAAATTTTCTATATCTGGCTCCCTGAACTTCTTGAGCTAATTTGCAGCATTTTGAGGACTTTGTTGCTGCTCATTTTCGCGATTGTGCACGAAATGTTTTGGCTGCATGTAAAGCATATGCCGAGGGTGCTCATGTAGGTTCTGCTGTAGAAGATGGAGCCCAGGATAAGGCTGTAAAGCGCAAGCCGAGTGAATTCAAGTCAACAATAACTAAGATGATGAATATGCTCATAACAAATTTCACAAAGAATGGTTCGACAGACATTGAGCAGTTTCGCCCTCCGGCCTAAAATCACATTAGAGAAGCTGACAGCGTGAGAAAGGCTGTATGATCTAAATATAAACAGGCAGGAATGAGACATAGCAAGCAGGTGCCTTTCTTATCGCAATTTTGATGGAAATGGACCAGTAGTATATATATTATCTTTTGGATTCCAGCTAGTTGTAAATATAATAGGATGACTCAGGGATGATTCAAGACTTTTTATTGGATTAAGTTGATTGCTGCTCATCTCTAAATGATTGATGTGGCATTCATGGTAATATGCTCGTGTGAATTATGATCGTAATTCGTGAATGCATGGGATGTTGGAGCGCTTTTGCTTTTCAGATATGACCGATTTATGCTTTACATACTTTTGCTCAGGGGGTCAGACACTTAAGCAATGCACCCTAACCCATAAGATTAGGTCCCTCTAAGTCACTTTATTTTGGGGTGGACATACCACACTACATGTAGTGGATGAGAAATGTTCATAAGTTGCAGCTCAACACAAGGCTTACAAAATTCCATCTAGTGCACTAGACGGGACATAAGTCCAACACGTGGTCATTTTTAGACACGTGTTGTGTCTGTGTCGCGTCACCTTATGCCAAACCCTACAAAATGATGTGGTAGACTATACGAAAGGATGTGGCACACTATATGAAGGGTGTCACATTCAGCCATTTAAAAATCATATGCATGCCAAGTTGCCAACAAAGAGAAATAAAAGTCTAATGCCTTTGAGAGGGATAACAATTTTTGCAAATATATATATATATATATATATATATATATATATATATATATATATATATATATATATATATATCACAACAGATTGATATTGTTTAATGCCTTGATTAAAAAAGAAAGAAAAAAAAAATTCATTTCCATTTTTTCTTCCTCTGATGCTCAGCAACCAAACAGAGAAAACAATTATTTTCCTTAACTCTCTATCAATTTCTTAGTTACCATACACATTAGTATCATCAAATCAATAAAGATGTAAGACACAGGACAGCCTGCCCAAAGTAGGCACTCGAGTTCAACCTGTGATGGGCTGGTTTTACGTGAGTTGCGGCAATCCTTTTTTTCTCATTGCCGCAGTTTTCCCAAATATGATCCAACTTTTTGTCTCTCTGACCAACTTTTCGAAATCCTTGCCAAGCTCCCATATATGCAACCAGATTTTCCCTTGTTTGCAAGCTTTGGCTTACCCTCTAAGGTTGTACCTTCAAGCTCGTATTGTATGCAGGGGGGAAATTAGAAAATTTTGTTTGTAGGGTCAAAGGCTAAACTATCATACTGAATTTTTGTTAAAATATTTTAATCAAATGTAATTCTTATTAGCATTCAAAATACTAACAAAGCTAAACGACCAATTGAACATCTAAAGGTCATTTTTAAACCAAAATCACAATTAAAAACCATAAAATAAATAGAATTTAAATTCAACCTAATTATGACAAGTTCTCAAATAAATTCATGATCACTTTCATACCTCTAAAATTAATAGAAATTGAACTAAAATAGAAATGAAAAAGGAGAAGAAGAATTTTGTACCTCTCAAGATTCGCTTAAGAGAAAAAAGAAAAACAACTCCACCAAATGGTGAAGAAAAGGCAGAAAGAAAGAAGAAAAGATCGGACCCAGGCGTGCGGAAGGCCCATCTTGAGAACAACTCATTGTCTAGTTCAAAAGTAGTTAGAAGATAAAGAAAATGTCTAAAAGTAAGCTAAAGGTGAAGGTTGTAGTTGTAATAGTTTTTGGGAATATTGGATTTTGGTTGAAAACCTTTGGTAGGGGTGACCAAAAAGTAAAAAGATGTGAAAGTATAGCTTAAGAGGATTGAGGGGCGGTTAAAGCACATGTTCAAAATTTGTCATTGGATTGGGGAATTTGTCCTTGGAGGTCAGTTGTTCAAATTTTACCTATTATAAGTCAATTTTAAAAAACTTTGAGGGGCACTACACCCCCCAATGCTTAATGTGATTCCACCCCTGATTGGACATTGAATCTCTTGCATTGGCAATTTCTTGAATCGGGTCGATTTTGGTTCCCAAATCTCATACATGTGATTCGGTTTGCCCCGAAATTCTAGAATTTCATTGAGCCATAGAGTTGTATTTTATGCATTTGGGATCTACCTTTCGATGAGATGGAATAAGGCGTGTGAAGATAGTCTGTTCTTCGATGATGGTAGTGAGAGTCGGAGGAGACAAAGAGGAAGAGTTTGAGGATTTTTTTTTTTTTAAAGAAAAAATAAAAAAATAAAAAAATTTTTGAAGCCATTCTGACCTGGTAAATTATTAAATTAAATTGTTGATTTGGCTATTCCCATAGTGCAATAGTCTAAAATTCTGAATACATTTATTGGAGTGTTAAATAAATAAATATATGCCGTAGTTGTTTCCAATGACAAACTCAAAATTGGATCCAATCTCCAACAAAAAAATAGAAAAGATAAAAAGTGATTTGGCTCCTCTAAAACTATGGAGTTATTCATTTTTCGGTCATGATGAATTCATTTACTATTTGCATGGAGAGATATTTTAGTTGGTAGAGCTAGGAGGAAAATTCTGACCAGGGCCAGAGTTTAGGAAATTTTGTTTTAGGGGACTAGAGTATGGAAACATAATTGAATTATATATAGTTATATACACACATCTTTAAACATATATATATATATATACTATATATATATATATATATTAGTCGCAAACCCGTGCGATGCACAGGAAAATTATTAAAAATAAGATCTAAATTAATTTTGATTCCTTTTATTTCTTTTGTTAAATATGTATTTTTTTTTTCTTTTTTGTAGTTTGAAATGTTATAGGCAAGATCGATAAAAAGACTTTACAGATCGGAATTTAGGATAATTAAAATTTAATATAATGTAATTTTTTTTTGGCATAAGTTGAATATAGTCCAATTTTTATAAAACACGATTCATGTTAAATTTTCATTCAAAAATAAAATAAAGGATACTTAAAGTAAGAAGAAGGACAAATAAATACATAAGCACATGATTAAATGATCAAACCTAAATAATTTACATGAACTCATTTCAAGCTCATGTGGTTTCATTATAACAAATTCATCCACCTTTCTCCATTGCCAGCAACACAAATTAAATGAAATACATAAGAAAAAAAAAGGAACTCTTGATGAAAATTGATAATTATGATTATTATTAAAAGATATTTATATTGTGTTTATATATGGAATATATTTTAGTATTAGACATTTATTATGATTGTGTTGTATATATGGAATAATATATTCTTTATATTAAAGAAAAATATGATGTGTCAAGATTCTAATGGAAGGTTTAATTATAGAATAAAATTTATATTCAATTAGAAAATATATATTAAAATAATGAGGTGTAAAATTGTGAGATTTCAAAAGCTTATGTGGCACAATATTATGAGGTCAACCAAAAGTAAAAAAAGTTTCGGTTTTATATTATAGTATAGATATTTATATATATATGCACGCGAGTGTGTGCGCGCTTGAAAAGTATAGGGAAGGTTATTTTTTTGGACTTTATACAAACTTTTAATAGTTATCTCCTTTTTATATAAGATTGTATGTGTGTGTGTGCGCTTGAAAAGTATAGGGAATGTTATTTTTTTGGACTTTATACAAACTTTTAATAGTTATCTCCCTTTTATATAAGATTGTATACAATTTAAATGTTTTTTTTTTTTAGCAATATTTCATACTTAAAAAAACTTAAGTTTTATAAATTAAAATTGAATCTGATGTATCCTGAGTTTGATGGTTTTTGAATCCAATATTGTCTTCCTAAAAAAAATAAAAAAAATTTGGGGACGATGCGCCCAAGGCTCCACCTAGCTCCGTACTGAAAAACATTTGACTACTTTTGGTAATGAGGTATCTAGGGATTTGATAGGGCTGGTCCAAAAGATAATTATCTAATCTACAAAACATATTATGCAACCCAATTGAGAGAATATTTCATAAGGTTACGGCCATTTTACAAGGCCAATAAATTATACAATGCAATCGAATCGACAGAACTTATACCCAAAGTCATAAAGTATGGCATTTCTCTCATTGGATGTCTCAATTACAATAACTGTATTGTATATAATAATGTATTGGATTCTTCAAAAACATAAAGAAAAGTATTGGTTTGTTGCTTGAACATATGTATGACAATGAATTAGCTGTTGGAGAGAGTTAAAAAAGAAAGAAAGAAAATGTTGAGCTAAGGTGTACTCTCTCTAGTTTTCACATTTTTTGGCTAGCCTAATATGGGTTATTTTTGGGTGAGACTGGGCATATTTTGGCTAAAAAAGCAACCTGGTTTAATCAAATTAAGTTGACACTCTGACAGAACATGTGTATTTTTTTTCCTAGTGCAGGCTAATTGGCTAAATCAAGTGAATTGTCAGATTTTTTTAGATATCTGACCAACCTAGTTGGAATGGAAATTTTCGATACTTCAACATATTTCAAACTATCATTTCGAGGTTATCGAGATATGTTTTAATGCATGCATGTTTATGTAGTATTGTAGTATAACAAAAATGAACTAAATTCAATTATTTTCAGAAGCCCAAACATAAACTTGTTTGTTTATTTTGGGTTTGTCAAGCCTAAAGTACTTCAAACTCACCTTACATTCACATGTACGATATGTAAGCACAATACAAACTTAACGATCGTGATATACATTTTGACATACATAAATCTTAAAAGGACTTAAGAAGCACATCTTATATATTCACCATGGCTTCAATATATTGAGCTAGCTAGTACTAGTGTCTAGCAAAGCTCAAACTTGTCAAACCACTTGAGGAATCCTAGAGCAGCATCCCTTGCCTTGAGTGGTGGAGGCGTTGCTGGAGTGAGTGGCTCAAACTCGGACTTCCATTCAGCAATACACATCTCATTCTGTTTTCCTTTCACAGGAATAAAAGAGAAGGTAACCCTATATGGATCATACATCCTACGCAACTCACCTCCAATCACACGATATGTCACCGAATGCCCCATCTCCACTTTCTCTAGTTTCTCAGTTGATTCTTTCACGTAGTTGGAAATGGCTGCATTGCATGCGTGTGCACCACATTAATTAATTTGCATGATAATTAACTTACATTTATATGTAAGTGCACAATATTAAATATATAATATGGTTGTAATATCCTGTATGCAATGATTTTTCTTTTTCTTTTTCTTTTTTGGGGGTCTCGAGTGGGCGGGAGTTTTCAATGGTTGATAGTTTGGATAATTCCAACTTAACTTGGTTATGAATTTTTTTTGTTTGTTAGAATAATGATTAATTAAACGTTTAATTTCTTATTTCTTAACCACTTTAGCTTTTTAAGACCATTAATAATTTATCTTGATATCAGAAGAGGTGATTATGAATTCGAATCTTGTCTCCGTTCTATCAAAATATATATAGAACTACACTACTTATCGAACTATCAGGGTTGTACCAAACACTCACGGGTTATGGATTCAAAATAAAATGAACAACAAGAACACATAATAAAGACACAATTTATGGTTCAACAAACTACTTAACATATCCTGATATACAAAAAAAATCAAACTACTTAACATCCACTACTTATTACTTAATTCCTCTTAAGTCTTGACATCCACTACTTAAGTATTCTTTCCCCATATATGGGAGGACCTTTGGACCAAAGTCATAAAACATTTTTCAATATTGCTTATAAAAGTCCAACAAATGAAGAATGCAACATTACCAAGGAAATCTAAAAAAAGTAATCCTGCATTAAATTTGAGGTAATTTTCATTTTTGGGACGAATAGGATATGTATAGGAATAGGATATCAAGAATGCAAAAAAGGGAGTGCATATACATCTCGAAAGAGTGACTTGCATGCAGACATATATGTGTATATATATATATACCGGGGCCGAGCTTGAAAAGCCTCAAACTTCCGGGGCTGCCATCTCCTTGGATGTATTCGGCTCCGGCAAGCATTTCAGGGTTTATTTTGCTGATGACTTCGTTGTCTCTGTACATTTCCCATGCCTTCTCCGCAGGGATGTTGAGCACCACTTCCCCTTTCATGCTTCTCATCTCTCTCTTTTTCTCTCTCTCCCACTCTGCACTTTGTTTTATGATGAGGATGGGACTTTAAATAAGGACAAAGGTCTAAGAGATGCTCTCTCCAGGTGGACATTTCTTTAATAATTTTAAGGACAAGTGGACAACGCAGTCAAGCCCACGTAAATCTCTCTCTCGATTATGGATTTTTGAGAATATTATCTAGTTTTGGTTTCAAATTCTACATTGTTTCAATTCATCCTTTTAAGGGATCTTTATTGACTAAAATAAATAGTAAATTACACTTTGATCTTATTTGATACTAAAAGACTTTGTCACATAAATACCAAACAACATTTTAGTATTTTACTATAAAACTCATAAAACAATAACATCATTATTAATTGCGTTTGTATATTATGATTTTTCAAGCATTTCTTAATAACCCTTTTAGTGATAAATATTACTCACTATTCACATATAAGGATTTTAACTGTCTACATGGATTTTAAATACAACTTATATGGAATTCTGTTATTCTTAGTTAAAGGAGACCTATTAAAGGTCTGAATTACAAAAATTCTAACTGGGATTTTAAGTGTCTAAATACATTTGAAGTATAAATTATTTGAATTTCCGTTATATTAGTTGAAAGAGACTTATTAAGGGTTTGAATTACAACAATTGTAAAATTAAACGTTAAATTAATGTAATTGAAGCATCAAGATTTATTAGTTTAAAACTAAGGTCAAACCTTTACATTTTTTTAATCTAATATTCCTAGATGTTTTGTTGATAGATCATGAGGTCTAGGAGTTGGTGCCTATAAATTCTTTCAATCGTCCTATAAAATACGGATATGGAAGAAAATTCAACAAATGGAGTGATATTTCATTTCAAAAGTAGATGCTAACCTTCATATCAACCTATATTTTTTAGAACAATTGATGCCACCACAAGGTTGTGGTGTAGTGAACAAAACGGGATTCCACTAATTTACTAATGGACAATAATGCAGGGCCCCTTCCAATTTGTATAGAATAAAAAAAAATAAAAAAATAAAAAATAAAACAGAAAAAATTACATTTTAAACTCTATAGTTTAAAGGATATAACAAATTAAACCAAAGTTTCAAAAAATAACAAATTAAACCTCACAGTTTCAAAAGTAATAAATTAAACCTTCAAGTTTCAAAAAGTAATAACTTAAACCTCAACTCATATAAGTAAAACAAATGTTTAATTTGTTACTTTTTGAAACTTCAAGGGTTAATTTGTTACTTTTAAAACTATGAGATTTAATTTGTTACATCCCCTAAACTATAAGGTTTAAAATGTAATTTTTCCCAAAAAAATAAATAAATAACGCTTCTGATCTCTTGGTGTCGGTTTCCTCTAGTGATTAAAAGAAGGTAAAAACTAAAAACCATTTCCGAGAAGCTTTGGACCCCCTCCCACAAAGAGGAGGTAATGTTCCTCTGCTGAAAAATTTTAAAAAGAGAAAAGGAAGCCAAGTATTTATTTCTTGTAATTTCTTTTGGATAAAGCGTGAGGCAGACATGGCATCGCACTCGTTGACTAAGTTTTGCATTCCACAAGACCTTCCCGCTATTTATTTCCCTAAAAATCTCCCAACCCCTTTAAAGGAGGCTTGGTTTAGAGATTTTCGTTGTAGTTCCGTTTCTATTTGAATGAAGTATTCTCATTTAACAAACAAAAAAAAGAAAAAAGAATTGAGGTGTGCCTTGCCCTCCAGGCTTTCAGTTCTTAACTACCCAAAAGATTGTATAATTTGTAACATCACCTTCAAGGCCCTAGTCTGCTTGTCATGGATTCGACTACCTGAAATACTCTCATCATAAAATGAAATAGTTCTAATCGATGTCATAGACGGATAGACCATTAGTTGATTTTGAAACCAACTAGCGAATGACGGATCAAGCACAAGCTCGTTGAATATTTAAGAAGTTGGAACATTTATTAAAAAAAAGGAAGATGCATTTCATGATTTGCAATAAAAAAGAAGAAAGATTAAGATGCTAGAGGGCATAATTCAGTCATAACAAAAATGCTGTGGCATCCACACATGGCGTTATACGCTTTCTGTGGTCTACTCAAAAGTTGAAACAATAATCTCTTCCGCTGATAAATATCCTTTCCTTTTACCTATTTCACATGTACAACCAATAATACAACATAAACTTAAAAAAAACAAAAAAAAAAAATACAAGAAGTATTGGTTGCACAACTTCTTGTAATCAAACTCACCCCCAAAAAAAGGGGGGGCTTTTGGAGAACATAGGCTGTGTAAGCTAACAGATTTTAAGCTGCCTGCCAAAAAGAAAGTCTGTCCGCTGCAAAAAGAAAGTCTGTCCGCTGCTCACTAATTGAAGCAATTATGAGTCACTTCAAACACTTCTTTTGCTTTGCAAACCAGTGAACCACTAAAGGGTAGAGACTCCAAAGCAAGGGCAGAATGGCTTCAATTTTTTTCTCTATAGTTCAACAAGACAAAAAATGGTAACAGGTTAGCTATTGCAATGGCTAGCAAAAAATTATAGAGTAGTATCTCACAGTAATCATGCAATGATGTGGAGAATTTAGTATATAAATTTTCAAAAGCTACTATGAGAAATTTGTGAACTTCTCACTGGCAATTCACAATAGCAAATCCAATGGGATAACAAAATTTCATTCTTAGAGAGTCATAAAGTAATCAAATCTTACTAAAAAATATTTATGAGGTATAGTTCAGTTACCACAAGTGGAATGAAGCAAAGTTATGGGTTGGAGGACCCTGATTCATTGAGCTCTGCACTCAGCATATGATGAAGAAGGATATCAACCCTCTGGCTCCGTGTTTTTGTACTGCACCAAGCCAATAGAACAAGACGAGGCTACTGTTAACGTCTAAAATGTATGTAAATGAGAGCTTTCCAAATTGACAACTAATTAACAATACATACCCAACAGATCGTTGACGATCCTTTCCTCCTTCTACTTCCTAGATTGAAAAGGTAAAAAATAATTATGATTTGAACATTTCGATAAAACTATAAGTATAAAGTGGTGGGGGGATCTAAAACATTGGAGACCATGGGAAAAACTACCACGAGCAACAAACATGGATAACAGCAACAAAAACTCTAATTATGGTCAACAAGATTTCATTTGGAATATTGGGGGTTGGCACAAGCTTAAATCTATGATGCTTAAAAAAAGGCTGCTACTAAGAAACATTAAATTAAGTTGCAGTGACAGTTTTCTGAACAGCTACCAACCTTATCCTGGTCTTCACAGTTTTCTGATGACTCGAGATCCATTTCAGCAAAGAATGCCTCCAATACAAAAGCTACAATCTGAAATTACATGAAAAGCAAACTTTAAAGTTAATATATATATATATTTTTTTTGGATAAGTCATATGCAATTTTATTGAAAAGAGGAACACATCATTGACACAGGACATATACATAAAGCAAACCTTAAGAAATACAATATACAAAAATTACAATCTAAAAGAAATAGAATCAATAACTCTACAATAGAACATGCTTCTAAAGTACCAAACTTTGGAGCCCATTTCAAACTACAATCTTACAAACAATGATTTCAGCTTGATAACAGGAGCTAAATATTGATTAAAATGTACAGTTGTTTATTTCTCTCCAAATTACCCATATTAAGCAAAGGGGCATCATATTCCAAGTAAAGCTCCTTCGTTTACTAAACCAAAAGAAATTAAGACTAAGACAAGATGGCCACAGCAGCAAAGGCTTCTCATATTACAGATTCCCAATAGGAAGATCCTTAAAATGTTAAAAGGGAGTCATTCTCAACGACCCTGTCCACACAATCACATGTAAAATCTTTAGGATGGAACTGGTGCTTAACCAAAAACTGGTTGAATAGGTTCTTTGTTATGGGTTGACCCATGTGAAACAATTATTACTAATGCTTCATACAGAAAGGTAATTAATGTCACTCTATATGTGAATTAGAGCAAACAAAATCGTAATGACATATTTCAACTTTGGTTTTAGTCAATTTATGAAAATGTGTTTCTGCAGCATCTTGTTCAAGAAACAAGTTGATCTACCCCATAAATTGCAAAACAATCAGATGGCAGGCATTTTGCTTCTTCAACAAAGAGAACAGGCCAATGAGCTTTAGCTCAAATGGCATCTCCTTCTCCTGTGGTGGGTTCAGACTTCAGACTGCACTAAGTGCTTGTGTAACTTATGAATGAAAAAAACATATAGGTAACAAGGTAAAAATGAAATGTAGGAGTAGTGATGAATAAAACTTACCAAATTTAAAAGCAGTAACACAACTATTAAGTAGAAGCTAACAAAATAAGTGAGAGTCCACACAGTTCCTGTTAATTCCTTGTAGCCCTGAAATGATGAATTGCAATTAATTAATGACTCAAAGTGTAGGTCACAATTACAGTTCAATTTTAACTAATTGAACCATAAAAGTAATAGCACAAAATTAAGGAAGAACTGTTGATAAATTTAAAATGATTGAACATCTTATATAGTCCAAATATTAGCTGTATGCACTACATGTGGTTCACTAACATTTTAAATGTACATATATTCTCAAGGGTGGAAAAGCAAAGATTTAGTTGTAAACTAGTAACTCTACTGAACCAAAAAGGATTCTATACTTGATGCTGGGTCAGACACAATGACATCGATCCTCCCAAGCAACCTGAACACTTTAAGGAGAGGGAATTCATGTCAGACACAACACTTTCCTATCGTGCAGGACATGCATGAACAGAGATGTGTACAAGAATATGGTTGCATCATTGTGACTCATGAAGAAACAGTTGCCTGATTGAGTTTGGGTTGTGTCAGATTCCCACAAGATCAGGTCTCTTATGTGTAAGTTTCTAGACCTCCTGAAATACACAGAACCAAACCATCTGCTAGGTGGAGCCTTCATGAAATCCAAGGGAATGTAGGATCAACATGCATGGATGGTCTAGATCCGTGCAATCTTTGCAATGCATTGCAGAACTAATGGTTGCAGTTTCTAGATTTCAAATTTTTATTTGGGGTAGGTTCAGAGTTGCTAACCCATTACCGGCTCTCCTATAAAGAAATCCAAATCTTCTGTCACTATGGAGGTAGAATCAAATAAAGCCCAGATTCTCATAATCACATGTGAAAATATAAAAGAGAAAAATGATATAATTAGGGAATTCTAAGCAAGAATTCCATGGGGACATAAATCAAAAGAGATAACCAAACCGACAGTACCATTCACTATGTAGAGAAAGATAATAATTCATAATTAAACATAATTTATAAAATAAATAAAAAATTTGCAAACAGAAGTAATACCTGCATCCATATATGCCAGTTTCCCATGACCAGCAAGTTGAAAAGTGTCACCATCCCATTTGGATAGTCATTGAAATTGAAAAGTAAATAGCTGATTTCGTCAAGAAAAGTGACTGAAGAAGTTGTCATTTACTCCTGCAATAGAACCTTTGCAGGAGCAATAAACAACTTACAAAATGATTGAATATTAATATCTAATAGAATTTTCCTATAATAGCTTTTATTTATCACTATAAAGCAGAAAGATATCACAGTTATGACATGGCTGGATAAAATGAAAACCTAGAAAAGAGTTTATTAATGAATAAAGGATACTCATCTTCCGCAAGATCTGTTCCTTCCAAACTGGCATTTCCAGCATTGACAATCCCACCAAAGATCTAAAGATTAAATGAACAAAAAAATGAAGAATGTTGTAACAGTAACATAAAAGGGGAAAGATTCAATTATATACATGGATATAGCTATAGATGTCTGAAAGACATACCGTATCAAATAATAAGGACCCATAGATTACAATTGTCAACCTTTAAAATGTAAATGATGGAACTTTTGACACTAGGACTAAATTCATTAGGTAAAAAATTAACCCTCCACACTATATATTTAATTTTAAATCTGCATAGACACAACAGAAACTTGAGCATTTCCAAATATACGCTGTAAAAAAATGGGGAAGTACAGGTTACACATTTTTCTTTTTCTTGTAGGGAAGCACGAATAGGCGAAGAAAGCAAAAGAATATCTTTATAATAGTAAATTACTTTATTTGAAAGCAAGCCGGAGAAAAGAATTTACCTGTACGCCAAGAGAGCAATAAATACATAGGACACAAAATATGGTACCAAGGTATGGCATCAAACTTGGTATAAGGGTTAGGAAAGTGGCAATGAAGGCACGGTAACGCTTGACATGCATCAGCAGCCTTATCAATCTTAACAATCTTGCGAGGAGAAGGTAGCGAATCCTGTTAACATTAATGAAGGAGAAGTAATTGTCGATATATATTCATACATAAGGAAGTACTTTAAAAGCTATGATAAACCATAAAAGGCCTGTATCAAACTTATCATCAACTTAATATTTTGTGGACATCAAAAGAAACAAAAGTCAGTGACATGATATAATAGAATGATTAGGCACTTATATTTTCAACTACATATAGTTCAAAATATTTTCATTTAAGATAGAAGCTGGAAAATCAACTCATTGCTGTGATTTCAAATTGATTTTTCTTTCATATTCTTCATAGGATTAAAATATAAGGCAGCCAACAATCTCAGGGCCCAACTTAAAGAACCAACATACAAATGAATGATACAAAAGTTTTTTATTTTTTACTTTTTTAGCTTACAAGTTTGGGGGGGATTCGAACCCACGTTCTCCCCATGGGGAGACCGGGCAGTGTCATTGAGCCACAAGGCACTTGGCGAATGATATGAAAGTTGATATTAGTTTAATTCTTACTCCAGTAGTGTTGTTGAAAAATCCAGTAAAGTCAACTCAACTAAGTTTAATTCCAACAAAATTGGGGTCGCTTTTTGGATCCTTCTTCAACTGGTCAGAGTTGTCCACATGGATCTTTTCTGCCATACAGTTTTATCTAAGATCATATCTTTATCACACATTGTTTAGCGCTGTTGAAAGACTAAATAAATGAGTAAAGTGACAACAAGGACGTTAATGATCTCCAAAGATTAGCAAAGCTTGAATTTTCCAGACTCATACTGGTTTGGTTGATTTGATGGCTTTGGACCAGCCCCACTGGCAACCATAAATATTGGCTTTTGATTCCATCATGAATGTCTCTAGACTTTAACTAAAGTTCACTCCCATCCATTTTTCAAGGTATACAAATTATTTTTCCTGCTCAAACTGCATCCTTCTGAATCCAGATTTCAGCAGCTACGCATCTAGTTGCTGAATAATATCTAATGCAATCTTTAGACAGGCATATTTGAAAAAACCTCCTTCTTTTCCTCTTTTTCTTTTTGGATAAATAAAAAGTTCCAGTCCAGATGGAAAATTACATCAGTAATACAACAACAACAAGCACCTAATCATCAATATTCTACTCTAAGAGTATTATCAGTAACAAGAGTACTAGGGTCCCATATTCAAGAAATATGCTTATTTGTACTGCAATCCATTCGAATAAGAAGCTACTTTGTCGCTCATGTCACACATAACACCTTTCTTTGACAGGTAATATGATTTATTAAAAAAGCGCTAAAAGTGTGCGTAACCCAAGTACCCAAGAAGTATACAAAGGAATACTTCCATACACATTGCAGGGATTTCATATTCACCAACTGTAGGTGATATGCTCCCAGCTTTTTAGCCCCGTTTAATGCCTAAAAAGCTCCTTTCTTCCCTTCCTTTGAGATAACAACCAATAGCTTTAATTTCGTTTTTTTTGCTCAAAATTCTGCATATTACACTTATACAATACCTTGCCCAAAAACTTCTCAAATTTCACAGCTTTTGCCATGTCTATTGCTTTCCCTTTCGTCTCATTTGAATTGATCAGGATCCTCCGCCCTTCTCCTTTTACCACTACTGCATAAGGCACACACGCCTCCCCTCTCCTAGTATCTCCAGTATAAATTGTGAACCACACAGATTTTAAGTTGTACGATTTTTCGGTCATGCTTCATTCACTCCCTATTGATAGTAAAGTTGGTTTGCGTCTTTGGTGGTGCTGCCTCACGGCCCCTGTTGAGGTTTTATACAGGGACAGACATTGGTTGGATTATACCAAAATTGGGTTCTGGATTCGCATAACAATGGGGCTCTAACATCTTTCTCACCTCCAAACCAAACCCGTTCTGACCACTTCCTAGATTACCATGAATACAGATCGTAGGAAAAATTTCTGTGTCGAAGATCCTTAGCGTGAATACTTTACCTTCTTCGTCCATTATCAATTCAAACAATTTTGATTCATTATGAAAATGTCTTGAACCACCCATTGACGGAGGATAAATTGGAGAATTTTTCTATGTGTGCTTGTGGCAGGTTAAGGTTTAGGAGAATTTGTGGATTTTGGGTTTCAAACCTTTTAGAAGAAGATTTAGGATCCAAGAAGGTTCACTATAAAAGAGAAAATATTTGATTTAGGGTTGAAAAGAGAAAAAAGAAAGAGAAATAGAATTTCTCCACAATTTGTGAACAATGCGCATGAATAGTACTGCAAGAAAGAAAAAAACAATAAGGCCAACATACCTCATACTCAAAACGCTCAATATTTTATTTGAACAACTCTTCTTTGTTTGAGCACAATAAGACACTTATAAGTTATATAGACCTTAACTCTTAACTTCTCCTAGTAAAACTAAAACTTCTACTTTGACTAGTATACTGTCAGAGTTAATGTTATTATTTTTCTATTCACTAGTTATTTTATATTAGCCTAATGATATTCTTGTAATCTAGCTATATCACTCTAATATAAATATGTGCTGAGATGTGGGCCCGATTGATTATGCTCTAAACCTTTTCTTTCTTCATTTTCTCTCTATCTCTTGCTCTCTATTCTTCTCTTCCTCTCTCTTCTCTCTTAACCCTATTTTTTCATATTTTACAACTCAAAATTGGTATCAAAGCGTCTTGAATCCTGATCCAACCCTAGAAGCCATTAAATCACTCTGGAAGTAGTTCTCAGATAACACAGGATGCTGACGTCAACATCTTTATGATGATAGACGTCATGTTGACGTCAAATCGGTACGGACACCTCGGTCAAATGACAATATGGTTTGGCTCGCCCCTCTCTCTCTCTCTCTTGGTAATTATGGTGATTTTTGTAAATTTTTTTGAAGCCATTTAAGTGAAATTTTTATTGTTAGGGCCAGAATTATAATTAATTGATTTGCTATTTGATCGTTGAATTGTTTTACTTTGGGTTAGTTGTGTTTGCTATGACTGAAGAAAAATCTATAGTTATGGCTGAGGGAAAAATATTGTTGTTCAACGATGATGATATGCCTAAATCTATTACTTCGAAAAAATTGAATAGTTTAAATTAGGGAAAATTACATTTAAACCCTATAGTTTGGGGGTATAACAAATTAAACCCTAAAATTTAGAAAGTAACAAATTAAACCCTGAAGTTTTGAAAAGGTAACAAATTGAACCCTGGCATCAATTGACTTAGACGGTATTACTCATTTGGGGTTAAACCGTTAAACCATACATGAGTTTCACATTTAGATGAAAAAGAAAAAGCCTCAAATAGATGGATAACCAGAGGAAAGAGAGAGAGACAATCTGAGTTGAGACGAGAGAGTGAGAGTGAGACGAGGATAGGAAGATTTTTTCCTAAAGCATTCAAATACTCCATGCTCTCAATACAGCCATACAGGTTATCTCAAGAATCTCCCCATAAAACCCAATATGGGATACATTGAACAACGGAAGAAGAACCCCAAATAATGGTGCCAGCCCAGTAAACAAATTGCTACCAAGGTCCAAAAATTTCAAGCTCCGGCATGCTGAAACCTACTCTTGAACACTTCCTAGCATATTGCTTCTTAAAATCAGATACTCTATCATTGGAATATCACAAACCTCCGAAGGAATGCCACCACTAAGATTATTGAAAGAGAAATCAAGCCCTTCAAGGTTCTTGCAATTCAAAATTGATACAAAGATTGAACCAAAAAAACCCTTCTTTGACAAATCTAGAAACTGAATGCTTGGTAACTCACCAATAAACTCTGAGATTGACCCGGATAACGCATTAAAAATTTAGAACAAAAATTGATCTTCCACAACTTCGGCAATAATTTGGATGGAAAACCCCCAAATAAACAAAACCTAAACCAGGAAAAAAAATGCAAAATTAAGCTCCTATTTCAACTTCTCCAGTGTTGTCACCGTGAATCTGTCTTCTCTGGAGCCGTTCTCAGCCTCTCACGAATCTGTCTCTCTTTCCCTTCACAACTCTCTCACCTCCATATCAGTCTGTCTGTCCCTCTCATCTCACTCTTACGAATCTGTCACTCTCTCTCTCTCTCTCTCTCTCTCGTCTCAACACAAATTCTCTCTCTGATCTCAATGGTTCTCCATTTGATCTGAGGCTTTTTTTTCTTTCTTTTTTTTTCATCTAAATGTGAAACGCATGTATGGTTTAACGGTTTAACCCCAAATGAGTAACGCCGTGTAAGTCAATTGATGCCAGGGTTCAATTTGTTACCTTACCAAACTTCAGGGTTTAATTTGTTACTTTTAAAACTTTGGAGTTTAATTTGTTACACCCCTCAAATTATAGGGTTTAAAATGTAATTTTCCCTTTAAATTATCTAACTTGGGCACATACTGTGCAAATCTTTCTGTAGGGGAAACAAATGTTGAAATATTTGACGGATAATCCCTGAATAAGAAAGATTCAACTTATGAAGGACTGGATGAGTGGAGATTCAGTTGTTATGGGATGGTTGTGGCATAATGTGGAACCCCACATTACTACTACAATTGAATTTTGTGACCCTTCTAAGAAGATTTGAGACTATTGCAAAATCATTTTCGCATCAAAGTAAGGTTTCTCGGGTTTATGAGATTTATGAGAAAATTTTCACTACTAACCAGTTTGGGAAGCCATTGTCTGAATACTATAGTACTCTTGAAATTTTGTCGGATCAGCTATTGCAATATCAGCCTTTTACTATTGAATTGAAACAATAGAATCGTTATTGGGAGGAATTTATGATCACTTCTTTGCTAACTATATTAGACTCTGACTTACGTGGGTTCAAAGACCAGATCCTTGCTAGTGAGACCTTACCTACCACTGCTAATGCTTATTCTCAACTATTGCACTCTATCATTGGGGATAAAACTCCGCTGTCACTTCCTTAGAGTCTTCTGCCTTAGTTTCAAGTAGTGGAGGTTGTAGTAATTCTTGTGGTGGTTTCTGTGGCGGTCAAGGAGGCTATGGTTTTTGTGGTGGTCGTACTGGTGGACATGGTGACAAGGAGTGTGATCATTGTGGTGGTACCAATCATACCGAGCCTTATTGTTGGGTGAAATATGGCAATCCAAATTATATGAATAAAGTTGTTTATGGTGCTACATAGCCACAACCGACTTCTACTCCATCTGCGCATGCCACTCCCAGTTTTGGTTCTTGTAATGAATCAAAACAAGGCAGAATAACTGCTTTGGATTGAGTGGTTTGATTAGAAAACTAAGAAAAATGATGATAGGCGTGAGACCAAGAGACTTAATCCCCCTCCCCTAAACACGGGGCCCAGTTCCAAAACATAAACACTAAGCCTCCCACTTTTGTAGTTAGAAGACGGTAAAGGATGACTGATAGAATCACTGGTGTTTCCCTATAATAAAATTGTAAACATCATTAAGGGTATCCTACATTGAGAGAAATTTGACGAAGCCAATGGGGAGATCATTTAGAGATTATCCAAAATTTTGTCATCATTCCTAGACTAAGAAACTTATATTCTTTAAAAGATTTTCATATAAAGTAATAACTCAATAGCAAAGAGTTAGGATAAATACATTGAGGGAAATGAAGAACTCTCATGTCCTGCAGGAAAATCTTAAAAAATAAATAAATAAATAAAGTACAAAGAATTCCCTACCATTCACCATTGGAAAGAAAAGTTAGTCCTTGAGGGGACACAAAAATTAAGGTTTCTCCGATAACTGCAGACACAAGAATAATCTATCAATGGTAATATAAATGCAACAAAAAATAACACAAACCAACGAAGGAACTGATTTTTAATCCATCAAATATTCAAAGAAAGGGCAAATTAGCAATAGCAAAAGTTGTTTCTATAGACAATTTCATGTATCAAATAAAACACCTAATGCATTTACCACTTTCCATAGTCAGTGATATTGTAATGATGGCTGTGATTGATTTGTAAAAGAAATTGTATAAATAGTGCTAAAACGGAATGTTATTTTCCAATCTGATTACCTATTATCCACGTGACCATAAAATCAAAGCGGTTTTGACCATCCGTCCAATAATTCTCAAATCCAAATGAATAGACTTTTAAAGCCATTTCCAGTACATATATCCACCCTGTGGGACAAACAAGAAAAGCCACCTATTAATTTCAGAAACAGAATAGTCTTTATATCACACATAATTTAGAGCAATGAAACCAAATGCATAATACGGAGCAAGTTAATAAAAACAGTTCTAAAGTAGTCCCAACACTGTACCTAAAATTCTCAAAGCATAAACCAGACTTCTAGCCCAAGTCAAAGTATGTTAAAAAAAAGGAAATTCTTTTTTATCTGCCATAACTAAAGAAGACTTACCATACTTTTCAATTATTTCCTTTTAAGCAAGTATGCATCAATAAGTCTAAAAGTCAGTCTAGCAGCAATAGAAACTGCCAGCACTGCCATCAATAAGTTTGCTATTATTAGGAATGCATGCCTTTTCATGTGTGTGTTTCTAATCTCATATTCATATGTTGTACTTTCCCTCACAAGCGATGTAAAAAACCCTAAGCATAGCCTTGGTTCAAATATAATAAGTTAATAACTTTCTGGTCTTCCAGTTTAGTGCCTGCAAAAAGGTATCAACACTCAGGAGGACCATCAATATTGGTTCCAAGCATCATTGCTGTGGATCATTTCAATCTCTCAACCATTAATCCACTACAAGCTGATTGTACCAATTAAATTCTTTGATGGATCATTTTAGTAGCCAACCATGAATATATGAATAGTGGCTGAAAACTCTACATTGGCAACTTAATTGTCTGAGACTCCAGATATGAGAACGCCAGACTTGCATCATCTCAGAAGCCCACCATAAATATCTTTAGACCGTAAGTTATTAGTTTATGTTGTTAGTATTTTTGTATAGTACAGCTTAATTATAGGAGTGAATTGTGTAATCAATTATGATTGATTGTTTCCTTATTTAGACCCATTGTACATCTATATAATATACTTCCTAGAGAGAAGAATAAACACAGAAAATATTCCACAAATAATTCTACATGGTATCAAAGCAAGTTACCTGTTCATTTTTTTTAAACCCTAAATTTTTAGAGTTTCTTTTCTCTATCTCGGCCTTCGGCGCCGCCAGGCCTTCACCGGTTGTTGTCAGACCTCCTATTTTTTTTTTCACCAAGCATTGCCGGTGACCCCTCTATTCTCGCTCTTCTCGTGCCGCCAGCGATTCGCTGTGGTTCTCGGTGCTCTTACGCCACCAGGCTTCGCCAGTGGTTCTTGGATCTTCTTAGAACCATCAGGTTCTTCTCGGTATTGGATCTTCTCGAAATCTTTTTGGGTTCTTCTTGGATCTTCTATGATCTTCTCGCAAACCATGATCTCATCGGGTCTCTCGGTCTTCTCGGCTCTTGTAGAAGCTTCTCAGCTCACCTCAGTCTCGGTCACGTCCTCTCAATCACTTGGTGGTCGAAGGTTTGGCCTTTGGGTTGATACACAGCCCGTATTTGGTAACTGCCCAAAAGTTTTTTGGTTACACTATTTGACTATTTGTTACTATTTGGCTATTTGTTACTATTGGGCACTATTCCACAATATTGGATACTGTTTGGTAATTTATTTTTGAGTATTTGGCACTATTTGGTTATTTATCTTGAGTATGGGTGACAATAAAGACTTCGAGGAGTCTCTTTTCTATGGTTTTATGACTAGTACCAAATTAAAAGGCTCCAATTATCTTCGGTGGTCACGAGTTGTTCGTGTCATCTTGAAAGCTCGTGACATTATCTTGTTCCGGTTCAAAACTTTTGGTTGTATCACAAGGTTAAGTGACCGTGGTATCAAGTAGTGGATTCATTGTGGTTGTACTAATCACTATGTTGATGGGGACAATTCCAGTTATCCTCTTGTGGACCAGGTTCTTATTAGCAAAATTGAGTATGATTCACTTCTCCAGCGTGCTAATGCCTCATCCTCCTCGCTAATCACCTCAGGTAACACTTGTCTTTATTCCTCATCTAGTCCTTCTTGGGTTATCGACTCAGGGGATTCTGATCATATGACCGATAATTCTTCACTTTTTTCTCATACTTCTAGTCCTTGTTCCCCTTCATTTGTCACTGTTGCTAATGGTACTAAAACTCCTGTCCAAGGGAAAGGTACTGTAACCACTTCTGATTTCACTTTGTCTAATGTTTTATATTTACCTTAATTCCCTTTTAATCTATTGTCTGTGCACAAACTTACCCTTACCTTAAATTGTTCTGTTGCTTTTTATCCCTCTCATTGTGAATTTTAGGATCTAAAGACGAAGAGGATGATTGGTGGGGGATTTGTCAAAAATGAACTCTACTACTTTCAACCATCTTGCACCTCGGTTCCATCTGCTCTTCATTTTACAAATTCTCCATATCAGTGGTATTGTCGTCTTAGGCACCCCTCATCGATCAATCTTAAACATTTAGTACCCACTTTACCTACTTTTTCTAGTTTTAATTGTGAAACTTGTGAACTTAGTAAACATCATCAAGCTACTTTTAAACTTCGAACTGATGACCCATGTTTACATCCGTTTGAGTTGGTTCACTTTGATATTTGGGGGCCAGCTCGTACCACTGGTTTATGTGATGCTCGTTATTTTGTCACTTTTATTGATGATCACTCTCGTTTAACTTGGGTTTATGTGCTTAAAGATAGATCTCAATTGTTTTCAGTCTTCCAATCCTTTTATGCTGAAATTTCTAATCAATTTAATGTCAAACTTCTTGCTTTTCGAACTGATAATGCTCGTGAATATCTAGATAGTGCGTTCCAGCAATTTCTTGAGTCTAGAGGTATTATACATCAAACATCTTGTGTTCGTACTCCTCAACAAAATGGCATTGCTGAACGGAAAAATGGGCCCATTCTAGCTATTGCTCGTGCTCTCATGCTCCAAATGAATGTCCCTAAGCTTTTTTGGGCAGATGCAGTTCTTACTGCCGCATATCTTTTAAATAGGATGTCATCTCGTATTCTCAAAGGTAAGTCTCCTTTTGAGATGTTCTTTCCTGGCAAAAATCCCTTCTCTGTTCCTCCAAGAGTCTTTGGTTGTGTTTCTTTTGTTCATAATCACAATCCAAATCGTGACAAACTTGATCCTCGTACTCACAAGTGTATCTTTCTCGATTATTCTCGTACTCAGAAAGGATATCGGTGCTACAGCCTTTCCTTACGCAAACACTTTATCAGTGCTGATGTGACATTCTTTGAGGATATCCCATATTATTCTCTTAAGGGAATATAGTTACAAGGATCTATGTTATCTACCCCTGTTATCCCTACACATGTTCCCATTGTTCCTCCAACTTCGCCTATTCCGATTGTTCCTCCTATTCCTCCTATCTCTCAAGTTTATGTTCGTCGGCGAAATCAAGATGTCCCTTTCATTCCACCACCACCACCAATAGAGTTCTCTCTACCACTTCCCCCATCCGCCTCGACATCTGAAGATTCGCATCCTCAATCTACCTCGGATCTTGATCTTCCCATTGCCATTCGTAAGGGTAAGCGCACTTGCACTGAGCATCCTATCTCTAACTGTGTTTCCTTTGATCATCTGTCTCCTTCTTTTAAAGCATTTTCTTTATCAATATCATCACTTGTTGTTCTTAAGTCCTACAAGGAAGCCCTTTCTCACCCTGATTGGCGAAAGGAAATGGAAGAGGAAATGCATGCTTTAGAATTGAATCATATTTGGGATCTAATTTCCAAACCTGCAGGAACTTCTATTGTCGGTTGTCATTGGGTTTTTACCGTTAAACAGAATTCTGATGGTACTGTTTATCGCTTGAAGGCTCGTCTTGTGGCCAAGGGCTTCACTCAGACATATGGCCTTGATTACACCGAGATTTTTACTTATGTTGCCAAGTTGAATTCTATCCGTATTATTATCTCCCTGGCTGCTAATCTTGATTGGCCACTTCACTAACTTGATGTCAAAAATGCATTTCTGCATGGTGATCTAACTGAGACTGTTTATATGACTCAACCACCTGGGTTTGAGTCCAAAGGGGAGTGTGTGTCATCTCAAGAAATTTATCTATGGCCTCAAACAATCTCCACATACTTGGTTTGACAAATTCAGTAAGGCAGTGGTTTCTCATGGTATGACTCGCAGCCAAGCAGATCATTCTGTCTTCTTTAAGAAGACAAGAACTGGTATTGTGATATTAGTTGTTTATGTGGATGATATTGTCATCACTGGGAGTGACAAGGAAGGCATCCAGATCTTGATCATTCATCTCAGCTCGAGTTTTCTCACTAAAGACTTGGGTAAGCTTCGTTATTTTCATGATATTGAGATTGCCAGATCAAAAACAAGCATAAGCTTATCCTAGAGAAAATATACCCTCGATATTCTGCAAGACACAGGTTATCTTGGTTCCAAACCTATTGCTACACCCATGGAACCCAATCTGAAATTAATGCCAGACAAGGGTGACTTTGTTGATGATCCAAACACCTATCGTAGACTTGTTGGTAAACTTATTTATCTAACCATTACTCGGCCTGATATTTCTTATGCAGTTAGCATTGTGAGTCAATTTATGACCAATCCTCGAGTTCCTCACATGAATGCAGTCATACGCATCCTGAAGTATCTCAAAAATACTCCAGGTCGTGGTCTCTTTTATCGATTTTCGATCATCTGATCATCTCCGCATTGAAGGCTATACTGATGCTGACTGGGCAAGGTCACCTTCAGATCGAAAATCTACCACTGGTTATTGCACTTTCATAGATGGTAATCTTGTCACTTGGAGAAGTAAGAAGCATTCAGTTGTGGCTCGCTCTAGTGGTGAAGCAAAGTACCGTGCCATGGCTCTTACCAGTTGTGAGTTAACTTGGTTTTTTTTTTTTATCAGTAAATAGAAACTTGGTTGAGAATTGTTCTTTAAGAATTTGGACTCTTAACACAAGGTCCGACACCTCTTTACTGTGACAATCAGGCAACCATTCATATTGCTAATAATCCAGTCTTTCATGAAAGAACCAAGCATATAGAAGTTGATTGTCACTTTGTTCGTTCTAAAGTGGAATCAAAAGACATCATCACACCGTTTGTACCTTCTGGAAGTCAACTAGCAGACATCTTCACTAAAGCTCTTCCCAAGAATGCCATTGACTCTATTTGTAGCAAGCTGGGAGTCATTGATATCTACTCTCCAGCTTGAGGGGGAGTGTTGTTAGTATTTATGTATAGTATAGCTTAATTATAGGAGTGAATCGTGTAATTAGCTATGATTGATTGTTTCCTTATTTAGACCAATTGTACATTTATATAATATACCTTCTAGAGAGAAGAATAAATTCTAGGGAGAAGAATAAACACAGAAAATATTCCACAAATAATTCTACAAGCAATAATTCACAAATGTACAGATGCAAATAAGTAAATCCTTAGCAAGCACTTACCAAAGACAAACTCTATCTCTTGCCACACCTTTTGAGCAGAATTGTTTTCTATATCAAGCTGCAACAAAATAAGTATTTCACATTAGGATGATTTATAATCAAGTCACAATACATATACATGAGCCACCTGGCAATCAATTCTCCTGGAGCTGGTACTCAAGAAAACAAAAGCATAACTCTTAATTACAACAATGATAGGAGCAACTACACGTTGTTTGGGGTGTCAATTGAGTATCAAAATGTTCAAGAAATGAATTTAAATATTTGATTTCTGGTTCTGTCCGTTTTTGGTTTTGTCTTGCAAGGTGGAAAACTATCTCCATTGATGGGACGTTGATTAGGAAGGCTTCATCAATCCTTTCCGAGTATGTAAGAGGGATATATTGCTTTTCTTTTTGTAAGAATAATGGTTAAATAATCAAATTCATCATTCCCAACAACTAAAGCTTTTGGGACAACTAGTATTAGAGCAGGAGATTCTAATTTCGAACATTGTCTCTACTCTAATTTCCATTTAAAAAGTTAAAGATCCCACATGTTGGGCTCCATTCATTAGGGAGAAGTATGAGCCTACACGTGAGGGAAAGTGTTAGAATAATGGTTAAATGATTAAATTCACCATTTCCTAAAAGCTTAAGCTTTTGGGACAACTGGTAATTTATCACTTTTATGCCAAAAGATTCCTATTAATGGCCCCCTCTTAGATGTTCTCTCTCTCATTAATTTCCTAATTCTAAAACCTAACTAAAACGATGACAAGTAAAGAGTGGTGCAAACGGCTGTTCTTATGGTAACTAAATCTGACACACTGACACCATTCAGGATGTTGACCCGGGGTCATTTGACAAAAATGTATGGGAAAGTATTTCTGACATTATATGTGCAATTAGCAATCAACTATGTTTCTTTGTTAGTTAACATAGAAAAGCATTCCTCTTCTAAGACTCTTGTTGTGGGTAGAGACGAATCCAAGTTTGGACCAAGGGGGTCCATAGTCCCCCTGGCCCAAACCACCCCTTTCTAGACACAAGAAAAGATTCACCAACTATCTTAAAAACTGGTTAATTATGGGTGTAAGTACTTCTTCTTTTTTCAGGAAACTTCCACATTATTATTATTACTATTATCATAATCGTCTACGGTTATTCTGCTGGTATAAAACCCTAAAACATAGAATAATATACGTGTTCAAAATAATAAATTCACAAAGACAGTATATGGCCATGTCCCTAAGTCTAGATTTTTGGAAGTTGTCGTGTTCACTGTTCAACATCCCATGTCCATATTAAAATTGATAGTTGCATTGTCTCCAGAAATCATAAATTCTTCTTCCCCAACTGGGCAGTTAAAGATCCCCGTAAGCTGCATCCTGTTGAGAAATAATCTTAATTCCATATGCATGGCTCGAATCCTATTATCTGCTCTGCTTTTAAAAAAATTAAGATTAATTACACTATGCCTACCTGTGGTTAGACCTATTTTAATGTTGCCTACCTGTGGTTTGAAAAGTGTCACTTTACCAACCTGAGGTTGACTTCGTTAGACACCCGTTACCCACCTCACTACATTTCCATTAAAAATGAGGGTAAATATAATACCTAGCCAGCTGGACAAATGTTTAAAAAAAAAAGCCTCTTCATAAGGTCAAACCCACCCCAATTCCCCCAAATCCTCAGAACTCAAACCCAACCGCTTGCCTCCACCCATGGCTCTATAGTCACCATGAACTTCACCAATGGAACAGAAAGTTGCCTACTAAGCAAGTCCTTGAGTTGGTGAGCCTCGGCGAGGACCCAATCGAAGTGGATCTCATGCAAATGGGGTGTAGGTCCACGAACACCGGCGATTCATGGAACTCTTGCAACAAGCACTCGCGATCTCTGTCGATCAGATCTCCACCGGTCTTTTTTTTTTTTTTTCTTTATGGAAAATAAGAAAATGGAGGAAAATTGAGGGTTTGGTAGGAAAATTGCTATTGGGTTTGTTAGGTCTATGAGTGATTGTGGGTTGTGGCTGTGTTGTTGGGTGGTTTGGGTTGTTGAAGTTTTGACCAAGGGTGGTTGTGGCCATGTTGTTGGGTGGTTTTGGGTTGTTGAAGTTTTGGCCATGGTGGTTGTTGGTTGCTATTTGCTAGTGTTGGTTCATGTGTGGGTGATTTACGTCGTGTGTATTTGTTTGCAGCTAGTAGTTAGCAACAAGCTCACCACAGTCCCAATAATCTCACACAGCAATCTCCATTCACAGACAACAAATCTCCAAATCAAGAACAAATCAGTCAGGAACAATCTCAATCCTCACACAAAAATAAAAAAAAAAAAAGGAAGAAAACATGTAAAATGCAGTTAAACAACATATTCCCATATATTATATATATATATATAATTATATATATATATATATTTTTTATCGGTAATAAAAGTTTTATTAAAATCAAAAAGGAGTTTCGGTACACAGAAAGCTCAAAGAATACAAAAAAGAATTATGGGTTACAAGAGTCTAAAAAATCGATAGTAGAGGAGTGTGGAACAAGGTTTGCCGCAGCTGACCACTCCTTGAGAGAGTTAAATGACATATTTACCCTCATTTTTAACGGAAAAGTAGTGAGGTGTGTAACGGGTGTCTAACGGAGTCAACCTCAAGTGGGTAAAGTGATATTTTTCAAACTAGGTAACATTAAAATGGGTCTAACCACAGGTGGGCAAAGTGTAATTAACCCAAAAATTAAAGGGGTCCCCTCGGGCATGGGGTAGAGGAAGGGAGTGGGGTAAGCCAATCAAGAACCAAATGACAAACACCACATAGAAATAATTATGACCATTTGAATTCTGTTTCATTTGAAACATGCAGTGATGGAAAAACAGATTATTTTTACGCCACAATGATGAACTTTGAGTCTTTGACAAAAAATAGCATCCAGAAATCACACCCTTGTTGAGTCAATGCAAGTTTTTTTTATAGCACTAAGATCATATAGCTAATGACATCAATGAAGAATATTAAAGCTGAACTTTAACTCGTAAATTCAAATAAATTATGCAATAAACTCTATATGTTGATCATTATTTATCAAAAAAATAAATAAACTCTATACGTTGATCATTATTTATCAAATAAATAAATAAACTCTATATGTTGATCACAGTAGCAATGCAGAAACAGAAATCATACCGTTGTTTCCACAATAACAGCAATCAGATTCAGTATGAGAAAGAAGGATATAATGTATCCAAATTTAGGACTCCGCACAAAGCATTTCAACCTTTTAGAGAAGAGTGAATTGTACACTGATGGAAAATTTTCCAAGCAAGATGGCTGCAACCAAAATACTGAGTATCAGATGCAATATAAAAAGGAGGTTACTGATGTTTCAGATCTAGGGCAGTTTGGACTTACAGACGGCTCCTTCTGGAATCTTAGAGCAATGGCATTGCAAAGGTCAGAAAATTCATCCAAGTTAATCTACAGGCCAAAAAGATGAAGTCCAGCAAACAAATCAGAGAAATACACATACAACAAATGATAGTAACCATAAAAAATTTCTTCTGTAAGGCCCATCTCTAGTAAAAAAAAATTAAAATGTAAGAAAAAGAAAAACCAAATTTTACTTTTCTTTCAAATTTTTAGGTTGTATCACTTATAATCCTTTTTTCTTTTCCTTTTTCAAAAATAAGCTGATTGCCTGGGAGAGACAAACTCAGTCAAAAACAAAGATTTGCATTATAAATTGCATTTTTTTTTTCTTGATAAGTAAGAATTTTATTGATTGAGAATAGGTTGGATGTTGTTGAAGGAGTTCAAGTTATAGAATATGAGAACATTGAATCTCAAGCAAAGACAAAAGTGATCATGTAGTGGTAAGCAAATGGTGGACTCTTTGTGCACGATGAAGCAGGCTGATAAATCAAACTTATACCAAAAGCTCAGTTATCACATTGTTTTCTTTACTGTTCCAGGCTTCAAGCACAACAAGAAGATCAAAGTTTGATATCAGGGTGTCATAATTTTATTTTATTGAAGCCTCTCTAATAGGTAGGGAGAAAAGTGAAGGAAGCAAACAGAAGGGAAGAAAAATAAGTGGATAACCAGTTTCTCTTGTTTGGTAGAAGGAAAAAATAAAAAATAAAAAAGAAGGAATGAAAGGCATTTCCACCTAAGCCCACTATATATCATCCACTCAATCAATATTCATGAAGAGATCAAGGATCACAGCAGGATCCTATCTGATCTTTGTCAACAAAGGACTCAGGGTGCCCTGCTCAAATAAAAGGGTAATCCTTTGGAATTGAAAATTCCTTTCAGATTTCTTATAATGGAGGCCAAATAATGGGATGAAGACAAAGGGTATTTGCAATTTCACCAATCTGTAAATATTGTATATCAAAAAGATAAATACAAGGCTATGATCATAATTAAAATTCTCGTTCTTTCTTATCATAATTCTCTTATAACAATCAAGGGAAGTGTCATCCTTCTTCCAGGCTTCCATCCCTACTATCAGACAAGGGAAAGTGACATCTCTTCCTCTAGTTATCCTCCCTATTTCATCCTTCCACTTTTTAATCCCTATTACAAAACAAAAAAATTTAAATCCCACCACCAATCAGAAAAGGCTAGATATCAATAAGATATAGCAATGTGTTGCAATATTCTTGAAACAATAGGAGGATAATGAAGCTCTATCATCAGGCTAGAACGTATTTAAGGATTGCCTTTTTTAATTATTTGGATATCTAGGCAACTAAAAGAAATTGTTATAGTGACTAAGCCATTAAAGAGAACAAAGTTCCCATAGGTGGGCATTTGGTTTTGGGAATCCAATATGCCCCCAGCATCTAGGTTCCTGAGAATGCGATGCATATTTAGATGCAAAATATTGTCTATGAACCAACAGTTTAAAAAACAGAATACAAAATTAAACCCCAAAAAAAGAAAATCTCAGGGTCTCTATCCCTATTATATATAAAAATAAATAAAATACAAAAATAATAATTAGAGCAACATATCAATCAGTCCCAGAAGGAGACAATGCGGACAAGACCAGATGGGTTATGGGAGTTGGTTCTCAAAATTTTAGTCTGGGCCATTCATACTTTCCAGAAAGGTCATCAAAATTGAGATATCAAAACAAATCTAAAACACAAAAAATGCAATGGATTAAAGCGAACCACAGTGGTAATGGTGAAGCAATGGTGTTCTTGCAGTGAGATAGCGGCAGGGAAACAAGTCAGGCAGAGAATAAAAAGATAGGAGAGCGATTGTGTAAGATGAAAAACTTATATTTTGGATAGCAGCGATATAGCGGCAGGGAAACAAGTCAGGCAGAGAATGAAAAGATAGGAGAGCGATTGTGTAAGATGAAAAACTTATATTTTGGATAACAACGATATAGCGGCAGGGCAACAAGTCAGGCAGAGAATGAAAAGATAGGAGAGCGATTGTGTAAGATGAAAAACTTGTATTTTGGATAGTCAGAGAGTATTAAATTGGGTGTCATTGTCACTTTTCAAAAAAAAATATAGCTATCCCTGGTCTTGGGAATGTGAATACCCACATTTTTTTTCAAGTAAACCCATATTCCAAAATAAGCGAGGTTTTATGGAAATCCAGATGCTTGTGGCAATCCCAAATAAGGAAATTAATCAGGATTTCTAGGAATCTTGAAAGATGACCCAAACCAAATGCCTTAGAAGTGTTTCTAGATATGGGAGGCGAGGATGTTATCTTGCCTGAATGGCAACACAAGCTGCTTGTTTTGAAATGCAAAAATTACTGTACAACCAAAATGTCTATTTCCTTGTATTCACAAAGATTACAAACTACATATCGAATTCTTATGTGCCTTAGTGGGTGCTGTATACAATTGTTAACAATCATATATATGACACCAAAAACATAAATGACCAAATTGAAAACAATAACTAAAAGTACAATTTTTACACCAAAGAAGGATTTTTCAAACTGATGATGAAGAATAGTTTTGAGTTCACTAATGAAAAATAAAAACAAATAAAAATAAAGATTTCTCGAATTTAGTCTAACCAAGAGCTGAAGCAAATGAATATACCTTGAAGTCGTGACTATCATCCAGCTCATCAAATATCAACTCCAAATTCTTCTCTTGATATGTTTGGCAAAGTCCTACATGGAATATATAAGACATCCTTCAAGATTCACAAAATCAATATCACAAGCTAGCAGCGGATTATTAAAACCTATGATAAATATAAGAACCTTGCTTTTATTAGAAAAGCTGATCTCTTGAGGAAAGAACCAATGCAATAACATTTAAAATGCATATGTTAATAGTTTCTTTATTAGATCATAGATCCAATATGCAGCAGAGGATGAGTGGTCCACTGAGCTTCTTTACTCTCCAGGTCCAATTATTGGGATGTCGTGACTGCAAAGCAACAGCTAGTAGTTGTGGCATGTCTTGCCTTCAGGCTGCCTCCTAGATCCTTTTCTCAATTCTAGGGTGGTAATCTCACTGTCTCTCCCATTTTTATGGTTAAATTTCATTTATTAGAACAAAAGATTAGAAAATAAAAAAAAAAAAAAAATCAATAAATGGTCAAAACTCAAAACATAAACCATCCTTACACTTTAAGTGGCTTAAAAACAGGCTTCCATGATGGGGCAACAGAAGGTCAAGAAGCTAGTGAGAGATTGTTTATTTAAGAATTTTGTTATATTTTTCGGATCTATTTTACATGATAGAACTGGTAGTATATAAAATAAAATTTTATAAGAAAGCAATTAAAGCTCTGACTACAATTTTCCTTGTGCATATTTACTTTAGAAAGCAGCAATATGCAAGTAATGAAGGTGATGATAACACTGATAATATAAATTGACAAGGAAAAAGGATATTAATTTGGATTTCATAATTTAAGAGGAATCGGAAAATTGCAATTGGACAACTAAGAGTAGTTAAAAAAGCACAATTGCACAAGAATGTCCAATCGACATCTGCACAAGAATTTGGATGAAAGGTTCTTAAAGTAAAAATGTAAAATTCTCAAATAACAGCTACTTGAGCGCATTCCTATTCTTGGATAAGTTACTTTGAACATTTAGTGTATGAACCCAAAGTGGTTTTCTTTTCTTTTTCTTTTTTTGTTTTTTCATTAAAAACACTGGGAAGCAAATCATACAAAGATCTCAAATATTAGTAAGCATATTAAACTAGATGAAAATTGACCAAGAGTGCAATGAGCCGATGATCCTTGGACCAAATGGCATCTCCTTTCCCTAAGTAAGGTTGGAGGGTGGAATCACATATTCAATTCCATGTGTGTGCCTATTGAAAACTTGACCAAGACCTACAAGTTCATTTATGGAAAGCAGAGGAGTTCTGAAAAGTCTCTTGTTGAGTTGGTCATATTTTTCAAGATCTCTACCTGAATAAAAAAATGCAACCTTTTTTTTTTTATCAGTAAATAGAAATTTTATTAAAAACAGTACACGGGAATAAAAATATGCAACCTATCATAAGTAATTCAAACAACTGTAGGCTGGAAAATCTACACTATCATGAGGATTCTTCCTATGCCACATTATGACCCTATGGTCCTTGCTCTTGCAACTCACTGAGGACAGTATAGTAGATACAAAAGAACTTATCATACCTGCACCTTTAAAAACATTGACTTAACATACTATATAATTTCCTGCCCACAGCCAGACCTTTTGGGTTATCTACTGTCTACTGACATGCACTGTTCATGTGTCAATCTAGTAAAAGAGGAAATAAAGCAGTTCCGAGCAAAAGAGATAAATGCAAATTGAAATTAAGTAGAGAAAAAAAAAAAAAAACATAATTTCTTAATTGGAAACTGGGACAGAATAATATATAGAAAAGCCTAAACCAGACATCTGTATAAAATTCCATTGCTCTTTGAAAGCATGTCAAATATAGTGGTGCCATTAATACCTGTATTTATTCAGTTCCTCAAACAGTTGCATGCATTGCTCTTTATCAATAAATCCATGATTCTGTTAAAGCACAAAAAAGTGGCCCAATAATAAATACAAACGTAATGTCAACAATAGCAAATGCAACTATATTTAAATGCAGAAGAAACTAACCCAAATCATACTAATAAAAATAATCATGATACCATCAAACAAGGATGACAGCACAAGGGCCATATTTTGACAAACTAAAAAGGGGGGAGGGGTGTATAACTTATTCTATATATGCACATAAAAATGAACTCATACATACCATAAATTCAGAGAGCTCCAGCATTTTAATGCCTATTGATATGTCAATGGATCCAACAGGCATGATCAATTGTTTTTCGTTCAATACACAAGCATGTCAGATTGTTGTAAAATAGAGAGCAATAAATATGTAAAGGGTAGAGAGAAGCGAAAGTGGAATCAAAGAGAGTTAAGGTGGTTTGGTCATGAAGACCTACGCCCACAGGGGAAAAACCTGATGGCTACATCTTTACTATATTTCTTCATGTGTTACAATATACCCTATGTAGGGTTTATATAGAAACCTATAATTAGGTTTACATACAAGTACATGGGCCTATACTAGCTTTGGGCCTCATGGGCCACACATGATATCTCCAACACATATAGTCCAAGATCCTTAAACATTATGATGCAAGTGACATTATTTTAGCCGAAGACATAGGATCAATATGAGTTTCTTTTGTATTTAAGTAAGAAGATATCTCTCCGGAGTCTAGAAGAAAAAATTCCTTTAAGTTATAAAGAGTACTACTACTTATCAAAAAGGTATAAAGAGTACTATCTAAATAAGATTATCTAGAAGTAAAAAAATAAAATAAAAAAGAGTTTAGAGATGAAAAATTGAATGAAAGGTATAAGCAAGACATATATCCTTTAATCAAGATTTATCAAAAAAGGAAAGATCAAGAAAATTGATAAAGCTTGTTGCAGAAGCATGCTAAGAGGAGAATACCTGTCAGACAATCATACTTACATGTTTATCTATGAGATTAAAAGCTCTCTTCAACATAATTCTCCTCATACGGTCCATCTCAGAAACTTGTTTCACAAGCTACAACAAATAAAAGATGTAAACATATGCATTTATATTCAATTCATGAAATCACAAGAAGAAACTAAGCATAGCTGTTTCTGAAACATTAAGTAGTAAAGAATATACCAGCAGCTGAAATTAATAGATGAACACAGATACAATAGCTGCATCTTATTGTCCAAGCTTATAGGGCAGCTTAAAAAGATGAAATAAACCATACCTGACTTTTAAAGCTGTCATATACAACAGCAAGAATCAAGTTGGTGACGAAGTAAACCCCCAATAGGACGTAAAGAACAAAAAACAGAGAATACCAACGCGAAGCCCTTAAAGACAATATAAATTGATGATGCATTAGATCAAGATTTATATGTCATCAACAGAAATTTCAAGAAACCAAAAAACAGAAATATCAATGGAGATGTGACATGGTTTTAACAACGGTCCCGGAGGAAATTACAGAAATGTGGAAACAGAACAAGTAAACAATAGCAGAACTTCAAGAAATGCTACGGCACATAATTACTTTTAAAGGGGCAAATGGGTGGGCAAATTACAGAAAACCTTCAGATGTTTTGAAGAGTAACGATGGCACACGTAACATAATAAGACAGGAATGCCCACAAGGTTTTGAAACAAATTCTGATATGCCTCCAGGTTGTTGACCTTACCACCCCTCCTGCTGACTTTTCTTATCTTAAACATGTATTAGTCATTCTGTTCCTGGCCACCTTTAATAAATTATAGCACAAATTCACTAAAACAACTTCAGTGCAAAGCAAGTATATGGAATCTCCCCTGAGAAGGTTATAATCCTAAATTTAAAGTCTAAAAATTCCAAAAAAGTGGGAAAAGGATACTGCATAAGGCAGACAGCCAATCAAACAAATATCTCAGAAACAAAATTTTAAGCTCATGCTAGGGAGGGGAGAGGGGGGGAGCTTATATCTCAAAGGATAAGCATAATAAGCATAAACTCGCATTTTCAAAATGCGGTTTCACTTGAACTCGCATCTTCAAAATGCGAGTTCAAAAAGTGCCTTATTTTCATTTTGTTTCAGCACGGCAGTATTTTTGCACTTTTAAATTAGCAACACAATTTCGTACAAATGGAGCAACCTCAAGATGTCTTTCACAACCCTACAGTAACATTAGTAATAAAAAAAAAAAAAAAAACACCTACAAACTTCAAACTATTTCAAGATTACATAATTTTACAAGACTAAATTCTTGAAGGACAAAACTGCATGTGGTATCCTGAAATCTAATCCTTTTGGCAACTTAACAGGCTTCTCTTATGTTGCTTAGATTCTATACCATAATATCCCAAGTTGATACCTAGGAACATCATTTAATGCTCAAATGGTAATCATGTGAATAAGACAATAGGTGAAAAGATAAACAATCATGTAGTACTACTGCATAACTTTCTTGAATTAGAAAATGCTCAACATTCAATTTAGTATTGTTAGAATAATGGTTAAATGACTAAATTCACTATTTTTTTCTTGCTTTTGCTTTATGCACAGCTTAATAATATTTGCTTTTGATAAAAAAAAAAAAATTAAAAAAAAAAAAAGGAGTAATCGGTAATTTATCATGGTATCAGATCAGATGTCTTGAATTCGAACTATATCTCTACTCTACCTCCCATTTAAAAAGTTAAAATCCCACGTGTTGGGCCCATTCATTAAGGGGGAGTTTGAGACCACGATGAAGGGTAATTTATCAATCATGTGTGGGTCCAAAGTCCCCCTTAATATGTGGGGCCCAATTCATGGGATTTTAAATTTTAAAATGGGAGGGTAGAGTGGAGACAGGGTTTGAACTCGAGACCGCATGCTCCGATACCATGATAGATTACCACTTGTCCCAAAAGCTTAAGATGTTAGGAAATGGTGAATTTAATCAATTTAACTAATATTCTAATAATAACAGAAGCCTATACTAAAGATTTTATAATCTAACTATTCGGAGTTGAATGATAAGATTTCCAGCAGCTATTGCAGCTTCTTTTGGGTGTGATTTCCTTCTTTCCTAGGTGTGATTGGCTGGGCTATTTCTGTTCATCTTCTTCTTTCTATTAGTGTTAATGTGTCTGTAAGCTTGATATACATTCTTGTTCTACTCCCTAATAGTTTAAGTTTTTGTGACCAATAGTTACACTCTTTCTTAAGAGATGATTTGATGCCTGCAGCAGGCCTGAAAGTTTTTATTTAAACCCATATAAATCTATAATCCATAACCAAAATTCCTATTTTAAAACTCCAACCATCCCTAAACCTGCTGCACATTGAATCACAACCAAGAAATCCTAATAGTGTGTTAAAAAGTAAAAGACCCTGCAGTAATCAATAAATCAGTTGTACCATCACAAAAATGTCATGGAAGACCCATGTACAATTGAACTGGACAACAAGTTTGTATCTTATTATGTCAATATAAAATAATACCATATCAAAGAAATGATTAGCATCTTCAAAATGATGAAGTATTTTCATGCAAAGAACAGTATCAAATGGACACTTTCCAGTTCACCAATAGCAAGCTGGAAATTGAACACCACTGGAAAGAACAAAAAAAATTGAGGAAAAAGGTATCTTAATCACTTTCTAATTACTTACTTGTACGCAGGAATCCAGACATCTGGATTGTTGGATGTGGTGAACAAAACAAACATCTGATACAGTGTGGTGCCATACGAAGTAAATACTGTTTTCCCCTGTTGGGTATCTTCAAACATGACATAGGCTACCCAACTGGAAAACAGAAGAAATAAAAGCCCTAAAGCCTGCAATTCAAACAAATCAGTCAGTAATAAGCATGAAAAGTGAAAACTAAAAGCATTAAGCAAATGAAGTGTACCATCCCTAAAGTCACAAGCAAAAAAAGAGAGAATTCGTATTAAGGAATTTTATTAGAGAGGAGACCTACAAGTATGGATGAAGTATACAAGAGGTCCCCTAAAAATATTAAAATATAAGACTTAAAGACACAAAAGGAATATAAGTCCTGCAAATAGCAATTGACCACTCATACAGCAAGAATTTTTTATTTTTATGACGACTAACCTCACCAAGGTAGGACCCTTCGGATCCATCCTTGGGTAGTAAACCCCGGATACACAACCCCACACGCCAGACCATGTATCTGGTAAACCAAGAAAAGCTTTTTCTGGTGGGGATTGAACCCAGGATGTCTGACTCTACAGATCATCCCAAGCCTCCTATCACTAGCCTACACCCTGACGGGTTACTCATACAGTAAAACAAATGTAGACAAATTCGACACTACTAAGTTTATGATTATTTCTTTCTCTGCAAATTTAGAAACTAGAAAAATTTGCAAGCTAAACAGTATAGATAAAGGTACAACAATAAGATGGTAAATATACCAAGACATTCAAGTATGTGCCAAGCATTCCAGCCATGATGAAGATGGTCGATCGTAATTCCCTACGACCAAAATAGAATGAGAAAACATCAAACTAATTTAACAAAACTTGTTTGACAGTAAAAGGTATTGTATAAAGACATGCATGCGCATCATGAAATGTAATACGTATGGCTATCTACAGTGATTATGCAAGTTCTGATCCCAAAACTTTGACATCACCAATGGTTTGTGGTTGCATTTAATTAATCTTCTGGCCCTCGGTCCATCAAGACTTAATTTATGGTCTCATGCTATGATATCTCAGGTCCCACTTCTTTTAATCAGAGAGTCCTTAGGAAAATATGAATATTTTTTTTTGTCCCTTCACTGTCAACATTGTGTGTATATCTCCAACTGAATAAGCAGTATAGCTACTGCTGAGGTTCAAGTATTGAGCAAGATACTATCTTAATGATAAAGGGAAAATTTTGCCAATTCATTCACCCTAAAAAGTTACTTCTTTGCACTGGATTGATTATAAATGAAAACTATATTCATGAGTACTGAAGAAATAAACCACCTTAAAGCAATTAAAACATACCAACAAATTCCATTTCAAAGATTTTTCAGTTCAACAGAATGATTGGATGGTAGTGTCAACCCTTCCGGTTTCAAAACTTTCATCTTCTCAGCTTATAAATATGACCAATATTTCTTGTGTATTCCCCATCAAATGATTGGATGGTTGTGTCAACCCTTCAGGTTTCGCCCAGCAGTCTTAATCTTAATTAACATCTCACATGCATATATGTCCTAAGCAACGTCAGTCTATGTATAATGAAACTTTATACAATTCCAAATCTTACTCTATAACCCTTCCTCCATAGTTCATCTTTCATTAACTGCTCTCTGTCTCCGCCATTAAAACTCCATTCACTTTAAGTCAGGGGATGAATTTTTTCTAATAAGTAATAAAAATTTTAGTAAAAAAGATAGGAATTAACACCAGGTTTCACCCAGCAGTCTTAATCTTAATTAAAACCTCACATGCATATATGTCCTAAGCAACGTCGGTCTTTTTTTTTTTAATTGAAAAGCAAAGTCGGTCTTTGTATAATGCAGCTTTACACAATTCCAAATCTTACTCTATAACCCTTCCTCCATAGTTCATCTTTCATTTAACTGCTCTTGGTCTCCTCGATTAAAACTCCATTCACTTGAAGACAGGGGATGGATTTCTTTCTTATAGGTAATGGAAATTTTAGTAGAAAAGATAAAAATAACTATAAAATGGGGAAAACATTAAATCCCCCTTAACAAATTACAACAGAAAAAATCAAAAGAGCAATAAAATAAAAGAGAGAATCAGGATGGATATTGCCTATAATCAGCATCCAGTCATACAAGGATAGTACAAAAATGGATTGTAGTGAGTTTCCATTAAGCTCGGTATCGTTAAATATATGGTCATTTCTCTCCCACCAAATTGACCACACAATACAAAGTGGAACTACCACCCAGACCACACTACTTATATGGCAATGAGATCTCCCTTTCCAACCCTTTAACATCTCTACCATAGTTGTAGGGACCACCCATTGCATCCCAAATAGAGATAAAGCTAATGACCATGACCAATGTGCCACAACACAAATCGAAAAACCACAAAGAAGGCCAACTTGGCAATCCTTCAAAGAAAAATAAAAAGCAATTAAAAATAGGAAAATAAAGGCAATTTTCTTAAAGGATAAAACTTAGGTACAATTCCTTAGCTTAGGTACATTAGGTTCCCTAATTGAATTCAAACAGATAACTGCATTGAATTTAAATATTCTTGGAAAAGATAACATTGTTTATGTTTCATTAGTTAATGCAACCATGTGTTTGAATTCTATTGGAGGAACTTAATGTACCTAACCTAAGGAACTGTACCTAAATTTTATCCTTTCTTAAATTAGAAGTCATCTCACAATAGAAATGCTAGTCGTTGTCATTAGAGACTCAAACTCTGCTATAGGCCTAAAATAAAAACATAAATAAAAAATTGTTCTAACCTTAAAAGACTCATACCTAGGCCTTTAAAACCACATGAATTTTACTTCAATTGGACTTCACACATGGGCTTCATAAAATAAGTCTTGAATTGGACTTCCTAGGATGTGTAAAACGAAAACATCCCCGATAATGGTCTCATGCTCACCATCAAAGAAACCACTAGGAAAGAGATACCACCATCAATCTCCACCATAAAATCCCTAAGCCTAGTTACAGACAAAGAGAGAGAATGAATGAGGAGGGAGAGAGACGTCAAAAGGCGTTTGAGTTCCGTTAGCAGCTAGGTGAGGTGGAGCTAAATTAGCTTTTTAATTGATTTGGCAAGCTTTGATTGGGCCATCTGGTCTATATTGCAAAAATTGAATATTAGTAAATTGTAGGAGATATGCTTTCAGGACAAAGGGAGTATTTTTTTATATATACATAGGTAATTTAAGAATTTTATTGAAAATAAACAAGATTATACTCCCCCATGAATATAGGCAGTATACTAGGGATGCTACAGACATCATTATAGTTACACAAATCTAGAAATTCCTTCAAAGTAGAAAAGGAATGACCACTCAAAGCAGCCATCCAATCATACATGGAGAGTTTAACTCCAAAGGCAAACATTCGATCCCTTTAAAAGTAGGCTGGTTGCGTTCTCTCCAAATAGTCCACATGGTGCATAAGGGAATGGCCCCTCATGAGTCAGCATTACAATGTCTACCAAAGCCCTCTTTCCAACAAGCCAACAAATCCAACACCCTCTATGGCATAACCCAATGGATTCCAAACAAGTAAAATACCAATGACAATAGATTATGTGCAAAATCACAGTGAAGGAGCAAATGACCTATAGACTCCCCACTTTCCTTGCACATGCAACACCACTGTACAATACAAATATTTCTCTTTCAAAGATTATCCATACTGAGAATCTTTCCTCTATCAGTTGTCCACGTGAAGAAAGCTACTTTTGTGGGGACCTTAACCCTCCAAATACTTTTCCATGGAAAAAAAAAATGAGGATTTCTGTTAGTAAGAACCTTGCAATAAGACTTTACCTCAAATATACTGCTCCTAGTTTGAGTCCCAACACATTTGAGATTCCCCATCCCTATTAATTTTAGTGGAGTAGAGAAGGTCAAGAAATGATTGTAAAGACTCCACCTCCAAATTGTGGACGGGTCTAGTGAATAGAAAGTCCCAATGAATTGCACCATTATTTCATCGAACATAGTCTACCACAAAAGCCTCCTTATCTCGGGCTATTCTTAATACTTCAGGAAAATCCTCCTTAAGGGTCACCACCACACACCATGGATCATGCCAAAAAGCGAATACAAAGACCATTGCCCACTTCAAATTTGATGAATTTAGAGAACTTCTCCCACCCATTGCGAATATGTTTCCAAAGGGACACACCATATGGTTCATTGATCACCCCCAAAACCCAACTTCCCTACTCATTACCATACTTTTTATCTACTATTATTCTCCATAATGTTTATTTTTCCATGGCATAATGCCAAAGCCGCTTTCCCAACAACCCATTATTAAAACATAGGAGTTGTTTTGTGCTGTCCTCTCATCTTCATTCTTTTCTTTCTTATTCCCCTTGTTCTCTTTCTTTTCTCACCGTGGAAAAAAGATTTTATCTTGATTTCTTGCATTAGAGGACCCTACTGCAATTGTTACATTTCAAAGCATAATTTATTTTAAAGTACCTTGTGAAGTATATATCACAAGACAAACATCTGCCAAATCACAGTGTGCATGCCCATGTTTCTTGAAGTCTAATTCGAGACATACACTCACAAACAAAGACATGGATAGTTCATATGGAAAAAAATAATAATAAAATAAAATTCAGTTTCATCACAGTACCTAAAGTTCAGCATGAAAAACACGACTCTGATATATGGTGCAATTCTGAGAGGAAGATAATCAAAGGCCACTGGAGACAAATAGAGAGCATAAACCAGTATATCAGCAACCAAAATTAACAGGAAAGCCACCTGAAAAAACCAAAAAAGGAAATTTCACAATCAGACTGAAGGAAAAGAATATCATGACATTGAACTTTCAACGGATAAATCAGATATATGTCAGCACCAGACTTTTTTCTTCTCTGGCCTACATACAAAAGGCTCAAAATGTGAATTGCACTAAAAACTGAGAGATTATATTATCTGTAAGATACAATGTTGCTTATTTTGGTCAAATCATTGATGATGCTGTTGATGTCTTTGTTGCTGCTGCTCTAAACTAATCCAAGAATTGATGGCAATGCAATTCAGGAATTACGAGGCTCCATTTTACTTTCTATCAAGGATATTTCATTACTTATGACTTCGTTATCAACAATATTCATTTCTACATCTGTGCAGCTAGAAACCTATACCATTGTTTTAGGTCTTCTAAATCATAGCAACTGATATAGATTTTTAAATATTGAAGGCCCTTTCAGGCTGTCTTACATGGTCAATACTTTAACCTTAATTAAAAAAAATAAATAAATAAATAAAAAACTCCTACTAGGAACTCTTTCTATTAGATCCACTTGCCAATCTTTTTTTCTTTTCCTTTTTTTTTTGTCAAATTGCATTTAATATGAATTTATAATCAAGTGGTCAATAATACAACTAAGAGTATGACCTAGATAATTAAAGAGGTTAATCTCATGAAAGATTTACTTTCTTTGGTGAACTTCTCAGTTATTTGATTCAATGATTTTAATCCCTAGTACAAGCTATAGACGGAAGCTTCTGAACTATATAAAAAACCAAAAGCATCTTGGTAAAAATTAAAACCAGAAATCACTTCTTTTTACTTTTTGGTAAGTTAGAAAATAACTACACGAGAAAGAATCAGGAAGTACCTTTAATTGATTAAGACGACTTTTCCAATAAAGACGGTACCCTTCATATGAAATTGGAAATAAAGTATGTATCACGAGTATGATTAGAGTTATGCCCTGCATAAGAAAGCAGAAACTTATGCAACTTGAAAAAGATCTAAGGAAACTTGTGGTAAAAAAACTAAGCTGAGAAGAAGCTCATATAAACAACCCTAGAGATCTACCAACATGCCCAAAAGTAAACAGTTCTGTAATTCGAATCATCACCATAAGATTTGTGTACCACCTCAGCACCATGTATATTTCTAACACTAACCAGACTATAAATAACATAATCCTTGACATACCATGTATTTAATCAAGATCTTCTAGCACTAGACCTTGAATTACAAATAAAGGCCCCCTAGAAAACATCATTAACAGGTTACCATAGTGTTTGATAATAATCACCTAACCCACAATCCAATATCCATTTCCAAAGAAACAACTAATGATTATGCTCCTTTTTTATTTTTTATTTTGTGTTTAACCAAACTACAGACCCTTCCCACGATGGGTCAAACTCAAGACTTCTGATCAAAGTAGATAAAATGAGGGTTTTGTTCCTTTAAGACAGATTTTTAAACTGGTCTTACTGCCAATATCAAAGAAACTTTCAGCAATTCAGTCATTGAGTTCAATAGTTCCTCATATTAAAATACTGACTCTAGAGATATAGTAATATCATAATCTTTTTCAAAAGATCGAAATTCCATTTGTAATTTTCTTAAAAAGGCCAATGACCACTGACTCAAATGACACTTCCTTCTCTCACAAGTTCGGCTGGAGGGTTGTGGTTGGAGGGTGACGTCGTGGATTCAAAACCTACTAATTGCATAGGATACTTACCAATCAAAAAAATTCTTATTAAAAAATAAAATTATAGTTGTAATGTTTGTTGGAACATGAACAAGCTATAAATTCAAATAAAACATTGAAGTTTCTTCTCCAAATATTAGCTATGTAGGCTAGATGCTTAAATTTGCATCAGTTACAAATATTCAGCATTTCCTAAAAATCTTGTCAATTCAATATCTAAATCTCATTCCAATGCAAAAGAAAAGCGGGGGCACTTGAAGTGAAGGATTTTAGGCAGGGTAAAACTTAGGTAAAATTCCTTAGGTTAGGTACATTAGGTTCTTCAATTGAATTCAAACACATGGTTGCATTAACCAATGAAACACAAACAATGTTATCTTTTCCAAGAATATTTAAATTCAATGTTTTGAATTCAACTAGGAACCTAATGTACTTGACCTCAGGAACTTACTTAAGTTTTACCTTTTTAGGCATATGTTTGGCAAGTAGTAAATTCTGGTCAAAGTTTTGGCAAATAGATTGGGGGGGGGGGGGGGTTAATGTTGTGTCTAACATACAAAATGCATTTTTCAAGGCAGACAAATACTTGACGACTCTATCCTCATAGCTACTAAATCTTTTTATAATTGTTTGAAATTTGACAATTAGGGGGTTTGTCATTTCTATAAACATGATGTGGAAAAAGGCTTATGACCATGTCAATTGGGATTTTTTTTTTTTGTTACAACAGGTGTGGCTTTGGGGAAAATGGATGAAGTGGATAGCTTTCTGTGTTTCCATAGTCAGATTTTTGTACTGGTGAATAGCACCACTAGTGGTTTTTTCAATAGCAGTAGGGGGTTACGTTACGTCAAGGGGATCTGCTTTTCCAATTATTGTTTGTGGTGGTTAAGGAGACATTAAGCAGGATGTTAGAAAGAGCTATGTCAGGGGGATATTTATTAATAATGTGAAGGGTGAAGTGATCTCCCATCTCCTTTTCGCTGACGACACACTCATCTTATGCGATGTAAACTACATCCAATTTTGCTAATTAATATGCATCCTCATCTGTTTAAGGCGGAATTAGGATTGAGGATCAATTTGAGTAAATCTGAAATTGTGCCAATTGGAGAGGTAATGAATGTCGAGGAATTGGCAAGTAATCTCAGATGTCATGTTCCGATGAAATACCTGGGTTTTCCTTTGGGAGCTCACTTCAAGGCAAGGTACATATGGGATTCCATTATAGATAAATGCATAAGAGATTGGCTGGCTGGAAGCAATTGTACTTATTTAAAAGGGGGAGACTCACTCTAATCAAAAGTATGTTATCTAGCCTTCCAACTTATTTCTTATCTTTATTCCCATTGCTTGTAAGAGTGGCTAAAAGTTTGAAAAAAAAATAGCATTTTCTTTAGGGTAGAATGGATGAGGAATTCAAATTTCTACATGTGGCCCCAATTTAATGTGCCTATTAATTTCATAAACGTGTGTCCATCATGGTTGGTTTAAATTATATCATATATTTTAGGCAAAAGTATTGTTTTCGTCCCTAAACTTTACATGAAATTCGGTTTTCGTCCCAGAATTTTGCAAAGTTCGTTTTTCGTCCCTGAACTTTGAAAAAGTTCGTTTTTACACATGAATTTCATCCTTTTAAACGGACTTTTTTAAAGCTCAGGGACGAAATTCATGTGTGAAAACGAACTTTTTCAAATTTCAAAGACGAAAAACGAATTTTTCAAAGTTCAGGGACGAAAACCAAACTTCATGCAAAATTTAGGGATAAAAACAATACTTTTGCCTATATTTTATACCATGATAATAAATTTATGTTGGTACCACACATCTTGATGCAGCCAGCAAATAGTTCAAGGAAAAACAAGATTAATTACCAAAAGATTTAAGAATTGTGGTCTAGTTTCAATGTGCGGCCTTCTTGGATCCTTTCATAAGGCTACTTTAGTTATGATTGAGTCTTAGTATTAAGTTTCTTTAGGTTAGAAAGTTGCTAGATCGGTTCAGTGGCTTATGGTTTATGGTCTTTTGTTTTCCGGAGATTTGGTATTTTATGGGTGCTTCAGGTTTGGGATTTGGTTCCTTTTTGCCTTATCTGGACTCTATGGCGAGAACGGAATAATCGTATTTTCGAGAATATGGAGCGCACGGAATCTCATCTCTTTGAATTATTTTCCAATACTTTGTATGATTGGACTACAGTTTGGGGCTATTCCAGCTCTATTTCTGTTATTTCTTTCTTAGATTCTTTACACATATCACTTATCAAAAAAAAAAAAAGATTCTTTACACATATCTTCAAACTCATTGTAATCTTTCACCCCTTTTTGTGTTCATACTTTATGCACACAAAGTGGTTTCATTAATAAATTGCATTATTACTTATCAAAAATATATATATATATATATATTAATAAAATTTCATTACTTATGAAAAAAAAAAATTAAGTTTTATTAAAATAAGGGTAATCTATTAATTTTCCAGAATTTCTGGAATGGGCATTACTAAGGGCCCATGAATCTTATTTTATGTTTTGAGTTCTTTTTCTATTTGCTTTAGAAGTTCAGAATTACTTTTCTTTGTTATTAGGAGTCCTAGTCTTTCTATAAAGAGGTATTATGAGTCATTTCTAACAAAAGGTTTGGTAATAGCCTTCTATGCCGTAAATAAAATTAAGATAGAGAGATTGAATTTAATAAATTCCAGCAGCTTATTTTCAAGCTTTGGGGGTGTGACATCTTAGTAAACTTAGGTGTGATTACGTAGGGTTTATCTGTTTTTGTTTCTTGTTCTATTCACTATTTTGAACAACCTTCAAATTCATTCAAGCTCCAATCTTTTTATTACTTGACCTTACCTAAACCCTTAAACGTCAAACCCTATTCAAGAACCCTGCAAGATCTCATCAGGAATCCTAATTTGGTGCTGAATTTTTAAAGATCCTACATCAACAAGAAACTCCAATCATGTCGAATTTATAACTTAACCACTTGGCACAAAAAGATAGCAAGTTGAAAGAACAAATGCTGAACAGAAGTGGCTTTGTCCCATAAATGTTTTGTTCATTTATTTATCACTTCCAGCCTTCCATTCCATAATATCTTAAACCCTGTGTGTGTGCACAAGGACAAAATGCATATATATATATATATATGTGTGTGTGTGTGTGTGTGTGTGTGTGTGTGTGCAATCATGTTCAACTTAAGAAGAATAATACAATAGCAGCATATGCCCTCAACAGTCTAGAGGTCATATATATTTCTTCTGAATATCTTATTCTTACCTCATAAATAAGAGACTCCTCAACACTTAAGTAGGGCAACTCCCCAAGATAGTAGTACTCCCTATCATTGCAAGAATCTGTAGAATAGTTGGTACACCACAAAGGTTTCTGCACACAGTGTAGCAAGTTAAGAATAAATAAATACCTTGACAGGACTACCAGGGTTTTTTCTTCTTCTTTTTTCCTTTTTGCCTAAAGGCCTAACACCAATGCATTGAACAGAAAAACAAACAGCAACCAAAATTAAAGGGAAAAAAACTAACCTCTAAGAAATTTAGGATTATCAATGCAAAATAAGTGAGGGACCAAATGATATCAAATTGAGTAAATAGGAAGTAGAATTTTGCAGCGCTCTGGAAGTTTGGTTGATCAAGAATTTGCTCAGGTAAACCAATACCATCTTCAGCCTGCAGAAAGCATTTTCAACCGATAGAAAAGTAATCATTTGTTCGGGAAAAAAAAAATGAGAATAAGAATATTAATGAAGTAATGAGTAAAAATCTCAGACAATTCAGAGAGAGACAGACAGCCTAGACAAGACTATAATTTCTATTTGTTTCTTTCTTGGTTACACAATTTATAAGTTCTTCCAAATATCACAAAATCCCACGGGTAAAATAACGAAAACCTTATGGGGATGATAAAAAAAGGAGATACACATTAATGAACTTCTTCTTTGGTTAGTTACATGTTAACAAACTTATTAAAAATAAACTTTCAGGAAATAAATCCCCAATTTCCTCATATACTTTGAAGTCTTTCAACAAAAATCATGAAAGATTGAATTCATAAAATGAAAAAACAATATTCAAAAAAAAGAAAAAGAAAAAAAATACCTGTCTTTCTTTGTTAATCTAGTGCATCATTTGTTGCATCTATATCTTTTTTTGTTTTAACCTATCATATAATTTTTACTTAACATAATTTTCAATTGTTCAATTGTTCACGGGAAATATTTTCATGATTCATCCTATATCGTTGAATCAAGTGTGTGATTGTTGCGGGTTTATCAGTATCGCTGGGATGTGATGAGATATGTGCAACGACAACATCACAGATCTAAGACTATCATATTGCTTGATTGTTGACCTCAATACTATGTAATGTTAATGTCAGATTATGTACAATCTCTTTAAGTTTATGAATAAATTATGTACAAAATAAATAAATTAATATCACAATCAATTTGAATTCTCATATAACTTTTCTTTCTATTTTTTTGGGTAAAGTCCATATAACTCATCTTCATAATAACCTACTTCGAAATTCTAAAAACAAATCCATTATGATATTGGCTTAAAAAATCAGTATTAAGAAGAAGCATATGCACCATAACATAATCAAGGACAAGAAAAGGTAAGAAGAACTGCAGGTTGACATTACAACAGTGAAAGTGAAAGTAGAGAATAAAACGAACCAGATCAACGAGAGCGGCAGCCTTTTGATACGACGAGCCATGAGCAATGGCATCTGAACGATTATGGGGCTCTCTCCTGCGACCCCCATTACTACTGCTTTCTCCGCTTATCAGAGGCTTCTCCATCTGAGAGAAATGAAATGATTTTCCAGAGCGAAAAAGAAAACCGAAACCAAATGAAACTTTCCGAGAGAGAGAGAGAGAGAGAGAGAGCTGGTTAAGAAGGTTGTGATCCGAGACGTAGTGAGACAGTTATGAAATGAATCTTGTTTATTATTAAACAAACTCTCAACTTTCAACTTTGGCTGATACTTCCGATTACGACGAATCGGGTACTTGGGTTACTATGAGCTAATCCTCAAGCCTGCTCCCATGTACTCACCTTTAAAATTGTCTTAAAAAGTAGTTCGGACTTCGGACTTCGGACTTCTAATCATACTATCTATTTTACCTCTTACGATCAAAAGAATTCGAAGCGGGCTTATTGGAGCTATCATAAAAATGATCTCATACTATCATTCTCCGAAAGTTTAACCAGAATGATCCTGTTCGGTAAAGTATGAGCAGGGAGATTCTAGATTGGTCCGTACTATCATATATTTATACGGAGATACGGTCATGGGCTAATGGCCAAGGAATGAAGTCGGCAAAAGGAATCGCTTGGGAGTGAGAGGCCTCACCTGCTTATCATGAGCTCCTCTTTTTTGCTTTTGTTTTTTTCAGATGTGATTGTCAAAAACAAAAACACTATTATTTGGTCCAGCTATGATTTTTGATTTTTTATAATCAAAAGTGGAATAATATACACATATATTCACGATTATATAGAGAATACCCATAAATATAGTAATGAATTTTAACATTTTAAATGATTCTTTCACTCTATGCTTTCTCTAAAACACTTTCTTTTTTTTTCAGTAATCTAATTCATAAATAACAGAATTAGAATTTACGAAGCATTTTTTTTAATGTTAATATTTTCAATTGTAAAATATAAGAAAGCTCATTGTAAGATAAATAGGGATGTCCCAATCATAGAATCACTCTTAAATTTGTACGGTTATCAAGTTGACAGGAAAGGTTGACAAATGATCAAATCCTTTTTATTAGTAATCCTCGAATTAAATTTTGCCAACAAATATTGGTGGATTGTTCTAAGACTTTAGATGGATAAAGATTAAAGAGATGCCTCAGGGCCCAGCTGGTTCCTTTTCATATGGCACGTCGAAGTTTCCTACATGTATTTAATGCCGAAAGGCCCGTGTATATTAGGATATACGTTGTTGTTCGAGTTTGACAGTACAACCAATGCCGAAATCCGAATATTACTGTCCTACTAAAAAGTTAAAAACAGTTTTTCAAGTACAATACACTCCAACACATGTTGCATTACTAAATAAAATACAAATATTGATAATTAAAAAATACAAATAATTTTATCTTTTTCAATGATAATTAACTATAATACAACTATGTGTTTAAGTTTAATTGGAAAGCTTAAATGTACTGTATTTAAGGATTTGCATCTCAACTTTACCTTTCACTCACAATTCGCAAAGGACCCCAACCCATCCCCAAATAATAATAAAATAAAAGCAAAAAAAAAAGAAGTCAAAAAGAATGATCACCACACTTCTTTTTTGTTCTTAATCAATGACATTCATAACTACTACAACGACACGAAGCAATAATTTTTAGAAGAAAGAGTTACAAATGGGGGCAACAGTGAATTATCATGTTTGGCCATCACTGTCTCAACCCTCAAAGCAAATGGTTCATGCCCAATGTCTCCCTGAAGTAACTGATCAAACTGCTTCCATGGTAATAGATCCTATTAAATTAATCATTTTCTCACATTTGAGTTGGGATAAGTCTTGTTTGTAATCTTCTTATGTTCTTACATCTAAAAAAAGGGAAAAATTATAAATGAGACCAGATAATCATAAACTGTGGCACTTATGGTACCCGATACAGAAAGAAAAAGGATCTTTAGCAAAGATTATCAAAGCCCTAATTCATAACTTTTATCTAAGAAGAACTAAAGAAAGAAGAGGTAAACCAATCCATAAATAGAAAAACAACACTGCAAAGTGTCTCCACAATGTTTATTCTTCTTCTTTTTTTCCACCACTTTCATCATCCTCATCCACATCAACATAGTAGAACGGCAAATACAGAATGGTGTATAGCATGATTTTTGTTATAGCCAGGACAAGAAAGTATGGATTAAGCATGAGTAAATTAAATACTACCTCAATTTCTGACAAAAGAATAACAAATATTCTAAAAATCTGAGCAAAGTATCACACAATGCTCTATATTGTGTATAGACACTATGCCAAGAGCTGTACCTTTTGAAATATGTGGAAGTGGGAAGTTAAGCACATATAACTAAGAGCTCCCCAACCAAATATTAGTTTAAATATGAGAAATTTTTACTAATTACATTACAAAAGGGAAAATGAAGCCTGCAATGAAGAATCACATGGTATTGTCCTTTACCTCCCAGCTGAAATCGGAACGAAACAAAATGGAAGCCCACTCTAGCATACACATAAGAACCTCCACAAAGCAAAAACAAATCAAGCCTCTCAACTTCTATTGTTTCTCTACACCTCATGCTAAAATCAACCTGCAAAACATTGAGCAACTCACTAAGTAGCAGCCGAATGCTCCATAGAATATATATGAATGAAGTTAACCCAGTCATCACTTCAAAACAAACAACAAAAATAAGGTTTAAACAGAGACATCATCACTAACCATGACTTCAAAATGGCGAAGTTTACTTCAGATTCAAGTATCGACTCAAGTACCAAATGGAAAAGGAATTCATAGCAAATCAAACTCTTTTGGAACTTTTGAAGTGAAAAAATAGGGATGATATTATTTCATAAAGCCGCAAGGAAAACAGACAAATACAGAGAGCAGAGAGGGGCATGCACAAAAAAATAGAGGATTCCTCAAAGACATTAAATAAAGAGCATCATAGCAAAACTTGTATATGCAACGCTAGAGAAAGCATCAACAGATGAACACCATAAGCAACAGGACAAACTACATGCTTATCCACTACTGCCACAAACATAAAATTGAAACAATGGCCCTATATCAACATATGCCTTAAAATTGCAAATCTCTCTCTCTCTCTCTCTCTCTCTCTCTCTCTCTCTCTCTCTCTCTCTCCAGTTCTTTTCCGCAGAAGTAAACAGCATTCATTGTTCTTGATGTTGAACCACACATTGTTTTGATTCTACTAGAGAGGCACCTATTCAATAAGCCATTTTCCCATTGCCCGATAACATGGTAGGAACGCATGGAATACAACAGAGTTCATGTCTGACCATGTGACAACTGTGGAAAAGAACCTTGAAGTCAGACACAGTAAGCTTAGCACTATGGTATTCATACAAATTAAATAAAAAGGAAGCATAAGTGCTTTAACACAAAACAACAGTCCCTCAACAAATATGAACTGTACTCTATACTCCAACATTTTTTGGAAAGCAATGAAGAAGACAACCTCATTGTTAGCATCCACTCAACTCAGCTGCTTCTACTGATTTAGCAACATACAGTTAACCAACAGGCAGAGAGATTCATGACCTGGCAGGTCACTGAAACGACCCATTATGTCTTACTGACACCAAAAACTTATAAATAAATAAACACCCGTCTCTAAAATAATAAAATAACACTAAACAGAAAAATACATAGCTCATGCCAAAAAAAAGTGAATCTACCAAAGGAAGGAAAAAGAATAGGATTAGAAATTAGAATAAGGAATACACAAGTTGTTTTAAGCTAAAAAGATGCCTGGGCATGCAAATTTCTAGCTGCAATTAGAAATTAGAATATCTTTGATTCATTTTTTTTTTATATGTAGAATATCTTTGATTCATTGGAGAGTAATCACTTTTGAACCTTGCTTGTAGTGCTGAATAATAGCTCTCTCATGGAGCTTTAAGAGGTAATTGATCACTCCAAGACTATATATCAAAAGATGAAGGGAAAGTGGTAAATATATAATCTAACCAGATTAGGTACCTGTGTCAGACACAACACAATATGGTTAGGGTGAAGTGAAAGATGCAGTTGTGGTCAGACACATTCATGATAAAGACTAAATTTTATGCTGGACACTATCCAACCAAAACCCTCCTTTTTTCTGGGCTTGGGACTGGCTATGAAGAAAAAATGACACTAAGCACAGACACAGGCTGAGTTGTGGTCAGACACATTCTACTAACAAATAGAATAGCACGTCATCAGGTCTAAAAATAAGTAATTCCCTCCCCTCATTTAACATTTAAAAATGAAAAAAAGAAAGCAAAAATTTTGCAACTGTATGATGCAGAAGCTAATTTTAGCCCAGAGCCAAATTATTTGCCATTATTAAGTAAAAACTTGTGAATAAGCAAGAAAAAATAAGGAAACGAATCATCCCAGACGACCCCAGAATTTTCCTTGGAAATATATGAAGGAAATTACCTCAAATTATAAGTCATTGGATTTTTTTCCTGAAATGATCTGGAAAATGCGGAGGCCCCTACTGAAATGCTTCATTGAAAAGGATCCTCGTCTGCATTGACTGAAACCCAGGCATCCATGACAGTAGTGCCACAGGAACCATGATAATTACTCCTAACATGATATCATATAGTCGAGCCACAGAAACAACACTTTCCCAAAGAATTGTAGACTGCAGAAAGGGCCGGAGTACTTGGGCAATCAATATCAGGCCCCACCCGGTGGGGATGAACGCTAACAGACTAGTGAAAATATCAATAAATGTGAAAGCCGTAAATTCCAGCAGAGCAATTGTCACAAGTATTGCAAGTATAATCACGAGGAATTGGACTAGACGATAGTAGATGTGTTCTTTTGCTGCATATCTATCCCGAGCAAATGCTATAACAGCATAAATCCCGAAAGCCACAAATACATAGATCCAAGACAACAAATAAACAGCAATACTGGTATTTCCAGCAGCAATATTTAGCTGGTATACAATCCCATACTGGAAGAAGAAGAATCGGAGGTCTAAGATTATTTCCAGTATTTGACCCCAAATGCCAGTCGTCCTAAGATGATCCTGCTCCTCATACCACCATCTTTCCCAACTCTGTTCAGCTTTTGCAAACACACTGCCACGGAACCAAATCCAGTTCATAAAGTCATCAAAGTCGTACACAGTCTTCAACCAATCAAATCCAGAAGGATTGAACACAAAGGGGGCCATAATCCACGACATAACCAAGAGCCAACTAGTGATGGTCATGGCTATGTAAACAAATGTGTTGCTAGCTATAGGACTGTGCGACGCATAAACTATAAGTATTAACCCAAGTTCAATTGCCTTCACAAAATGGCTACGAGCATAGAGCCTATAATTCTCAGCAAAACCCTTGTGCTGCACGACAAAACCACGCCCAGTGGCCCGATATTTTGCACCACCATGAAGAATAGTACGGCCAAAGTAGTGGGCACGAGTTCCCATTGAGAACGAGTAGAATACGGATGAAAGCTGGAGCTGCATTGTCAGGAAATCCCAGATAGCTTGAAGGAACCCATGCTCAAGAGAGTTTTCCACTATCATCGGAAGGGCAGTGAACAAACCAAGTTGAATGATGAACTGCTGATTCAAGATTGTACCAAGTGCTGCATTGGTATTAGTATCTGCCAAAGCAGAAGCCTCAACGCCACTAAGAGCCATATAGAGTCGGCCCCACAGAAATGCATACACAGTCATAATCACCATCATTGTGTTGAAAAAGAATCCCACAGTAGTGTAAAAGAATGACAGCATTCGGAAGAAGTCCAACCTATGACCCAACCTGTAGACATCTCTGCTAAGAATTTGCTCACCATTTCCACTAGCAACCTTGGCCTCAAACATGGATACTTGATTCAACCCAACATCCCTTCCCTTGCCGACTTGGATGTATTCATGGTGGGTGATGTTCCCTCCACGCAATGTGCAATTAAAGCCAGCGAAGATGTCCTCACTGATGTTAATAACTCTGGAAGCTTTACTGATCCCACCACGAGTCATGAACCAGAACCTGTCAAACACATCTGGATGGCCATAATGCATTCGAACTTTCAAAGGGTTTGCCAAAACACGCTGCCCCAAGGTGACAAAACTCGTTTCCTGAGCCGACATAAACCAAGCAAGTGATGAAACAGAACCTGTGAATATGTGTTCCCTGACTCCCAAGATAGTAGGCTTCCGGATACCATAATAGCACCTGAATTCTTCCAATAGATTACGCATTTTGAGTGCCTCTTCGAAATAGTTGTCTTGGTTCATATCAATAGTCTGGACAGCATCACCACGGGTGAAGATGATGGCATGATTTTGATTCTCCGGTTTTCCCTCTCCAAGCTTCAAGGGACCAGGCAACTTTACCCGGTAGATTTCCACTTCCTTCTCCAATTGGTGATCATACTTCACAAGAACGGAATAATACTCCATCCCATCCCTCCCTGTGGAAACTTCATCAACATAGGCAACTCGAAGGGCTTCGTTGTTTTTCATTAGATACAAGATGTCCTCGGCATGCGGATCTTTCTTTGCCTTCTGAGTTCCATATATCTGGCAGGCAACCACATATGTGAATTTCATCAATGCAGTCCCATACTCATGACCTTTGAGTAACAAAGCCACTGAACTGCTTGTTCTACTTAAACTCCTAGAAGATGGTGACATTTCCGAGTTGTAACCATCCAAACCGCTGTCTCGCCTCATCGAGCCAAGTTCTCGTGATCCTTCCCGGATGTCCATCTCTGATGCAGAATCTAGAAATGCCAGCATCTTAAGAGCCCGATAGTAATACATCATTCCCCTGACAGTTCGGGAGAGTGTCTGACCTCTGTATGACGCCCAAAGCCTGAGATCTCTCAGCTTAGTTGTCCATATCTCGTCATCCTTCACCATCCCATCTCGCCGCATTCTCTCCATGAAATTTTTCCACTCGTCAGCATAAATTGTCTGCAAATAGTACAGGATCGAAATCCCATCTTCATTCTCAGTTCTGAGTTGTTCTTTGTTATAGATTACTTCTTCACTATAGTAAGGGGTCAGAACACTGAAAGCCATCATTTTCTCAACCTGGGGGGCATGGGGCATGTTCATAAAAAGGGAGTTACTGAAGAAGGCAATTCGGCGTCTTGCCTCAAGATTTACTGGGATGTTGTGCATCGAGTCCCGAGAGGTAAGAATTGTGTGCAACCGCCGAACCTGCCGATAGAATCCCTCATTGTCTGTATCAGGCAAGTCGACAGCATTCTCAAAAAGCAGCCCCTGCGTGGAAGATGGATTACGAGGAGCCAAACCATCCTCCCTCAGCTGGTCAATGCTCCTCTTCTCCTTGAAAAAGTCCCGTTTAGCAATCTCATAAATGGCTTGCAGAGTGTTCACCACCTGTGTAGGATCTTTCGTAGGCTTGTTTAATAGCTGAACAAGTTTGATTAATTGGGTATGAAACTGGGGGAGTACAGTCATATTAAATGTTTTAGTGAACCTCTCAATCTCAATGGAGTGATCAATCTCTTGAAAAAAGATGGTCATAATGGAATGCTCTTCTGTGTTGCGTTTGATAATCTCAAGCAGCAAGTGCTTGATACAATCATAAGCTTCAATCACAGCGCAACGCCTGTACTCATTCTTGCATATCTTATACCAGAGCCACTTGTCCGGAGCATCTACTAACTCTTTCGCCTGACTGAGCGCAAGCAGAAGCTCATTACAGAGGAGGAAACAAGGCCAGCGGATGACCCTGACATTCCAAGAATTCTGGGGCAACTCCAACAGCTCATGCTCACGGTCAGAGATGATATCTTCTTCCCTGAAAATCGTTATTATCTCATTCCATACCAAAGCAAACCTCTTCGCCTCAACCTGGTTAGATTCAAGCTTCTTATAGAGCCGACCAAGCCCATATCTCAACTTCAACCGATGAATGGCATCCTTAAATTTGTTCCTCATCCCCCTTGCATTTAACAGCTGCTCCTCCGGCATGAGGTTAAACTGAATAGCACTTGCAAAGAACTGGAATCTCAACCTCAACTGTTCAATATTTCGAATCTCACCCAAGTGCTGAAACAACCCCACGCCAGCCCCAACAAAAGACGAGTAGATCGAATACCAAATCTGGATATCCATGAGGTAAATCAGAACAACAGGAAGCCACAATAGCAACGCCGCCAATCTGTTGCTATTTCCAAAAACCTGATACCATTGATAATGCACGCCCTTCAAATCCCACAATGCTTTGGTTGGGGCAATCATAGGTTTGATCTGCAAGAAGTAACTGAAACAAAATTTGGTAGCAAGCACCACAATCCAAAACAAAGAATACCTGATATTATCCACAAGACCTTCCCTCAACCCACGACCCACAAAAGTCCTGCTTTGAAACCACCACGACAACATATAAAAGATCCTCCAATTCGTCTCCTCCAGGAAATTCCTAATCCACGGAATCACAAACAACGCCACGGCCAAAAGCTCCGGCAAAATGAAAACCAATGCCACCTCAAGAAAGGTCACCACCCTTCTATTGGCCTCCGGGGACCACCTCCTATCTTGCTTCCTCTGCGTCCATATCCTCCCATAAAACACACCGAAAATGACAATCCACATGGCTGCAACCACACTCTTCATCACCATCCTCACACCAAGCCCCAAAGTCTCCCTCGAAACCAAACTATATTGCATCCCTGCATCCAACAAAGACTGCAAGAATCTCATCCCACTCCATGTGAAAAACACAGTCAAAACCCTCACTTGCACAGACTTATCCGTCAAAGCCTGCCACGGATATCGCTTCTCTTCCCACGCAACGATAATCGCTGCTTGTAAAAACAACACCAGCATCACCCAAAGCCGATCGAAACTCCTAAACAAGTTCCAAAACGATCTCTGCTCCACAAAACCAGTCTTCCCTACGTGTTTCCTCCTAGCACCACCACCACTCGTTACAAAAAAGTTACTTCCTACATCAATCGGCCATTTTAGCTTCTGAAAACAACGTTTACTCCAAAAGTACTCGTTTATATCATCGTAATTGCGCCACACGCTGTGCGGCGCAGTCCCGTTTTTACTACCCTCAACCTCAGCCTTAATGGTCTCGTAAATCGGCTTGACGACGCAGTTCAAAAACGCATTTTCGCCGGAGATGGAGGGCACGACGGGTTGCCCCGTGTTCTCGTCGATGTAATCCTCTAAGATCTTGTTCAATTCCATGGCCATGTTATGAAAGATATAGCAAATACATTCGGGAACAAAGCGGAGATTAGCAGACTCACCCCAAATGAGGAGGAAGAGCGACACGTAGAGGAGCTCCCGTCGGTGATCGGCGACGGCCTCGCGTCGATCGGAGATCCAGATGTTTGATTTCTTTCCGAGGTAGGAGCACCAGTTGGTGTAGTTTCGTAAGAGTTTCTTACGGAACTTTCGCAAAACGACGGCGTCGAGTGCGTCGATGTTGTCCGGTGGAGGAGAGAGACGCATCTGAGCGTTGGCGAGGTGGAGGACAAGATGCTCGCGCTGGTTCCGAACGTTGTCGTTTTGGAAGCCGAAGAAAAGGGAGAGCCAGTCGAGGAGGTCCATGTGTTGCGCCCATCTGGAGTGAGGTGGCTTTCGGAGGTCACCTACGGCTTGGAGCGCGGTGGTCACGGCTCGGACCTCAGGGAAGCGGAGAGATGGGTGCTCGGCGAGGAGGTTGTGGATGGGGATGATGTTGTAGGGCTCGGAATCCAAGGGTGGTGGTGTCGTTGGGCTCCGCCACGTTTGGGCCGGGTTCGGGCTCGGTGGTGGCCGCTGCCGGTAGCTCATGATGGTGGTTTAGTTTTTTGGTTTGAAAGCTGAAGGTTTCGATGAGATAGAGACAAGGAAAGAGATTGGGAGGGAAAAGGGTGACTGGAAGAACGTGCACAGCGAATCAATATTGACACAGCCAAAATGGGAAAGATGAGGAATGGGCGCGTTTTTTTTTTTGTTGTTTTACTCTTCTTTTTTCTTTTTCTTTTTAAAAATAAATTTGAAATGTTTTGTTAGTTTTTTTATTTTGTTTACTTAATCGTTAAGAAGGAACAGTTATGATTAGACTGGCAGCAAATCTGTAATAGATTTGTCCCGTAAACTCCTCCTTTTTTGTCATTTTTCCGATTTTTTTAATTTTTTTATTGAATAGGTGTCAATGTGTCACAATCATTTATATCTTGAAGATCCAATTTATATGAGTAAATATCAAGCAAAAGGAATGATCATGAAAGGTACAGGGTTGTTTTATTTTTTAACTGTTCACTCTTGGTGTGTTTTCTAATGGTTGGTAAATTGAGTTTCCTTACTATCACTTTATCTAAGGTAAAATTTTGTGTCTATTATGATATATATATAAATAAAATCTTGTGTATTCTCCTAAGATTAGTTAAGATGTGCATATCTACGAAACATTGACCCAAACACCTAAAATTATATAAAATAAATAAAAAAATTGTTCTAGTTTATATTATGTAATTCATCTTTGACTGTTGAAGATTATAGCCATTACACATAGGTAACTATGATATACTATGTTCTTTTTTATTTGATTGGGAAATTATATTTATTTACATGTATAATGTTTCTTCAAGGGTTTTAAATTTTCCACTTCTTCCAAGTAGATTATTAAAATATCCATTTCACACTAAATAATTCTTGTGAATGGATTATGAATTAACGCTGCACATGAAGGGTCAGGAACTAGAATTTTTATTTTTAGCAAAAAAAAAGGAACTAGAATTTTTATTGGGGGGAATCTATCCAAATTCTGAACCCACCAAGAGTAAAGGTAAGTTGAAAATAAATATATGTTTTGTGGGCTAAAGCAGAGTATCAAATGATGCCAATGACCTGTGACTTGCTGGTTCTTTTACAAGCATCACTTAATTAGGTAATGTCTGTTAAAAGTTAAAACTTATAACACAGATGCCTCATTGTGCTATAATTAACCTCATCCGCTTCCAAGAAGTCTATTTCTTGAACCCCAAGTTCTCCAATTTATTCATTCCAGAGGAGAAAGTATATTATTAATCGGATACATGCATTTTTTTTTCTTATGACAAGTGAATCTTACACAATTGTGATCCTTATTATTAGAGAAGATATATACATATCCTCAGGAGCGGAACTACCCTTTGGGTTGAGAGGAGGGGGGGGGGGTCCCGATGTTTTTACTAGTTTTTGTAGGTGGGATTTTTTCGGGATGATATTGGAAAAGCTAGTTAACACTAAACAATATTGTATTTACCGAACATGGTCCGAACACAAATGATTTTGTTCCGAACAGGATGGATTCTTCAAACCTGCGAGATAGAAAAACAAACGTTCAGCAAACCTTGGTCAACCCAGTGGGGGTTAACCTATATTCTCCGATGATTTTGTCAATAATCCCATAATTTCCAAAGAAAAATGTGTTTATCTTTCCCTCCCTTTTTCTAACTTTTTTTTTTTATATCTTTGTTATTCTGGATTCCTTCTTTGTTATTTTCCCTATTTATATGCCATTTTTTATAAAGATCTTATTCCTTTTTTCCGTTAAGGAATTAATGATCTCTGTTTTACAGCCCATTTGGTTCAGAGTCCTGACATTAACCTGATATTTTTCTTAGCATTTAATGCAATGGATTGGTTTTAAATTCCTTTACATTTAATATTTTATAGTAACCTGATATTTGATCCATTCTTAATATAAATTAGGGAGGATAACTTTGAGCCTTGTCATCAGTTCAAACCTTTAATATGTGCTTTGAACCTCCGAACAGTAGAGTAAGATCTGTTCAATTTACCGAACACGTTTTAAATTCATAATTAAGTCCGAATAATTGTTTTCAAATATGGTGAGATTTTAGTTGTTGATCAAGCCAATGGTTTTCAAGTAGGAATTTTTAATAAAAGAATATTTCTCTTGGAGAAATCTATCTATATATATATATATAAAGCAAAAGACGCTGTCATCTTTCTGTCACGGTGACACCTAAGGCAACGTCTTCTGCTTGACAAGTAACATCTTAGGTGACATATAAATTAAATAAACTAAATTAAATACCCACTACCCCATAATAAAAACTACAACATTAACAAATTAAATACTCACTACCCAATTAAATGCTCATATTGTTATTATTTTTTCCTTCTTCTTAGTTAAGTTGTTTTGTTAGAAACATATTTTTAGAAAAATAATGAAAAAGAGCCGTGCATTGCGCGAGTTATAGTCTAGTATATATATATATATATATATTATAAATATATATTAACTAAGCTTTTGTTATTGTTGTTAAGTTAAATGAAATAAATAAATAAACAAATGAGATTTAATGTTAAGGGTGATAGTATTCAAAATAATAAGAGTTATTTAAAAAAAAAACAATAAAATAATGATATTTTTTTTTTACATATCTATAACAAACTAGATAAATTATGTATACTCATTATGGTTTATAAAGATTTTTTCAAAAAATTAAGGTTTATAATCCCCCTGAAACTAAAATTTATAGTTCCGCCCTTGTATATCCTATACATAAAATTGTTATTACTTCAGAATGAATCGGAAACGAGCCTCGGCCAGGAGACATATCCCTATCACACCTTTACCTTTTTAAAATTTCTCATTAACATGATTATTAGCAAAAATCTTACCAACATATTCAAAAGTCAAACCTCCAACCTCTAATTTCTTTTGGAATCTAAAGTCTAAACCAACTCTTTTTCACCTATATCTTTTTATTGTCCGATGATTCCTATATATTTGACAGATTTGAACATTTGGTCGACATCATGAGAGTAACCAAAACGTTAGTTTCTTAAAAATAATAAGAGATGAGATGAGGAAAGGAAATGGTACAGTGGAATTTGTCTCTTGAGAATGGTTTTCTCACTTCACCCTCTTGAAACTTGAGTCGAGTACTAATTTCAAAACTCTGCAAAAGAAAACTAATATTGTGAAACAATTTTTCTTTTTTTTTTTATAACAATATTGTGAAACAATTAAACACATAGGAAAGGAACCTTTTAATAAATAAGTTAAACAGTATAATAAGATTCTTATACTAGAATTCATTATTGTTTTGAATGTGAAGTCAGTTAATTACGGCATATATGTAACGGGAGAACTTTTTTTTCCCTTTGTTGATGCTTTTAGTGTACCATTGATCCGTGCTTAGTTAAAGTAGAATTTCATTATATGCAATCTAAAATCAATTTGTCTCCTCAACAAAGTGAAATTGGAAAATTTATGCCTAATCTTTTGGGGGTTTAAAAAAACGAAAGCAATATAAATTATAAAATCGAGAATAAGTTGGAATCCTGATCATGTGCAAAACGGGTGTAATACTTTGATAATGATTGAGATTGAAAAATAAAAAGTTAATTTTTAAGGAAATAGTTTACCTTCAACTCAGTTTGGCAATTAAATAAACAATTCACGTATATTTTTAATCACATAATCTTTTTAATGAGTCATGTGACATTTTCAAATAATACTTATGAATAGTCTATTTAATTAACATGTAGTAGGTTGAAGGAAAATTCATACAAACCGGATTAAAGGCAAATTTTGTCCAATTTTTAATATGAGGCTCTCAGCTATTGAATAAAAAATTAATAAATAATAAATAAATAAAAGTTTAAAAAGTGAAAAGTGAAATCATTTTGTAAGGAAATAATAGGTATATTGCATCGTAGGTATTGCACAGACTCTCAATTCCTGTGACCAAATCTACCCAAGGATGAAAAGTAAAAAGTGAAAAGTGTAATAAATTATTGAGAAGCGCAATAATTTAACATGTTAATTCAAGGTTAAAATGAAATTCAAAGCCATCAGAAGACCAAAAGTAAAAATTGAAAAATGTAGAAAAATATTGAGAAACTCAATAATTTACCTTGTTAATTCAAAGGTTTACTTTGGGATGAAATTCAAGAAACTGGTAAAGAATTGGATAGAATTAGGATTTTTTTTTTTGGTAAATTATGATAAGTTAATGTTCAAATCTTACCAAACCAACACTGAGGGGTAGTTCAACTGGTCGGCCTTGGGTGTGCTCTCCAATGGTCACTAGTTCAAGTCCTCTCGGGACCACCTACCCAAGGCAAAACCTTACACTAATTGTGGTACACGTGCTAGTAGGATGTTGCGTGTCCCCCTGAAATTAGTTGAGATATGTGTATCTAAGGAACGCTGACCCGGACACCTATGGTTATAAAAAAAACCTCTTACCAAGCCGAAATTCGAAATATTAATAAGCTAAACTTTTTTATGAGAATGAATAGAACATTTCAAAAGGCATTGAGAGTTTCTTCCTCTTTTCAAATTATATTAAAAGTTATTTTAGGTCAAAACTCAATTGGTTTCTCAAATTTAGCCACCGAATTAGAAATCTAAAAATGGGATGTCCTCTTTTTTTTTCTGTTTTTCTAAACCGAAAAATGGGGGTCATTGCAATTAAAAAATTCAAGCAAGGTCAATAGCACCAATAGACATGATGAGAGATTTCCAACGTATCCTTCGCTTTCTGAGATTTGAATCTTCCATTTGGTTTAAGTATTTTATTATTGTCTATCTGCAAAAGAGAACGTTCGGTCTTAATAGTAAAGTAACTATTTTCTCCATTCTTTTTAGGCTTTCGCTTTCCCAGTTCCCACGCGCAAAGTCACAATGACAAATGGACCATTTTGGCCAATTCCTCCCTTAACGTGTTGATTCATTTTTGGCATGAAGTCAAACGCGCTCATTTAAAAATGAAAGCTTCAATTTGAAAGTAACTCTTGAGATCAGAAGGGATCCGTCTTTAGATTCAACGTCACTATGTCAGCATTACGATACAAAAGTTGGCGGGTCTTGTTAGACGTGAACGGTCCAGATTTAACCGAATTTGACTGTAACGGTCCTGATTAAACTGAATATGACTAATAAATGTGAGAGGCACGAGACCTCCTTATCTAGAAACATTATTAGGTAATGAGTTTTTTTTTTGATAAATTATTAGGTAATGAGTTTAAATTGTGAGTTGGACACCTTATTATAACGAGTCCTTTTGAGATCACCCCTAAGATTATTAGAACTAATAATTATCTAGTGTGTGAGGAATTGGTTAGAATGGGAGACTGTACATATTCGTGAAATTAGTCGGGATAAAATTTCGGATACCTATATTATAAAAAATAAAAAAAGAAATTAAACTTTTAGTTATTATACTTTGGGGGTGTTTTCATTTTGGTCCTATGTTTTATAATTGATGATGCGTGAATTTTCATCGTCAGTTACACAGCCAATTTGAGTCGTCGACACCTGCAAAGAAGAAAATCATAATCGAAGATCCTGCCGGGATAGGCCCCGGAGGGGAGGCTCCGATGCTTAAGTTAGCAAAGAATTTTTATATTTCCCAAATTGAGAGAGATTTCTCATAGGTTTTTGTGCGCACCTGGTTCAGGTGACTTGGTTGGCCTTATATAGGCTAAGAGTCATATAACTAATGAATGTCCGGTATAAATGACGTAACGGTAATATTTAAGGGAGTTTATGTGTGTATAACGGTCACATTAGTGAGGAAATTAAGGGAGTTTTATGGGTGTGTAACGGTCGTCCATTTAAGACATACTTTGGTACGTCGTATCTGGACGACTCATTTTTCTATACTCATCAGAAGCCCCCCATTCCAAGGTCGTTTATCCGCTCTAGGTTGGACGGTCTTTGGAATGTCAAGTGCCCCAAGTACTTTGGAAATGACCTTATTTTCCTTGCATGGTGGGTATGTTGTTCCCTTCTCCGTATTAGGGACTTTGAAACATTTGGCTTTCTTGACGAGGTATCTTTAGATGAGATGAGGTGCATGGTTTTTGGGTGAGCGAATGCCTTTTAGGCGGAGAATGAGACGCTTTTGTCATCTGTACATATGCTTTATGGACATGGACACTTGTTTTTGGTGCAAGTGCTTAAGATCGTCCATACACATGCGTTTGTACATATGCTTTATGGACATGGACACTTGTTTTTGGTGCAAGTGCTTAAGGTCGTCCGTACATTTGCTTTGGTGCATATGGTTATGGACATTACACTTGCTTTTGGTGCAAATGCTTAAGGTCGTCCGTACATGTGCGTTTGTATACATGCTTATGGACTTTACACTTGTGGCTTGTTCAAGTGCTTAAGGTCGTCCGTACATGTGCATTTGTATACATGCTTATGGACTTTACACTTGTGGTTTATTCAAGTGCTTAAGGTCGTCCATACATGTGCGTTTGTAGGCTTATGGACTTTACACTTGTTGTTTGTTCAAGTGTCTGAGGTCGTCCATGGATGTGCGTTTGTACACAGGCTTATGGACTTTACACTTGTTGTTTGTTCAAGTGCTTGTGGTCGTCCATGGATGTGCGTTTGTACACAGGCTTATGGACTTTACACTTGTTGTTTGTTCAAGTGCTTGAGGTCGTCCATGGATGTGCGTTTGTACACAGGCTTATGGACTTTACACTTGTTGTTTGTTCAAGTGCTTGAGGTCGTCCATGGACTTTACACTTGTTGTTTGTTCAAGTGCTTGAGGTCGTCCATGGATGTGCGTTTGTACACAGGCTTATGGAATTTACACTTGTTGTTTGTTCAAGTGCTTGAGGTCGTCCATGGACTTTACACTTGTTGTTTGTTCAAATGCTTAAAGTCGTCCATGGACTTTACACTTGTTGTTTGTTCAAGTGCTTAAAGTCGTCTATACATGTGCGTTTGTACACAGTCTATACATGTGCGTTTGTACACAGGCTTATGGACTTTACACTTGTTGTTCGTTCCAGTGTGTTAGGTCGTCCATACATGTGCGTTAGTGCACATGCTTAGGGATGTGTCACACTTGTTGTTTTGTTCAAGTGGATGAACCTTATACTTGTTGTTTTGTTCAAGTGGTTAAGGTCGTCCATGCATGTGCGTTTGTGCATATGCTTAGGGACGTATACACTTGTTGTTTATTCAAGTGGTTAATATCGTCTGTGAACCCTACACTTGTTGTTTTGTTCAAGTGGTTAAGGTCGTCTGTGAACCTTACACTTGTTGTTTTGTTCAAGTGGTTAAGGTTTTTGTGAACCTTACACTTGTTGTTTTGTTCAAGTGGTTAAGGTCGTCCATGGACTTTGCACTTGTTGTTTTGTTCAAGTGGCTAAGGTCATCCATGGACTTTGAACTTGTTGTTTTGTTCAAGTGGCTAAGGTCGTCTAATAAGTCATAAAATATGACTTATTTACCTATGTTTTAGAGAGAATTTAATGGGATTATTATGCATGATACTTTGAATTACACATAAGTTATACAATTCTTTAATTTCATTGCATCGCATGAAATTTACCATTTATGTGAGTTATATTGATCCCATAGAGTGTTAACTTAGTTTGTTATATTTGTAGGTCTTAATGAAGCAAAAGAAGGTCAGCCCAATTCAATTGGAGTCCAAATAAAACAAGGAATCAAAGAAAAATCGCAGTCCAATTCGTACTAGGATTCCAGCTTGCATATATCTTCGTATTTGGGCCGTAACTTTTAACTCAAATATCGGATTGATGCGATTCAAGTTGGGCTGGAAATCTGATTCAAAGGGCTACAATTTTGTGTCTAATGAGAATTTCCTAATTCGGACTTATAAGGGGCCAAAAGTGGTGGTCAAGTAAAGCCTAAAAATCTGGGATTTTAAACCTACGAAAATTCTAGTTTTATTAGGATTTCTAAACCTATTTAAAGGTTCATTAGGTCAAATTTAAGAACACTCTTCACCCTTCTCTCTTCTCTCTTAGTCTCTCTCAGTCTCTCTTTGCCTCTCTCCCCCAATATTTTCTCTAGTATTTTTCATGGAAGGCTAAAACCTTAGCTTAGACTAAGGGGGATTCCCCTTTGCAAAATACTATTTATTCTTTTAATGCCATGAATGTGTTTCAATGTTTTAATTTCTTCTATTGATTGTTCATACCTATTATATTATTTTATTTGAAACTTTTAGGGTTTGAACCGTTTCATAAGTTCAGTCAGACTTTTCTTATAGTTATGTAAGAACCCTAGATTTATCAAATACAAAACCTTAATTGCATTAGATATTATTGTTTGCTGCGTTATTGCTTGAGAGTATATCGTCGTCTTATGATTTTTCTAGTGTAGTTATTGATTTCATGCTTTAATCAATGGACAATCTTTAGAAAAATTTATATTAGAATTATTTATAAAGTCTTTATTGCAAATCTTCCAATTGATGGTTTGGGATGAGAAACCATCAATTGAGTTATGACATGGTAAAATTGAATTTATAATATTCTTATAAAGTGGATGAACCTAAAGTCTAAGCATTTTTACTCGTTGTATTTTTCTTAATTTTAATTATTAATTTTCTACAAACCTCAAAATATTATTTTCTTTATTTTTACCCTTTTAAAAGTGTCTCTTGAATTCCAATCTCCCTGTGGTTCGACAACCCTCTTCACTACTATACTATCCATCCTTCATCAAAATTGACCCGACATCATCGTCCATGGGCCTTTCACTTGTTGTTTTGTTCAAGTGGCTAATGTCGACCATGGACTTAGTACTTGTTGTTTTGTTCAAGTGGCTAATGTCGTCCATGGACTTAGTACTTGTTGTTTTGTTCAAGTGGTTAAGGTCGTCCATACATGTGCGTTTGTGCATATGCTTAGGGACGTATACACTTGTTGTTTATTCAAGTGGTTAATATCGTCTGTGAACCCTACACTTGTTTTTTTGTTCAAGTGGTTAAGGTTGTCTGTGAATCTTACACTTGTTCTTTTGTTCAAGTGGTTAAGGTTTTGTGAACCTTACACTTGTTGTTTTGTTCAAGTGGTTAAGGTCGTCCATGGACTTTGCACTTGTTGTTTTGTTCAAGTAGCTAAGGTCGTCCATGGACTTTGCACTTGTTGTTTTGTTCAAGTGGCTAAGGTCGTCCATGGGCCTTTCACTTGTTGTTTTGTTTAAGTGGCTAATGTCGTCCATGGACTTAGTACTTGTTGTTTTGTTCAAGTGGCTAATGTCGTCCATGGGATTTGCACTTGTTGTTTTTTTCAAGTGGCTAAGGTCATCCATGGACTTTGCACTTATTTTTGGTGCAAGTGCTTAAGGTCGTCCGTACAAGTGCTTTTGGTACATCTGCTTGTGGACATTACACTCGTTTTTGGTGCAAGTGCTTTATTGTCGTCCGTACACGTGCGTTTGTACACATGCTTTTGGACATTATTCATCTTGCAATTTACCTCAAGTAGCACATATATGTTTATGTATTTGCAAGAAATTTAACTACTTGTAGATTTTCATAGCTATTTATTCACGAAAAATAGCTTGAGACATAATAAAGTCAATAATATACTTAGCAGTAACTTGGCTTTCTTTCTCTCCCCTTTTATTTATTATTTGGAAATGATTAGATCTTAGGAGATGCTAATTTCATATTAGGATGAAAGCATGGTAATTTAATAATTGATAAAATACGCATTTTTAAACAATTAAAAGTTCAACCATAAAGGGCTTTAGATGTGAGATATTACGTCAAGACCGATCAAGTGTAGGTATCAAAACAATTCAATTCAAATGAACTTGAATTTTTTCTGAATTTATTTGAAGTTTCAACTATACTTAATCATTTATATTTGACTACTTTAACATATTATATCCTTTTTAGCAGTTTTCCTAGGAAATTTAATTCATTCTTTCCTTTATTTATGTTACTGCCAAAGGAAATAAATTATTTTATTTAGGCACATGTGGGAGAGTTTCAAAACTCTAAATATGTGATTAAGCTAAAATTGAAAAGTCCATGTGATTCATGCTATAATTCATGCCCGCAATTAACAGGTATAGAGAGAATGAAACAAAGATAGAGATTTAATTACCTTGGAGGTTACTTGGTATTAGTGTTCTCCACTTCTCATGTGGGGTCTTTTGCTTGCTAAGGAATCACGCACCCAATCATATGGTTTGTATCTAAACAGGTGACCTGGTAGGGGCTTTTAATGCGCTTGTCAGCTTGTGTGAAGCGAGAAGCTGTTAGCTTTGATGCTTGCTTGATCTCCTTAATCTCGCAATCTGCCCTTCCTCTTATTGAGGGCACTTGATTTTTCTATTTTCTCGTTGATATCGGGTCTATTGAGCTTGGAGAATTTTATCAAACTCCTTTTTTTTGGTTAAGTTCGTCTTTGCCCCAACACTACTGCTCATCTCGGTAGCTTTCAAATGACAAACTTTAAAAAAGAACTTTTTGTTTTTGGGTCATAACATTCAATATGTATATGTGCTTATGATCATCAAGCATGTGAATATATTGTAAACAATGGCATACGTAATAGATGATGTGGTGCTCTAACTCTAACTACGTTGTCTAGCTAGAGGATCAATCTATTTGTATGTATTTTATCAAAGAATGCAACCAAGTGGTCACAATTTCATTCTTTCTATCGAGGCAATAGGAGAGTAGTGTAGCTTCATTTTAATTTGTTCTTCCTCTTTTTTGTCACAAAAGAAAGGACATAATATGACTACACTAACCATCATTTTTTAGATATCCTGCTCTTAGAATTTTATGTAAGTGGCAGCGACACACACATGTTTATAAATGTATGTATATTATAGTATACCATAGTTTTGAAATTGCTACAAGGCTAGACAATGACTAGGTTGATCCATGAGATTAGGCTACCATGTTTTTCTTTGAACGCAACTCACACGTCACATATATACATGTTGATTTTTACCAAGTCTTATTCAATTTACTACATGTTCCTCTTTGTGCTTGTTTGTGGCATCACATAGGAAGACTACTAAAATAGGTATTGAACAATTTTGGCAAAGTAAATGTTTCCCTAAAAGAATGAGAAACTCAAACGTAACAAGTGTTTGGCACCATTTGTTTTTAGAACAATATAATTGATTCAATAGCCTCCAGTTTTATGCAATGTCCATTGAAGGACTTGCAAAGGGGCGTTATGAAATCTAATTCGTTGCCTACTAAGTATTAAAATAATAATCCAATTTATGAAAGTATATTGTTAATATTTCCATAAATTCATATGTTTGAATTTATGTATCATTCCCAAGAGTATATTTGGGAATTTTTTCTCAAATTGCCAAATGTCATTGTTTGAAGTGGTCAACGTGTGACATTATTTGTAAAATTAAGAACTCACAATGATTTAGGCATGCTAAGGGTGGGAACCCATGCATTTAGAAAGAACAAAGCTCAATTGATCTGATATCCGGTAAAAAATATATATATATATATATATTTTAAGAATCCGAATACTGATATCTTTCAATTTAAAGCCCTATATAAAAATTATATATGTATATAATTTTCTTTTAAGTCTGGTTGGATCCCTCTTTTAATATCCAATTCGTATTTAATTCATACCTTAATTATGCCAGGCCATATAGTTTCAGCACACAATTAATGCATAGAAAAAGAATGAAAAAGAGAAAAATATTTAATTACCTGGGAGGTTACACAATCGGCATTATTAGTGTTTCCCATTTCTCATGTGGGTCTTTTGACTTATAGGCCCGCAAGGATCTTAATAAATGTTGCCAGCTGTACTTTGATGGCTTGCAAGGGCAGTTGATTCAATCCCGGGGGTTACTCATTCAACCAAATAAAGTTTCGCCACTTTGCTGAGGTGCTAATGTCATAGACACGACTGCTTGCTAAGGAATCGCACCGAATAAGTGACCCACGTATATCAAAGCCTTATTGTAAGTTTTGACACGTCCAACTCCATTCCAAATTCCATAATCTATTATGGAACTCAATGCCACAGTTTAATGCTGTATTTGGATAAAGGTTGCTGACCTCTATATTAGAGAGAGCTTTCAAGTTTCAAGGGCTCATCAACACGTAGTTTTCTTCTTCTTCGTTCTTACCACATAGTGATCAATGAAGGAATAAATTCTACAATGCTTCTTTTTGTGCCGATTATATAAATTTTCCTTCGAACAGAATCATAATGCATAGCAGATAAAATTCTTGTATAGAATTTATAAATTCTGTACTGTCAAGAGTAACATGTATGATTGTTTGGTCTACCCACTAGAATGCAACATATAGGAGCTTTGAATACTCCACCTACTGGGCACTTCATACCTTTTGATATGTTGGGGGCATTAATTGTGAAATTTTAAAATTTCACAATGATCCAAGCATGTCAAGGGGTACATGCTAGACATATGAATAAATGGGACACTCAAGGTAATCATGAAATAAAGATGGAAGTATTCGGATACTTACCTTGTGTGAAGGGAAATGTTATCACGTTGATTACCTTTGATATAGGCCTTATTCCATATTTATGGTTGATATTATGCTTGATCTCCTTACCTTGCAATCTGCAACTTTTTATTTTTATTTTTGGAAAGCTTACATTGCTTTAGAGAAACGAACGTCTGGGTGTTACTCAGCATTTAATGGGATCATATTAACTACTTTATGGTCCACTGCCAAATAATGGGACGACTTGTGTTGGAACCATGCGAGAAAGGCCTTTAACCTTGCTGTCCCCGCCTTCGTCAGCTTTGAAACTTCATTTGGTCAAGCCCAATGTTGTCCTTCGGGGATTCTCAGCCCCTTCTCATAGGATGGCTTCCCAATAGTAGATGCCCCATAATCCTTGAAGGTCGTGAGTGGTTGGTTATATTCATTGCCAACCAACTCTGTTGAGTCCCACGACGACAAGTCATGCACGGTCACTCTACTATTGTTGATGGTCCATGGTGCCATTTTTTTTTTGTCACCAAGATGACATCAGTGGCCTTCTGATCAGCCGTGGTGGATGGGGTTGGTGATGAACCTCGTGGCCTATACTGCTTGCTCACTATTGCAGCAAGAAGGTTTGGGCGACATAGGATTGGTTCCCAATCTGTAAGAGATCGTTCTTCTTTTTGGTCAGTGTACTCGTCTTTGCTGTGCAATTTATACTTGGAGAACTCTCGTTCCCACAGACGGCGCCAACTGATGATGCGTGAATTTTCATCGTCAGTTACACAGCCAATTTGAGTCGTCGACACCTGCAAAGAAGAAAATCATAATCGAAGACCCTGCCGGGATAGGCCCCGGAGGGGAGGCTCCGATGCTTAAGTTAGCAAAGAATTTTTATATTTCCCAAATTGAGAGAGATTTCTCATAGGTTTTTGTGCGTACCTGGTTCAGGTGACTTGGTTGGCCTTATATAGGCTAAGAGTCATATAACTAATGAATGTCCGGTATAAATGACGTAACGGTAGTATTTAAGGGAGTTTATGTGTGTATAACGGTCACATTAGTGAGGAAACTAAGGGAGTTTTATGGGTGTGTAACGGTCGTCCATTTAAGACATACTTTGGTACGTCGTATCTGGACGACTCATTTTTCTATACTCATTAATAATTTTTCATTTCAACCCTTGATGCTTTAGATATATGTTATATTTGATAGGATGTTTCAAGAAAAATAAGAAAGAAGAGAGTAAAAAGATTCAAATGAAGTTGTATAAAAAAATCAAGAGCGAAATGAAACGTTATAAAACATAAAGATCGAAATGAAAACACCCCTAAAATATGAGGACCAAAAATGTATTTTTGCCTTAAAAAAAAATAGAAACGTTGTATTTTTATGTTTGAGCTTGATTTGTTTAATAGTAAAACTTGTTTATGCTCAATAAGTGAACATAAACAATTGTTTTTCTTGAGTAAAGTCCAAACTGTTCATAAATAGCTCACCTCTTTTATAGCCCTAGTTTCATCAAGGGCATTATAAAGCTTGAAAAGTAAGAGAAGGATGTTAGATGTAGAACTTAGAAGGTAGAACTTTCATAAGGAAAGATTCATCCCAAAAGAAAAAAGAAAGAGTTTTACTCTTATTTCATCGATAATCATTTTTTTTTTTTTTAAATAAAAAAACAGCTAGTTCAACCCTCTTAAAATTAGTCAATGCCTCTAAATATTTATAATTGCATTTTAAGGGGAAAAGATAATGATAATAGTAATAATAATAGAGATGGGTTAGTATGAATAACATAATTAGAGTGAATGAATGCAGGACAGTCTCAAATCCTAATTCTCATACATGATACAGCCACGATCACATTATTTAAATCCAAACGAACCTGCTTATAGCGTGTTGGAATAAAAAAACCTGCTTATAACATGTTAAAAATAATAATGAATTGTCCCTTTGAAAAACTTGCTCTACTAAAAAAAAAAAAAAAACTTGCTCTATTTTTAGAGAGTTAAACAAGAGGTACATACAAGGTTAGCTCGATACATTTTGAGGTCTAAGGCAACAACTTAAATGTGGTCTTATCTCATATTTAAATGTCAATTAAATATTTATAAATAAAAAAATATTATCTATAATTAAAAAGCATTTAATGTTATGAAAGAGAATTTTAACTAACGAATGAATTTGAGACAAATTTTGGATTTTTCGTGTTAAGAGAGAGAGCTTAATCATTTTTTCTATTTTTTGCGTGTATGTAAGACTAAAAAATTAAGAGTTTAGAACTCACACACAAGAATATGCATACCCACAAAAAGAAATTTTTATTTATTGATTAATAGTTGAGAAATTTTCATTTATTGATTAATAGTTGAGGCTTAATTAAAATTCCTTCACAAGAGAGAGATACAAATAATACACATCCCAAATTTTCTTCTATTTACCTTTTTTTTTTTTACTTTATTTATTAATACTTGATATATCTTATTTTAACTGGTTTACTAATTAATACAAATAGTTTTTTTTTTTTTTTTTTTTTAAGTTGGGGCCTTCTCCCTCTTCAGTTCCTTTCCCCTCTAGCTAGGGTCTAGGAGGATCATGTCAGGACAAGAAATTATCAATCTCAATGGTCACAATTTTTAAAATTAATAATATGTTAGGTTACCATATGGACAAATGAAATGTTTTTGTTCAAGTTTAAGGTTGGAGGGAAGTAGTAACAGGCCCTCGTGGCCCACGGGGCCAAAATTCAACCTAACTTGGGCCCGATGTCGCAACATCTAGGCATCTTTGTTGCACCCTTCTATGCACAAGGCCTAGTGTGGTTGAACAACGAACATGGCAGGCCAATTTTGATAGGGGATTTAGAGTTCAGCAACCAACCACCTTGACCTAAAAATTTGCGTTTGCAAAATGTCACTTCCCTTAGAGCATCACAGTAGTCATCCAAAACTGCTCTTCATCTCTATTTGTAGAGAATAAAACGAAAAAACCGGCTCCAGCAGTCATCCAAAACTGCTCTTCATCCTCAAATTTTTTTACAAAGTGTACAGTAGCCTTTCAAAAATGAAAGGCTACTGTACACTTTTGTATTTATTAAAAAATCAATTTCTTTCAGTGAGGACCACCGACGACGACAAATATTTCATCCGAAGTTTTTCTCTCTCTCCTCTCATTTCATCCGAAACTTTCTTTCTCTTCTTCTCATTTCCTCTCTGCTCTCTCTTCTCTCTTTGCTCTTTCGATGGTTGGGCTTTCTGTTGAGTTTTCTATTGAAGCACGAAACGGGGTGGCTTGGGCTTGCCGGCGTGGTTCTCGGCCTGGAGGGGCGTCGGCGTGGGTCTTGGCCTGGGCTTGGGTTTGCACCGATCTCAGCCTGGGGTAGCTGTGCTCGACGATCTCGGTCTCGGCTTGAGTTTTTGCGCCGCCGGTCTCGGCCTGGGGTGGTGGAGTCCTGCCGGTCTGGTTCTGCTGGTGTGATTTTGTCGCTTGGGTTTGCACTGATCTCAGCCTGGGGTGGCTGTGCTTGACGATCTCGGTCTCGACTTGAGTTTTTGCTCTGCCGGTCTCGGCCTGGGGTGGTGGAGTAGTGCCAGTCTGGTTCTGCTGGTGTGATTTTGTCGGCAACGATGATCGACCTGGGGTTTTGTTGGCTTGGGTTTTGTCTGTTGATCGCTCTGGTTGTGCAGTGGAGGGAGAGAAATGTAATAATAAAAAAAGAGTAAAAATTATTATTTAAATAGAATAGAGAGTGAATAAAGAGTGCTGCTGGAGAGTGAATGTGAAAAAATAAATAGAGAGTTCCAAAATAGTGTAAATATAGAGATAAAATAGAGATAAGTTTAAAAGACTATTGGAGATGGCCTTAGAGCAACTCCAAGACTGCTCTGTATTTCCACAAATACAGAGCCAAACCCAAAAAACAAGCTCCAACAGAACTCTTCATCCGGCTCTTCATTTGCTATATTGCTACAGTAATTCTTCACAAATAAAAAATTACTGTTCATTCTGTATCCAATAAAAAATTATTATTATTTTTTTCTCTCTCTTTCATTTTCACGATTTTTTCTCTCTCTTCCTTTTTTTTCCTTTTCTCTGTGCTCCCGTTTTCATCAAACCCAACCGGTAGGTCGGTCTGGTCTTGTGTTGACGGCGTCAGGCTCGCGGTGGTGGTCTCGGCCTGGGTCTCGCGGTGGAGGGGAATACGGCGTTAGGCTCGCGGTGGAGGAGCTGCGGCGTGGGTCTCGTGGTGGTTCGGTCTTGTCTTGTGTTGACGGTCTCGGCCTTGGGGTTGTGGGGTTGCCGATCTTGAGGTGTTTGTGACGGTCGGCGCGAGCTGGTGGCGGCTGAGGATGGTGGCGGCGCGAGGATGGTGACGGTCTCGGCCTTGGGGTTGGGGGTTTTGATGGGTGCTTCTGTGGGTCTTGGTTTCGGGTATTTGGGTGGGGTGGTGGTCTCGGCTTGGGGTGTTGTGGGTCTCGGCCTGGGGTGGTGTGGTGTGGGCCTGGGGTGGTGTCTCGTGTGGTGTGGGGTGGTGGCCTGGGGACTGAGGAGGGAGGAGGGTGGGAGGTGTGGTCATGGTGTGGTCACCGGAGAGGAGAAAGGAAGAAGAAAAGAGAAATGAGGAGAGAGAAAAAAAAAAGTTAAAATAAAATAATAAAAATAAAGATAAAATAGAGAGTAGTGTTGGAGTGAAGTTGAAAAAATGACTCTCCACATGTGAAAAATTCTCCACATGTGGAGATAAAATGAAGAGCAGTGTTAGAGATACTCTAATTACTTGTGCATTTCTTACTCTCCACGTACTGTTGCCTTTACTTTGAATGCAACAAGACATGAGCCATCATTTTGTTGCCTGTAGAACGACACCTTAAGATCATGTCCCCTCCGCTAACCTTAGTGGGTGCTGTGTTTTCAGACCATTGTCTTGATTTTTCTTCAAAAGAAAAATCCCACCAACCCTTATCAATTCCTTATAAAGTACCCTCCAAAACCAACAGAAATGTATGCATTCACAAACCCTAATGCTCTTCAATTTTTCCTACATATATTCTCAATTTCTTTTCTAACTTGAGTTTCAAAGTGCCTTCGACCAACCATGTTGGTTGGTTTTGACTTCATTAGCAGGTTATCCTTCTCTCATAGGGCTTTGGTTGTTGAGCTTCAAGATATCCAACTACCTCCTTAAGCCAATGCACTTGAAAAGTGTTCAAGGTATTTTTTTTTTCTTTTAAACTGATGGATGTTAAAGTTAAATGTTCAGCAAGTGAGTGATGTTAGGAATACTATAAATTTTATTACATAGTTTTTACAAATTAACATGTTACCAATCAAAAAATAATAATTTAAACATTTATCTATTATATTTTGAAATTCACCAATCACATTCATTACAATCTCAATTTGTAAAATTTATGTATATAATAGTATTCTTATTACCTTCCTAAGCATCTCCAATAGTTTAAAACTACCCTGTATCTCTATTTGGGTATAAAACCAAAAAAACGGCCCAAGGCTTTGCATCTCCAAATTTTTTTACAAAGTGACAGTGCTTTTCCATGAAAAGCTACTGACATTTGTATCATTGTATCTTAAAATATTAATTTTTCCACCGACTATATATATTCTGTTTTTTCTCTTTCCTTTCAATTTTTTCTCTCTCTTCTTCTCTGTGCTCTCTCTTCTCTCTATTGCTCTCTCTTCTCTGTGTATCTCTCTTCTCTTTCAGGAAGCACGAAACGGGGGGCTGTCGGATGGTGGTTTGGGCTTGGGCTTGCCGATCTCGGTGGGTTTGGGTTTTGCGGTTGGAAAGTGGTGGTTCGGGTTTGGGTTGACGGCACGAGTTAGTGGCTTGGGCTTGTCGGCGTGGTGGTGATTCGGTGGCTTGGGGTGGTTGATTGGTGGGTTTGGGTCTTGCCGAGGCCTGGAGTTTTTCGGTGGGTTTGGGTCTTTGCCGAGGCCTATCTGGGTTTGGGTCTTTGCCGAGGCCTGGGGTGGTTGATCGGTGGCTTGGGGTGGTTGTTGGGTTTGCACTGCCGATCGGCCTGGGGTGGTGGGTTTGCGTTGGGTTTGTTGATTCGGTGGGTTTGGGTCTTTGCCGAGGCCTGGGGTGGTTGATGGTGGCTTGGGGTGGTTGTTGGGTTTGCATGCCGAGATCGGCCTGGGGTGGTGGGTTTGTGCTGGGTTTGGGTCTTTGCCGAGGCTGAACGGTGGTGGTGGTGGTGGCGGCAGTGGGTGGAAAAACGGTGTTGGAATGGTTTTCTTGGCGGTAATAAAAAAAAAAGAATAAAAAATAAATAGTTAAATGAGATAAAAAAATAAAAAAGTATATTTAAATAGAGTAGAGAGTGAAATAGAGAGTACTGCTGGAGTAAAAATAAATAGAGAATTACTTTTTAAAAATGAGATAGAGTAAAGATAATTTTACAAAACTGTGGAGATGGCCTAAGCAAATACTGGGCGGCCCAGGCATGTGATGCCCATTGAGATATTGCTCGGATTGATATCCGTTAGTATTCATCTTAATTATACAGGTTAATTTAACCTTTTTTGTAATGTTAATACAGTGCGAGATCTATTGACCGTTACATCTTAATTATACAGGTCCCACCGTCCAAGCACCAATATCCAGACCACGTAAATTGTTTTTTTACACTTGGGTCCAGTGAAACATCAACTTCAAACTTTTCTCGGTTGCTGGGTTCAGATGTCCCTTCAGGAACCTACCCCGGATAGATAATAGTTTTCTTTTTTCGGTTTGGAACCAGTGAACAAATCTATTATAATATAGATGGATCAGGATAATCAACGATTTTTAGTTTAACCACGTCGATTCGATTGGTAAATGGCGGAAGTGAAACACAACAAAGCTGATTGTTTTAATTAATCTTGTCATATATAAACAACAATAAATTTAGATATAAAATGATCTCTGATTATCTGACCTGATAAAAGTTTTATCATAAAACGACAGATTTTGATTCTAGATTTTCTAGTTGGTGCGTATTTTCTCCCACGTTTTTTTTTTTTTTCTTTACAAGTGGACATCCAGACTCCAGTGATTGTTTACGATATATCTGTTGTCTTTCTTTTACATTGAGGACAGAGAAGAAAGAAAGAAAATATAATTAAATGTTAAACCAATGATGGGGTAGGTTTTTCGTTATAATTTTTATCAAACAAAAGAATATGGGAAAAAAAGCTCTCATAGTCGACTCGAGAAAGCCAAGTGTTAAATCCGATGGTATATCTTCTATGGAATTATCCCAGGAGAATACAAGAAAGCATGCAGTGAAAATTATGTGCTAAACCAAAATGCATTATGTAAACCAATCGAGTAAAGGACTAAAAGGGTGTTGAAAATATGATAAAAAGTTTTTGTCCCAAACCCAAATAATAGTTTTATAATTACGTTCAATGCACGGGATGGGATGAGACAAGTTGGGGGTGCTTGTAATGTAGATAAGATAAGTTCTAATCTTCAAAATAGGCCCCATGTGATTATTTCAAATAATAATAATGAAAGATCATAAAGAGATAAAGGGAAAACTGATCTCATTCGTGATCAATCTGAAGCTACAAAACTCAAGTAAGATTCTTAGAAATGGATATATTTCATGGTTTAGAATCTTTAGATTAAATACTATAATTTTAAAGATAAATTTAGCATCACATAAATCATTTAAAATTTCAAATAAGATTAGCACTCTTTACCTTGTTAGATATAATAAATAAAATTTTAATTATAAAATAAATTCTCTCTATTTGAGGTGTCACGCCAGCATTGCATGGGGAGAATTGGTCTTATCTCACGACTCAAACACAGCATCAAAAGAGCAAGGGGGATACAACTATGGGTAAAAGATAAAATGGCAAAGTAGGAGCAACTATTCTAGAATGGACAAAGTTTGGTTACAAATCAGTTTGTAACCAGCTCATTACAACCCATTACGTGTCAACTAATAAGATTATACACGTTTACTTTAGTTACATGATCTATTTAATGAGTCATGTGACTTTTTAAAATATTGTATGTGGATGGTCATATAAGTTGTCACATAGTAGGTTATAGCAAACGGGCAACAAACAAATCTTATCCTTCTATAAAAAATATATATATATGTTTTTTGTATAACACTATAAAATATATTCTACTATTTCAATAAAAAAAAATTCTATAAAATATATGAGCTGTTTCTGAGCTTGCATTTGGAAATTAAAATTATGAGCTGTTTCTGAGCTTGCATTTGGAAATTAAAATTATATTGAGTTGGATTGAAGCTAAGCCAAATGGAGGATTTAGGAGTTAGGACTAAAGGGAGAGCTCATCAAACCAACATATATATTTTGAGTATAAATTAAGTAGCCTTAACCTTGTTGTAGTTATTATATAAAGTCTGGATATTTTTATATCATGTAGAAAATGTCAAAGATCCAAAAATGTCTGTCTCACTTAATTATGAGAAATGAGAATCAGTTGTTTGTATATGGAAGGTGCGTAAATAGAGACAGCACATAGACAAGAAGCTTCCTAAGCACTAACGTCCCAACCTCAACTAAGTTAAAAGTTTGTGAAAGTGTAGCTATCAAAGTTTAGATGGGAGCAAGACTCTCCCTAACAGAATCTATTTGATACCATATTTGTCTCTCTTTTTTCTTTTCTTTTTTTGCTGATCAAGTCAAAAAACTTATCATTAATCAAGATTGAGTCCATCTCTCATCCATGTCTCTTTTGGCAGTGGGAGGGAAAGAGTCTTGGTAACAAAAAACAAAGGTCTTATTAAGAGCTGTAAATTTAGTTAGAGCATGAGCAGTTTTCCTACTAACCCAATGAAAACATAACTATTTTGAGATGACTGGGGTGGAAAAGTAGTTATAAATTAATAAGACTGTGCATTTACAAACAACAATCCGTTGTAGTCTAGTTGGTTAGGATACTCGGCTCTCACCCGAGAGACCCGGGTTCAAGTCCCGGCAACGGAATTCTTGTTTTGTAAAAGTAATTTTAGGTTTAGGCTTCGCTTAGTAAATAAGTAAACCCCCCCCATCTTTGACTAAACATTTTACAACAAAGAAATTAAGATCGAACATTTTAATTGCTTACTTTTCTTATTGTATTTATTTTTTGGGTTTGGAACTTAAATCTTTATCAACATCATTGTTTTTAACTTCTTATTTGGGTTGATTATCTTGTTATGTTAATCAAGTCTTTAATTTCTCAAATTTCGTCCAATGCAATAACAAAAAAATTGGCATCATTTTTTAGGCGATCTCAGGTAAGCTAGAGAAGTCCATAATTACAAACTGGACAACAAACTACTTATTTATTTATTTTTTTAAAACATATTAGATTTAGATGTTATATGCAATCCTTTAAATCCTGAATCGACTGTGGAAGATAAAAATTGTAGCGCTGTTCAACAATTTTTGTTTTCTGGACAGGGTTCTACTCGTGCATATTCAATTCCATTGTTTAAGTTCTTAAAAAAAAATATTGGTTTTAGACCCTATACATGCTCCTTTGCTCCAAGAATCAGGCTATAGCTATAGCCATGACAAGTTTTAGCTATAGCCATGACAAGTTTTATTATTTTTATTTATTTTCTTTCTTTTGTTTCTTTTTCTTTGATTGCATGTACAGCAGTATTAACCCATACTTCACGTTAAAAGACTAGGACTTGTTTATCTTTTATATATTTTCTTTTTGTTTCTTTTTCTTTCTTCACATCAATGGACTAGGCTACCTTTTATTTATTTTCTTTTCTTTCTTTTTCTTTTACTGTGGCCATCAATCTCTATCATGTCTAGGGGTGGGCAAAAAACCGCGAAACCCGACCCGCCCGACCAATCCGGCCGACCCGCTCGTCCGTCCGTCCGCCCGCTCGCATACATACGGACGGATACGGATACGGATATTTTAAATATCCGGATAACGGACGGATAACGGTTTTTGGAATTTTGGTCGGGTGGATACCCGCCCGCCCGACAATATTTAATTAAGTAATATATATATATATATACCCATCCTTACCCGCCCACTAACACCTACCCGATACCCAGCCAGCCTGAGATTACTACCCAATACCCACACATACCCGCCCAATGCCTCACCCGATCACTCACCTACCACCTAATCCCATTTCTCACTCTCAGCCGGTCATTCTCAGCCTCACTCTCTCTCAGCCTCACTCTCTCTCTCGTTTCCCAGCACCTCTCCGAGTATCACGAAATCAGTCACCTCTCCGAGTAGATCTTCTCCACCGAGCACCGCAACGCAACGCCGACTGGTCACCGAGCACCGCAACGCCGACTGGATCTCACCGAGCACCGCCAAGCGAGATCTCACCAATCTAGCGAGATCTCGCCGGATCTGGAGAGATCTCACCAGATCTGGAAGAGATCTCGCCGGATTTGGTGAGATCTCACCAGATCTAGCGTGATTCTCGCCGGATTCGGTGAGACCTCCGACCCATTTGTTCAGATCTGGAAATTTGTGTTGTTGATTGAATTTTTTTTTGCGTTTTTTAACTTTGTAGTTTGAGTTTGATTTTGGGTTTGATGATATGGTTAATACCCGATCACCCGACCGTTCTCCACCCGATAAACCCGATCACCCGAACCGTCCGATCCGACCACACAATGGACGGTCAACGGATTTCATTTCTTCAAACCCGAAGCTGTCGGGTAGGATAAAATATTTCTCCCAAACCCGAACCGCCCGACCCGAGCCCACCCCTAATCATGTCAAACCTATACTCATGCCTAGTCTAGGAAATCAAACAGTAAATATAGATATGGTATTCATAGTTCCTATGCAGCAATTCTACTACGTATTGCTCCTAAATTTGGCTGATTCAGACTATGATATTCATCAATAGTAATTAAATCTAAAAGAAAAGTTTTCTATGCTCTTACCTTAAAGAATTCTCCAATTTATCCTTTCTTGAAATCCTTCAAATCTTGCCGTCAAAAAGTGTCTATAGGTGTTAAATAAAGTTTATAACTCTATTTATACTCTAATATTGCTAGGGTTACAACTTATTTATTTTTATTTCTACAAACTTCTTAAATAATTGATTTATTTGTATTTTTACCCCACAATTAAAATTACTAAGTTACCCACTTAAACAAAAACTCTTTTTTTTTTTTTTTTCCTTTGGGACCGGGTATTACAATAATAATAATAAGAGATGAGATGAGGAAAGGAAATGGTACAGTGGAATTTGTCTCTTGAGAATGGTTTTCTCACTTCACCCTCTTGAAACTTGAGTCGAGTACTAATTGCAAAACTCTGCAAAAGAAAACTAATATTGTGAAACAATTTTTTATTTTTTATTTTATAACAATATTGTGAAACAATTAAACACATAGGAAAGGAACCTTTTAATAAATAAGTTAAACAGTATAATAAGATTCTTATACTAGAATTCATTATTGTTTTGAATGTGAAGTCAGTTAATTACGGCATATATGTAACGGGAGAACTATTTTTTTTTTTTTTCCCTTTGTTGATGCTTTTAGTGTACCATTGATCCGTGCTTAGTTAAAGTAGAATTTCATTATATGCAATCTAAAATCAATTTGTCTCCTCAACAAAGTGAAATTGGAAAATTTATGCCTAATCTTTTGGGGGTTTAAAAAACCGAAAGCAATATAAATTATAAAATCGAGAATAAGTTGGAATCTTGATCGTGTGCAAAACGGGTGTAATACTTTGATAATGATTGAGATTGAAAAATAAAAAGTTAATTTTTAAGGAAATAATTTACCTTCAACCCAGTTTGGCAATTAAATAGACAATTCACTTATATTTTTAGTCACATAATCTTTTAAATGAGTCATGTGACATTTTCAAATAATACATATGAATAGTCTATTTAATTAACATGTAATAGGTTGAAGGAAAATTCATACAAACCGGATTGAAGGTAAATTCTGTCCAATTTTTAATATGAGGCTCTCAGCTATTGAATAAAAAATTAATAAATAATAAATAAATAAAAGTTTAAAAAGTGAAAAGTGAAATCATTTTGTAAGGAAATAATAGGTATATTGCACAGACTCTCAATTCCTGTGACCAAATCTACCCAAGACCAAATCTACCCAAAGGATGAAAAGTAAAAAGTGAAAAGTGTAATAAATTATTGAGAAGAGCAATAATTTAACATGTTAATTCAAGGTTAAAAAGAAATTCAAAGCTATCAAAAGACCAAAAGTAAAAATTGAAAAATGTAGAAAAATTGTGAGAAACTCAATGATTTACCTTGTTAATTCAAAGGTTTACTTTGGGATGAAATTCAAGAAACTGGTAAAGAATTGGATAGAATTAGGATTTTTTTTTTTTGGTAAATTATGATAAATTAATGTTCAAATCTTACCAAACCAACCCTGAAAGGTAGTTCAACTGGTCGGCCTTGGGTGTGCTCTCCAATGGTCACTAGTTCAAGTCCTCTCGGGACCACCTACCTAAGGCAAAGCCTTACACTTATCGTGATACACGCAATGTTGTATATTCCGTTCCGTTCCGTTCCGGCTAGAACGGACTGAAAATCTCATACCGGCATGCAAACCGGTACGAGGCACCCCCATGTTCCACCTCGGCCAAAATTTCGACCTGTTTCGGCCGGATTACATATACCGGCCGGAATACTTTTTTGGCTTTTTATTTTTTATTTTTTCTCTGCTTCTTCTTCTGCGTCTGCTTCTTCTGCTGCTTCTGCTTCTGCTTCTGCTGCTTCTTCTGCTTCTGCTTATTCTGCTGCTTCTGCTCTGCTTCTTCTTCTTCTTCCGCCCAGCTCTCTCTCTGTTTCTGTACCTTTGGTGGACTGCCCGAAGAACTGCTGTAACTTTACAGCTTGTAATGAAAAACCAAAGCAGCTTTCAATCAACTTTTATTTGTATGGTCAATTAATGCTTCCTCTTTTTAAGTGGGTAGCAAAATTTTAAAATTGAAATAATAAAAATACGTTATCTAAGTTTTTTTTTTTTAATATAAAAAATTCACAATTCTCTGTAAAATAACAGCAATTAATGCCCCTTTAACAAAATCTTATTTTTATAATATTTCTATTATATTATTTAAATACAAGTGCATAATATTATTATTAGTATTAAGATTGATATGAGCTTATAATTTGAAAGATTTTTAACAAATTATAAATTTTGATGAATAAACATATAAATAAGTAAATATATATATATATATATATAGCGGTAAACCCGAAACGAAACGTCGGTATTGACCGGTACCGAAATATACCATTCCAATGGCCAAACCGAAACGGCCACCGAAACGGAATATACAACTATGGGTACACGTGCTAGTAGGGTGTTGCGTGTCTCCTTGGGATTAGTCGAGATGCGCATCTCTAAGGAACGCTGACCCGGACACCTATGGTTATAAAAAAAACCTCTTACCAAGCCGAAATTCGAAATATTAATAAGCTAAACTTTTTTATGAGAATGAATAGAACATTTCAAAAGGCATTGAGAGTTTCTTCCTCTTTTCAAATTATATTAAAAGTTATTTTAGGTCAAAACTCAATTGGTTTCTCAAATTTAGCCACCGAATTAGAAATCTAAAAATGGGATGTCCTCTTTTCTTTTCTGTTTTTCTAAACCGAAAAATGGGGGTCATTGCAATTAAAAAATTCAAGCAAGGTCAATAGCACCAATAGACATGATGAGAGATTTCCAACGTATCCTTCGCTTTCTGAGATTTGAATCTTCCATTTGGTTTAAGTATTTTATTATTGTCTATCTGCAAAAGAGAACGTTCTGTCTTTAATAGTAAAGTAACTATTTTCTCCATTCTTTTTAGGCTTTCGCTTTCCCACCCACAAAGTCACAATGAGAAATGGACCATTTTGGCCAATTCCTCCCTTAACGTGTTGATTCATTTTTGGCATGAAGTCAAACGCGCTCATTTAAAAATGAAAGCTTCAATTTGAAAGTAACTCTTCAGATCAGAAGGGATCCTCCGTCTTTAGATTCAACGTCACTATGTCAGCATTACGATACAAAAGTTGGCGGGTCTTGTTAGACGTGAACGGTCCAGATTTAACCGAATTTGACTGTAACGGTCCTGATTAAACTGATATGACTAAGGGTGCGTTTGGCTCCCCGTTTTCAAAGAGAAAACTGCGTTTTCAGCTAAAAAACGCGAAACTGTTGTGTTTGGCCCCACGATTTTTAGGCACCCGCGTTTTAAAAAACGCCGAAAACCTTCGTTTTAAAACCGGAGCTGATAGTCAGCTTTTTTGAAAACGTTGTTATTAACTAAAAAATCTTGTTTTCGCACCGCATGTTTTTGTGAAATTAGTTACTAAAATGTCCTCAAATATTTCAATAATGACTAAAATACCAATTGCTCTCTCCATTTCTGCCTCTTCATCTCAGCTCACTTCCACCTGCAGTAAGTTAAAAAAGCTCTGATCTGCAAGAACCCATATATATAAAGAAGAAGAAGAAGAAGGGAAGACTGCAGCTGGGTCTGGGTTTTTGGGTTGGGGTTTCTTGTCAGTGACTGGAGTGGATGGTAAAGAAGAGATTTTTAGTGCTGCCTCTTCTTCTTCAGACGAAGTTTCTTCCTCTTCAGATGAAGTTTCTTCTTCTTCTTCTTCTTCTTCTTCAGAGGATTACTCTTGTCAGGTGAAGTTTTTGATTCACAATGAGATGTGGTGTCACACTATACACGTGTAGCTTCTTCTTTTTTAAAGTGAGATATTTTAGCTTCTCTCAATGGGTAAAAATTGTAAAAATGTATTAATGCTATAGTTCATTCTCGTATAACTGGGGCAAGTCATCGTCTTGAGATCTGTAGCCTCCCACAATTAATCAGACTGAGACTGAGGTGACTGTCCACGTCAATCAAAAAGAAAAAGAAAAACCATTTGGCCCTGCGATCAATTATCTTGAGAAATAAATATTCAGTTTTTCAGTAGCAATATTTCCCAGCTCACATGCGTCAAATACCTGACATGAAAATCATGATAGAATCTATTTGCAATCTTAAAAATTTGTCAATTATCAAAAAATCTTAAAAATTTGTCACTACTGAGCTTGATTTACCTCTAAGGTCGTGAGTCATGACCCTTCATTCTCTACGCACTAAAAAAATTTGTCAACCAAAAATTATTTTTACAATTTTTGACATTGAAGAGATTAAAAAAATATTGAAGAGATTAAAAACATTTTTAGTATATTATTATTATTATCATTTTTATATTTAGCAACAAAATATTGTTATTATTGTTATTATTATTACAATTTGTAAGCATTTGAAAAATTACACTATAACTTAACAGTATAATCAAGTCATTTTCGGTCATTTGTACCCGAAACAACAGTTTTAGATTAAAATTAACCAAACACTCAATTGACAGAAACAACAATTTTTCATTAGTTTTACCAAACGCTTAATTGTGATTTTCAAAATTGTGTTTTCAAAATCGTGATTTTAAAATCGCACTTTTTAAAAAACGCACTTTTTTAAACAGCTAACCCAAACCCACCCTAAGAAATGTGAGAGGCACGAGACCTCCTTATGTAGAAACATTATTAGGTAATGAGTTTAAATTGTGAGTTGGACACCTTATTATAACGAGTCCTTTTGAGATCACCCCTAAGCTTATTAGAACTAATAATTATCTAGTGTGTGAGGAATTAGTTAGATTGGGAGACTGTACATATTCGTGAAATTAGTCGGGATAAAATTTCGGATACCTATATTATAAAAAATAAAAAAAGAAATTAAACTTTTAGTTGTTATACTTTGGGGGTGTTTTCATTTTGGTCCTATGTTTTATAATATTTCATTTCAACCCTTGATGCTTTAGATATATGTTATATTTGATGGGATGTTTCAAGAAAAATAAGAAAGAAGAGAGTAAAAAGATTCAAATGAAGTTGTATAAAAAAATCAAGAACGAAATGAAATGTTATAAAACATAAAGATCGAAATGAAAACACCCCTAAAATATGAGGACCAAAAATGTATTTTTGCCTACAAAAAAAATAGAAACGTTGTGTTTTTATGTTTGAGCTTGATTTGTTTAATAGTAAAACTTGTTTATGCTCAATAAGTGAACATAAACAATTATTTTTCCTGAGTAAAGTCCAAACTGTTCATAAATAGCTCACCTCTTTTATAGCCCTAGTTTCATCAAGGGCATTATAAAGCTTGAAAAGTAAGAGAAGGATGTTAGATGTAGAACTTAGAAGGTAGAACTTTCATAAGGAAAGATTCATCCCAAAAGAAAAAAGAAAGAGTTTTACTCTTATTTCATCGATAATCAATTTTTTTTTTTTTTAAATAAAAAAAACAGCTAGTTCAACCCTCTTAAAATTAGTCAATGCCTCTAAATATTTATAATTGCATTTTAAGGGGAAAAGATAATGATAATAGTAATAATAATAGAGATGGGTTAGTATGAATAACATAATTAGAGTGAATGAATGCAGGACAGTCTCAAATCCTAATTCTCATACATGATACAGCCACGATCACATTATTTAAATCCAAACGAACCTGCTTATAGCGTGTTGGAATAAAAAACCTGCTTATAACATGTTACAAATAATAATGAATTGTCCCTTTGAAAAACTTGCTCTACTAAAAAAAAAAAAACTTGCTCTATTTTTAGAGAGTTAAACAAGAGGTACATACAAGGTTAGCTCGATACATTTTGAGGTCTAAGGCAACAACTTAAATGTGGTCTTATCTCATATTTAAATGTCAATTAAATATTTATAAATAAAAAAATATTATCTATAATTAAAAAGCATTTAATGTTATGAAAGAGAATTTTAACTAACGATGAATTTGAGACAAATTTTGGATTTTTCGTGTTAAGAGAGAGAGCTTAATCATTTTTTCTATTTTTTGCGTGTATGTAAGACTAAAAAATTAAGAGTTTAGAACTCACACACAAGAATATGCATACCCACAAAAAGAAATTTTTATTTATTGATTAATAGTTGAGAAATTTTCATTTATTGATTAATAGTTGAGGCTTAATTAAAATTCCTTCACAAGAGAGAGATACAAATAATACACATCCCAAATTTTCTTCTATTTACCTTCTTTTTTTTACTTTATTTATTAATAATTGATATATCTTATTTTAACTGGTTTACTAATTAATACAAATAATTTTTTTTTTTTTTTTTTTTTAAGTTGGGGCCTTCTCCCTCTTCAGTTCCTTTCCCCTCTAGCTAGGGTCTAGGAGGATCATGTCAGGACAAGAAATTATCAATCTCAATGGTCACAATTTTTAAAATTAATAATATGTTAGGTTACCATATGGACAAATGAAATGTTTTTGTTCAAGTTTAACGTTGGAGGGAAGTAGTAACAGGCCCTCGTGGCCCACGGGGCCAAAATTCAACCTAACTTGGGCCCGAGGTCGCAACATCTAGGCATCTTTGTTGCACCCTTCTATGCACAGGGCCTAGTGTGGTTGAACAACGAACATGGCAGGCCAATTTTGATAGGGGATTTAGAGTTCAGCAACCAACCACCTTGACCTAAAAATTTGCGTTTGCAAAATGTCACTTCCCTTATTACTTGTGCATTTCTTACTCTCCACGTACTGTTGCCTTTACTTTGAATGCAACAAGACATGAGCCATCATTTTGTTGCCTGTAGAACGACACCTTAAGATCATGTCCCCTCCGCTAACCTTAGTGGGTGATGTGTTTTCAGACCATTGTCTTGATTTTTCTTGAAAAGAAAAATCCCACCAACCCTTATCAATTCCTTATAAATTACCCTCCAAAACCAACAGAAATGTATGCATTCACAAACCCTAATGCTCTTCAATTTTTCCTACATATATTCTCAATTTCTTTTCTAACTTGAGTTTCAAAGTGCCTTCGACCAACCATGTTGGTTGGTTTTGACTTCATTAGCAGGTTATCCTTCTCTCATAGGGCTTTGGTTGTTGAGCTTCAAGATATCCAACTACCTCCTTAAGCCAATGCACTTGAAAGTGTTCAAGGTATTTTTTTTTTCTTTTAAACTGATGGATGTCAAGGTATTTTTTTTTTCTTTTAAACTGATGGATGTTAAAGTTAAATGTTGCAAGTGAGTGAATACTTAGGAAATTTTATTATAATATTTTATTACATAGCTTTTACAAATTAATGTTACCAATCAAAAAATAATAATTTAAACATTTATCTATTATATTTTGAAATTCACCGATCACATTCATTACAATCTCAATTTGTAAAATTTATGTATATAATAGTATTCTTATTACCTTCCTAAGCAAATAGCTGGGCGGCCCAAGGCATGTGATGCCTATTGGCACACTTGGAATTTTGCATCGGATATCACGCTTAGTATTCTTTTTTTGATAAAATATCACGCTTAGTATTCATTGCTTGAGTTTTTAATATCTTTAATTAATAATAAATGATTTGAGAAAGCAATGGTTAATTTAACACTTTTTTGTATATGTTAATACAGTGCGAGATCTATTGACCGTTACATCTTAATTATACAGGTCCAACCGTCCAAGGACAAGTATAATGGGGAAAGGGCTTGGGTCCAGTGAAACATCAACTTCAAACTTTTCTCGGTTGCTGGGTTCAGATGTCCCTTCAGGAACCTACCCCGGATAGATAATAGTTTTCTTTTTTCGGTTTGGGACCAGTGAACAAATCTATTATAATATAGATGGATCAGGATAACCAACGATTTTTAGTTTAACCACGTCGATTGGATTGGTAAATGGCGGAAGTGAAGTGAAACACAAACAAAGCTGATTGTTTTAATTAATCTTGTCATATATAAACAACAATAAATTTAGATATAAAATGATCTCTGATTATCTGACCTGATAAAAGTTTTATCATAAAACGACAGATTTTGAGGATTCTAGATTTTCTAGTTGGTGCGTATTTTTTCTCCCACGTTTTTTTTTCTTTACAAGTGGACATCCAGACTCCAGTGATTGTTTACGATATATCTGTTGTCTTTCTTTTACATTGAGGACAGAGAAGAAAGAAAGAAAATATAATTAAATGTTAAACCAAAATGATAATTAAGTATGTTAAACCAATGATGGGGTAGGTTTTTCGTTATAATTTTTATCTGTTAAAGACTGAAAGTCTGTGTTTATATTATATGTCAAATGTAGTACAAGAGAGAGCCTTTATATAGGCAGAGGTAAGAGTAATGCACAAGTAAAAGGAGTTCTATACAAGACAATATATTGGGCCTAAGACCCATTGGACTTATATTCTAACATCCCCCCCTCAAACTCATGGTGGGTGAACAGACACCAACTTGAGTTTGGAAATAAGATCACGGAAACGGCCTGGAGGCATAGGTTTGGTAAATATGTCAGCTAACTGGTCCTGAGAAGATACTGAACGGAGCTGCAAAGTACCCTGTAGTAAGTAGTGACGAGTGATGACGAACAAAGTGACGAGTCGATCTCAATATGCTTAGTACGCTCATGGAAGACGTCATTGTGGGCAATTTGGATGGCACTTCGATTGTCACAATGGATCGGAACTGCAGTAGAACAATCAATGCCTAAGTCCTGGAGAAAGCCAACGTAACCAAAGGAGCTCAGCAGTGGTGTCAGCAAGTGCTCGATATTCTGCCTCAGTACTAGAACGAGAGCAACAACAGATTGTTTCTTGCTGCGCCAAGAGATGAGGGAGTCACCAAGAAGAAAAACAATACCCTGTAGTGGAACGACGGTCAGTAGGATCCCCTGCCCAGTCGGCATCAGAATAAGCCTGAAGAGTGAGCGACGACTGAGATGAGAAGTGAAGTCCATGAAACAAGGTGCCTTTCAAATACCGAAAGAATCCGAAGTACAGCTACATAATGGAGAGACCGCGGTGCAGCCATGAACTGGCTAACAATGTGAACAGCATAGGAGAGATGTCTGGTCGAGTGACAATGAGGTAAACAAGACTCCCAACTAATTGTAGAGGGTAGCATCAGGAAGTGGTTCTCCATCAAGTGGTTCTCCATCATGAATATTCAGGCGATTGTTGTATTCAATGGGTGTGTCAACGATCTTGCTGTCCGTGATTCCAGCTCGAGAGATAAGATCAGATGTGTACTTGGCTTGAGTGAGATAGTAACCATCGGAGGAGGAAGAGACTTCAAGGCCAAGAAAATAACTGAGATGACCCAGATCCTTCATCTCAAAATGCTGACCAAGAAAGCGCTTAAGATCCTGGATGCCCTGCACATCATCACCAGTAATAATCATGTCATCTACATACAACAAGAGAAGGGTAATACCATGATCTGAGCGTCGGAAGAACAGAGTTGAATCATATGAACTAGCTGAAAAACCATGCTGAGAAATGGTGGAGCTGAACTTGGCAAACCAAGCTCGTAGAGCTTGCTTAAGACCATATAGTGCCCGACGTAAGCGACACACTTTGGGAGAAAAGCCTGGAGGTTAGGAGAAACCAGGAGGGACTTTGGGAGAAACTTCCCTGGAGGTTGAGTTCTCCATTAAGGAAGGCATTCTTCACATCCAGCTCTTCATTCTTTAGAAAAAGTGGCTCAATGTAAGGGGAGGCAGTTCGAAGGAAGCGATAACTGAGATAAAGACGATACGAATAGAGGAGAGAGCGAGCCACCGAATTGCGATAAGAGTACGAATAAATGGCGAGCCATCTCCAAATGTCTCCTCATAGTCAATGCCATACTCTTGAGAGTGAATCCCTTGGCAAACGAGACGAGCCTTGTAGTGATCAACAGTACCATCTGATCGAGTCTTGATCTTGTGTACACCCCACTTACAACCAATAGCAGATTTACCAGCTGGCAAATCAACCAGATCCCAAGTACCTGTCTTTAACAATGCATCCAATTCTTCTTTCATAGCTTGCTGCCATAAAGGGTCAGAGGAGGCCTCACGAAAGGTGTGAGGTTCATGTAAGGTGGCAAAGGGCAGAAAAGCAGTGAAAAATCACGACGAAGATGAGAGGGAAGAGTACTTACCCGATGAGAGCGACGAGGCTCAGGAGCAGTAGTGTTGACAGGATTCGCAGCAGGGGCAGAGAGAGGAGACTCGTCGAAGGTAGGATCGGCTGTAGGAGACTCATCAGAAGAGGGATCAGCAGGGGGAGACTCGTCGGAGATGGGATTAATTGAACTCACTCAGCAGAGAAGGGGAAGGAATCTCAGGGAAGAGATTTGGTAGAGGATTAGCCTGAGATGCTGCTGAGAATCAGAATTACCTGCAGAAAATAAAGGTAAGGAATAGAACATCTTGTGTTCCCAGAAGACCACATGCCGAGAGACTCGAAGACGCTTTGGCGACTGGATCATAACAACGGTACCCCTTTTCTTCAAGGCCATAGCCAAGAAAACAACATAGCTGGGAGCGGGGTTGAAGTTTAGTGCGCGCTCATGTGGTTGAAGAAGAACGAACAAAACAGACACAACCAAAAACCTTGAGTAGACTGTAGTTTGGAGCTGTGCCAAACAACCGTTCATATGGTGTTGTGTTTTGAATGACAGGTGAGGGGCATCGGTTGATGGTGTATACTGCAGTGAGAGCAGCTTCACCTCCAGAATGAGGCAGGAGTGGAGGCTGCATTGGTGAGAGCCCTAACAGTATCTAGGATGTGACGACGAGAGTTTACGTTCAGCTCGTCCATTTTGTTGTGAGAGGTGCCAGCACAAGAGGTATGAAAAACAGTTCCATAGTGTTTAAGAATTGTAGAAAAATCTGTTTGTCTATATTCTCGTGCATTGTCAGAGCGAAATACCTTAATAGCTTTAGAATACTGAGTCTGAACCATTTTAGCAAAATCACGATATATTGTGAGAACTTCAGAACGATTTTTCATTAAATAAATCCAAGTGTAACGAGAAAAATCATCGACAAAAATAACAAAATATCTTGACCCCCCCACTGTGGGAACAGGAGAGGGCCCCCATACATCTGAATGTATAAGATCAAAAGTTGCAGAAGCAATAGACTCACTATTATTAAAAGGTAAGGCAGGTTGTTTGCCGAGCTGACATGGCATGCAATCAAATGGACTGGAAGAAACTGAACCTAATAGACCCCTAGATACTAAGGTTTGAATACGAGGAAGAGAAACATGACCTAGACGAGAGTGCCACAACTCGATGGAGGCAGAAGCAGCAATAACAGGGGCGGAGACTGATGAAGACGGAAAGTGAAGGGAAGTGAGCTCAAACAACCGTCCAACCTTACGCGCGGACCCAACGATCTGCCCCGTCCGAGAATCCTGCACAAGACAACCACGAGAAGAAAAGAACAGGTTTAAACCAAGTTCGGTTAGTTGGCCAACAGATAAAAGATTAAGATGCAGTTTAGGAACACAAAAGACATCAGAGATAGATAAGTTAGGGGTAGAGATGGAGCCAACATGACTAACAGTCATGGCGGAGCCATCAGCAGTGGTAATAGTAGGTAAGACAGGAGGAGTGTGGGCATTTGTGAGGTGAGGATTGTCCGTCATGTGATTGCAGCAGGCAGAATCTAAGAACCATTCAGAAGAGATACCTGGTGTCATAGAAAGAGCAGAATTGGATGCACTGGAAGACAAAACTTGAACCTGACTGAAGAGGGCTTGTAGATCTGCTATGCTGTAAGTAGGTGTAGTCAATGAGACAGGATCAAAAGATGCAGCATCGGATGATGGTACAGACTCAGAAGCAGTCAAGGCTGCAGAGCGCTGAAGAATGCTGGCACGCATGTTACATCGATCAATAGTGTGACCGCGATGCTTGCAAAAGGCACAAATAAGATGATAATTCTTTTGATTGGATCGCCTATGAATAGGCTTAGAAATTTCACTTTGAGTCATAATGAAATCTCAACTGCAAAAACAGACCACAAAAATGAAATCAGCACGAAAAACTGGGTAGGGAGCACCTGGGTTGCAAAAAGTCAACTCTGGAAAAAGTCAACTCTGCTGGTCAAAGTCAACGCAAAAAGTCAACTCTGGTCAACGGAAAAGTCAACGCTTGGTCAACGCAAAAAGTCAACTCTGGTCAACGGAAAAGTCAACGGTCAACTCTGGTCAAAGTCAACGGTCAACGCTAGGGCTGACGTGGCACTGTGCTGACGTGGCAGTAGCTGTCTAGGGCTGACGTGGATTAGGGCTGACGTGGCGTCCTGGAGGCGTGACACGTGGCAGAGAGGAGGTCTGACGCGTGGGTGCGCGTGGGAGCGCGTGACGGCGCATCGGATCTTTAGACGGCGCGTGAGGGCGCGTCCAGTGTCCAATACCGCCGTTTTTTGTGCCGTTGAGTCGAGAATCTTGAGATCTTTCCAACGGTACCGGCGGTGTCTTGATCGGAGTCCGGGACCGATCTGGTGTCTTTGTGATCGGAGTCCGGGAACGGCATGATCTGAGGTGGCAGGCAGTGTTGGCCTTTTGGCGCGATTTAGCACTACGACAGCGGATTCCAGATCGGGGGTCACTTTTGGTCTTCTTGGCAGCGCGACGACCGGATTTCGGACAGGAGAGGTGCCGGAGATAGCTGAGGCAGCGGAATAACGCCTGGAAGGACTTAGGACTGCACAAAATTAGAGCCTTAGCTCTGATACCATGTTAAAGACTGAAAGTCTGTGTTTATATTATATGTCAAATGTAGTACAAGAGAGAGCCTTTATATAGACAGAGGTAAGAGTAATGCACAAGTAAAAGGAGTGCTATACAAGACAATATATTGGGCCTAAGACCCATTGGACTTATATTATAATATTATCAAACAAAAGAATACAAGACAATATATTGGGCCTAAGACCCATTGGACTTATATTATAATATTATCAAACAAAAGAATATGGGAAAAAAAGCTCTCATAGTCGACTCGAGAAAGCCAAGTGTTAAATCCGATGGTATATCTTCTATGAAATTATCCCAGGAGAATACAAGAAAGCATGCAGTGAAAATTATGTGCTAAACCAAAATGCATTATGTAAACCAATCGTGTAAAGGACTAAAAGGGTGTTGAAAATATGATAAAAAGTTTTTGTCCCAAACCCAAATAATAGTTTTATAATTACGTTCAATGCACGGGATGGGATGAGACAAGTTGGGGGTGCTTGTAATGTAGATAAGATAAGTTCTAATCTTCAAAATAGGCCCCATGTGATTATTTCAAATAATAATAATGAAAGATCATAAAGAGATAAAGGGAAAACTGATCTCATTCGTGATCAATCTGAAGCTACAAAACTCAAGTAAGATTCTTAGAAATGGATATATTTCATGGTTTAGAATCTTTAGATTAAATACTATAATTTTAAAGATAAATTTAGCATCACATAAATCATTTAAAATTTCAAATAAGATTAGCACTCTTTACCTTGTTAGATATAATAAATAAAATTTTAATTATAAAATAAATTCTCTCTATTTGAGGTGTCACGCCAGCATTGCATGGGGAGATTTGGTCTTATCTCACGACTCAAACACAGCATCAAAAGAGCAAGGGGGATACAGCTATGGGTAAAAGATAAAATGGCAAAGTAGGAGCAACTATTCTATAATGGACAAAGTTTGGTTACAAATCAGTTTGTAACCAGCTCATTACAACCCATTACGTGTCAACTAATAAGATCATACACGTTTACTTTAGTTACATGATCTATTTAATGAGTCATGTGACTTTTTAAAATAATGTATGTGGATGATCATATAAGCTGTCACATACTGGGTTGTAGCAAACGGGCTACAAACAAATCTTATCCTTCTATAAAATATATATATATATATATTTTATATATATATATATATAATATATATATATATTTTGTATAACACTATAAAATATATTCTACTATTTCAATAAAAAAAAATTCTATAAAATATATGAGCTGTTTCTGAGCTTGCATTTGGAAATTAAAATTATATTGAGTTGGATTGAAGCTAAGCCAAATGGAGGATTTAGGAGTTAGGACTAGAAGGGAGAGCTCATCAAACCAACATATATATTTTGAGTATAAATTAAGTAGCCTTAACCTTGTTGTAGTTATTATATAAAGTCTGGATATTTTTATATCATGTAGAAAATGTCAAAGATCCAAAAATGTCTGTCTCACTTAATTATGAGAAATGAGAATCAGTTGTTTGTATATGGAAGGTGCGTAAATAGAGACAGCACATAGACAAGAAGCTTCCTAAGCACTAACGTCCCAACCTCAACTAAGTTAAAAGTTTGTGAAAGTGTAGCTATCAAAGTTTAGATGGGAGCAAGACTCTCCCTAACAGAATCTATTTGATACCATATTTGTCTCTCTTTTTTCTTTTCTTTTTTTGCTGATCAAGTCAAAAAACTTATCATTAATCAAGATTGAGTCCATCTCTCATCCATGTCTCTTTTGGCAGTGGGAGGGAAAGAGTCTTGGTTACAAAAAGCAAAGGTCTTATTAAGAGCTGTAAATTTAGTTAGAGCATGAGCTACATCAGTAGTTTTCCTACTAACCCAATGAAAACATAACTATTAAAATTCTTAATTAAAGAACAAACATCTTGGCAGAAATGAGCAATTGCCTAAGGGCATTTTTCATCAATACAAACAAAAGCATCAATACACGCCTTGGTATCACCTTCAAAAGTGATATTGGAAAACTGATAGAACTCAGCCAACTGTAGAGCCCATAATAAAGCAGTTGCCTCAGCAATGACTAGAATGAGAGAATGAACTTTCTTAGTTCCAACCATAAGAATTAACCCCTTCTCATCTCTAACAACCATAGATAAAACAACAGCATTATCCAACAAGGCAACATCAGTATTGAATTTAAATACTCAGGTGGTGGCTTTTCCCATCTTGGCAACATACATTTTGGCTCAAAGGCAAGCACATGTTCCACTTGCTAATAGGAGAGGACTCACTTGGGGATGGGGGTGAAATAAGGGTCTTATTTTGGAAAAGGTAAGCCCTAGTTTGCTTCTGTATTTGAGAGTAGTTGGATGGATTTTGAGATGACTGGGGTGGAAAAGTAGTTATAAATTAATAAGACTGTGCATTTACAAACAACAATCCGTTGTAGTCTAGTTGGTTAGGATACTCGGCTCTCACCCGAGAGACCCGGGTTCAAGTCCCGGCAACGGAATTCTTGTTTTGTAAAAGTAATTTTAGGTTTAGGCTTCGCTTAGTAAATAAGTAAACCCCCCCCATCTTTGACTAAACATTTTACAACAAAGAAATTAAGATCGAACATTTTAATTGCTTACTTTTCTTATTGTATTTATTTTTTTGGTTTGGAACTTAAATCTTTATCAACATCATTGTTTTTAACTTCTTATTTGGGTTGATTATCTTGTTATGTTAATCAAGTCTTTAATTTCTCAAATTTCGTCCAAGGCAATAACAAAAAAATTGGCATCATTTTTTAGGCGATCTCATGTAAGCTAGAGACAAGTCCATAATTACAAACTGGACAACAAACTACTTATTTATTTATTTTTTTAAAACATATTAGATTTAGATGTTATATGCAATCCTTTAAATCCTGAATCGACTGTGGAAGATAAAAATTGTAGCGCTGTTCAACAATTTTTGTTTTCTGGACAGGGTTCTACTCGTGCATATTCAATTCCATTGTTTAAGTTCTTAAAAAAAAATATTGGTTTTAGACCCTATACATGCTCCTTTGCTCCAAGAATCAGGCTTAAGAAAGATGGATTCTCTTGGCTCTCTGATACAATGGAATAAATGAATTTCTATAGTTCAGCATATATATTTAGATAGTTATACAGCAAAATTTTTCGTTTAAAATAAGAAAAAAGAAAAGCCATTTAATGGAAGTCTTTCTATTGCTAGAAGTGTAATAAAACAATAGATGACAAAAGTGTTAAAATGAGGTCGCAGATAAACAACATCCTTGTATCTCTCAAACCACATATACAATACACCGTTCTCATTACATCAACCTTTATTCAATGCATAATAAAACACGCAATGATTGTCACTGATATGGAAGTTTAAATATTGGGCTAAATTCTTTACCCTGACCATCCTCTCTGGGAACCTCCAGAAGAATGCACATTCAACCTGTCAAGCACAGAATTAAAATCAACAGGCTGCCCACTCTCCTCCATCCTCTGAATCACGCTCGCAACATGGTCACCCCTGAAACCCATGCTCACCAATTTCTCGATCAATTCACTATAAGGATGGTTGCGAAAGAATTGTGAATGGCTTGGATTCCTGACCATAAGATTGGGCCCTGTAGTTGGTTGTGGATTCTGATGAGAAACACTTGTTGGAGGATATCCACCTTGAGTGTAGTGTGGAGGTTGAGGTGGATGATGTGATCTCCCTTCACTGTCATACATCATATATGCACTCCCTGGAGGAAGTGCAGGCTGGGTTCCAGCAGCTGCATATCCGTCACCTGGTTGTGGCCCAAAAGTGCCCTTGATTTGCTGAGGCGGCTGCTGCTGCTGTGGAACTGTTCTACCAGCTCCCGAATATCCATAAGGCATGGCATCAACACGGCTGGAGACAGGTTGAGGCATTCCTGGAAATGGTACTTGCATTGGCATGCTGCTTGGTAGCATCTCTGGAGGTGATGGGTTTGTTGGTTGGCTTGGAGGGTAAGACGAGTAAACTGTTGTTGATGGGGGCCTGATCTGGGGTTGCATTGAGGGCTGCTGTGGTTGTTGAGGTAATTGCATTGAGGGCTGCTGTGGTTGTTGAGGTAATTGCTGGGGCCATTGCTGCTGATACTGAGGGAATTGTTGGACTGGTGGCGTCTGATTTACTTGAGACTGTGTTGGTTGTGGTGCAACCCTAGAGATGTCCTGCAGTTGGGGTGTTCGGTACTGAGAATCAGAAGTTGGATATTGACTATGTGTGTGTTGGGTTTGGTGGGTTTGGGCTGGTGGATTTGGTAACTGAGTTGGAGGGAGATAATAGGATTGTTGTTGCGTTAGATTCTGAGGTGGTGCTTGTGGAGGGGGTGCCACAGGCTGTTGCTGTGGCGCTACTTGGTGTGGCAGGGCAAGAGCTAATTGCTGGTTATGTGCATCAGATGTGTTATCAGTCTTTTTGGGATCAGCAGCTGTGGCTGAAGTTTTCTCCTCACTGGATTGGGAGTGGCTTGAAGAAGATGACTCTTTATGTGCAAGCTGAAGCTTGGCTAATTCTTTCTGGGTCTCAGCAAGTTCTTGTTTGTCTCGTAGAATCTGTACAGACCTGTGGACCTGCAGATCACGGCATATTATCAGGAAAAGAAAACAGTAAAGCATGTCAGTGGAGATTAGTTGAGCCTGCAAAATAACAGCAAAGCAAAGTGCTTCCCTCCCAAACACCAAGGTTGTAAAATATCTACTGCTCCATATCAGGTCCAACTTGGCAAAGAAAAGACATGATACATCTATCTTGCTTTTCAAAAGTAGGTATGTAAAAAGATTGGTCACATAATGGCACCAGAGACTTCATCTGGGAAAGAAAAGTTCAAAACGTTTGGATATCATCACTGTAGATTTTTTTTTTTGGATCAATAAAGACAAATATTATTAAAAATACTGCATGTGTGCATAAAGCATGAACACAAACAGCCCAAAGCTAAGTCAAAGTACTTCACCTAAGGATTGAACTAGGGACACCCAGCCAAGCCTAGAGCCTTGTGCCCCCCTAGTCAACCAACTAGACTAGCACTTAGGTGATTTGAAATGGAATCCCAGATTCCATAGTTACTGTCACACAAGACTCTTTCAAACGCATCAATGGATGTTGATGAGAGCTCATTAATAAGCCCATTGACAGCTATGAGGCATTAATTAGAAAAGCATGCCACCCACTCAGACAATATCCATGCCCATCCACTCGTATCTCACTATATCAGTGCCATTCCGTTACAAAAATTATCTTTTTAAAATTACAGATACATACAAAAGATGTATTAGATACGAATACAATGACTTCTAGTAACCATTCCTTTCCCATGTATGCTACTAGTTTTGAAACTTGACAATCATGTAAAGCTCAACATCAATGAAGAACTGGCACCCCAACCCTCCCCTCTTAAAAAAAAAAGGAACAATAAAATTTGCACGCATAAACCATCCTTGGGGAATTAATCACCTAAATATCAACTAAGGGATCGCCATGAAATTGAAGCATGCCATATGTTTCAATTATCCACCATCATCATGATCATGCTCTTTTTTTAATAAGCAGACGACCGTGCTCTGTTTTGTTATGCAAATACACTTCAACCTTTACATATTAAATGAAATGATTATAATTCCACAAACTCTGCAGCAAACAAATATAAGAGTACTTCAAACATTTCAAGAGGTCTTATTTTTTTTAGGTTTTCCTTGACCACATGCTGGAACAGTTAAACCCCCTCCCCCCAAAATAATCTACAAGCTGTCATGTAAGTACCTCAGTTAGGGTATACATATAGACAAGCAAAAGACCAACTAGGTTTACGATTCAACAGATTATTTATATACAACACTTCTCTAATAATTAAGAAAAAAATGTTTACATTGCGATTAACATAATTAAGGCATACTCCAACAAAGTATCTGGTGAATGTGACTTAGATGAACTAACTACCCAATTTATTGAAATATTTTGTCAAGCTCTCACTCCTCCTAGTGCTACATGAACAGGTTAATCAAAGTATCAGTGGAGAAAGAAAGGTTTTCCCAACAGCTTTATTTACCCACACAACAGAATAAATTTAGCCCCTAACAATCCTTTGACGCAAACAGGAAAATTTCAGAAAAAACAAAGGAAGCCTATGATATCATAAAGGTCCTATAATGTGAACGTGCAAAGGTGCTGCATTTCATATCTCAAAGCAAACAAATTAAAGAATATGCTCCTACTTCAGAAATATAAACTTTTGAAATTGTGACTCACTTCTTGAAGATGTTTCTCAAGAGATTTAAGCTTCGAATCGGCCTCTCCATGATCACGAATTAACTCCGACCGCATTTCTCCAATTGATTTATCAAGATTGTAGCAATATAATTCCAACTGCGACAGCCGTGAACTGATTCCCTCAAGAAAGCGCATAAGGTTGTCAGCGTACTTTTTCATACTTTTTTCCACAGTTGCAATCACATCTTGGCCGAAAGAATCCTCCGGCTGATTATAGACTGAAGGAAACATTGCCGGTCTTGAAATTCTGCTTTTCTGAAAATCCTGCTCCAAAAGAGTACAAAGCAGCTACCTTGTAAGTAAGTGGTTGTATACAAGATTTCTTTCATAATCACTTTAAAAGCATTAGACAATAACAACAAGTAGATAAAATGCAATCCTTAAAACCTTGTGAGCAAAATCTTCGAAGATTCCCAATCAGTAGAAACTACCAAAGCATGAAAAAGTAGAAGCACAAACATAGTATAACTAAATTTCAAATGGGAATTTTCAGCAAAGCTTGTTACCCTTTCAAATGCAGACATTCAATTACACATTAGAGTGTACGTAATATAAGAAACCAGCAACACAATGCAACATTATCACTGCTCAAAATGAAAACCCATATTTTGGGGCAAAAATAAACAAAAAAAAATCCGAGAATTTACTAAGTTCAGCTAAAGGAAAAGTCTCTGCCCCAAAAATTTATAATTTATTTTTTTAAAAAAAGATTCTAGGTTTTGGAACTTAAATTTCTTTCCAAATATAGAAACGAAAGCTTTTAAGTTTAACATCCACAAAACATAAATAGCATACAAAAAAATTCAATCTTTACAATTCAACCAAGCAAAAACCCAATTAATTCTCTCGAATTATCAACACGATCCTAAACCCTAATCGCATTTCCAACAATTCCCAAACTTAGATTCCAGAGATGGCACTATGAAAGAGAAAAAATGACATTGAACTCCAATTTTGAGTGAAACCCTAGAGACTAGTGAAGTGTAACAGTACCTTGGCCGAATTGGAGCCGATGACCGGGTCGGTGTGGCTTCCATTCGAAGATTCCTGATTGGTGTAGTCCTCGTAGGAGCAGAGAATGTCATCGGTTCCGAAATCGAATCCCTTTGAACCCGGGTTGCCCCGACCCGACGATCCTGACGCCATCGATGAAGACTGATAGAATGATCGAGATATGCCCCGAGATTTCTAGAGAGAGAAAGTTAGGGTTTTTTTTTTTCAGTTTCTTGAGAGAGAAAGAGAGAAAATTCCGTTGGGTTTGTTTGGAAACGAAGTTTCGTGGATTTGAAGAGAAAAACGTTTATGTTATTATTGTTGTTTGTGAGTTTGTTTTTTTTATATAGAAGAATGAGAGGAAGATTGTGTGATGTGTTGGGTTTGTGTGTGGTGTGGTGTGGTGTGGTCAGATAAGGATGAGGCTCACCGACCATGCTTTTTTGCAGCTATGGTCTTTGGCTTTTGTGTATTTAATTATTTGCTATTCCATTTGCATTACTCTAATCTGTTTTTGTCTTTCCACGACTCTGCTGCTCTAATCTATATCTACATTCATTATGAGTCTAATCTTTCATTTCTTTTCTTTTCTTTTGATAAATGATATTTCTACCCCACTTTTTTATATTTTCATATTATTTCTTTTTTATAAGTTTAATTATATAACAAATTTCATATATATATATATTTTTTAATTTTTGAAGTGAAAGACGACGATTGGTAAATACTAAAAATAATTTTAGTAGTGTTACTTTAATCATAATCTACTTAAAATTATTAAGAATTTGTTATTTATGTCTTATTATTTTTTTATAATAATAATAATGAGAGATGTTACTTAATGGATGTGGAATTGGGACACGTGCAACATGTGTTGAAGAATGACAGTTGTACGAAATGTAACAATAATGATCGGAAAGTGACAATGTTAATGTTAGACTTTAGACTTTAGAAACTAAATAATGGTGATATCAGGACCATATGTTAACGGGAAAGAACATTCCCAATGAGCCCACCGAACTAGGGATGGCAATGGGCTTTGTTTTGAGGGGTTTTTTTTGTTCGATCTGACACTGATGGTAAGGTTTTGGTAATTTTTTTAAAGTGAATTTAAGGGTTTGGTTTCAAATTTCTATACCTGCAAAGGTTTGGGTTTTACACCCAAAAACCCAAACTCGACCTGATTATACATTTAAATTATAAAATACCCTTATTATTAATATGGGTAAATTATATTGACATTCTCGATATTTGGTGCAACTAGATTCGTTATAAGTTATTTTAACAAATGACATTCCGCTTTAAAATTCTCAAATATAATTCACACTTTGCTCCAAAAATGGAGTGGAGTGTGAATTATTTTGGAGTTGAGTGTCAATAATTTTGGAGTGAAGTGTCAATTATTTTGAAAATTTTGGAGTAGAGTATCATTTGTTGAAAATAGGGTATACCGAGTCTAATTTCACCAAACATTGAGGATGTCAATGTAATTTACCCGATTAATTTTATTTACACAAAAACTAGAGTTTTGTAATAAAGCTTGGTGTGCCTCTCTTTCTTTATCTACAAAATACGTTTAGGTTTTTTATACATTGTTTTTCCTCTCTCTCTCTCTCTCTCTCTCTCTCTCAGATTGGACAATGTCCAATCAAGTAGAGAATCCAATTCTAACTCCTTGTTCACCTAGGCCGAACAAAATATAGTATCAATAAGGATGCTATGAGACCCTTAGGAAACCCTAGAAAATAAGAAAAAGTCTAAAAACTTTGTTCTCAAGCTTGGAGGCTAATTTAAAGGCTCCATTCAACCTGATCAACAAGAGAAAATATTCTAAACGAGATTCTAATAGCTATCTTACAATAAAGGACCCTAATTTGACCTAGAAAGCATTTAAAAATCCAAAATCAAGAATTAAAAATCCTAAACCTAAAATTTCAACAATTACATAAAAATATCAAAATAAATAAATAAATTAAAAATTAAATGACATATTTTTTCCTACATCAGACCCCCCCCCCTCCCCCCCAACTTGGAAAACACTCGTCCTCAAGTTAATATTCGAGGCCTAGATCTCCCATCTTAAGCGAATAAATATTTTGAATACTTCAGTCCCATTGTCTATGTCTATACTTGCAATTAATCAATTGAACTAATAAAGCAACTTGAGATTTTATTTTCCTTGGCTTTCATACAATTAACAAAATTCACCAAATAAGAATTGACGAACCAATCAAATCTTTTAACCCCGATAAAACCAACATATTATAATACTTTTTTGTTCACAAAATCTTCTCTTTGACTGCACTGATGCAGGCGAAAATCACAAGAAGCTCAATATGTTTAATTCAAGAAAAATATCCTTGCACCAGACAAAAGAGAGAAAAATTATTTTTGAAAAATTATTGAATCAAATTTTGCTTTTCCTTGGAGGCTACAAGGATTATAAATACTATAAAAGTCCTAGGGTTGCTGGGACACCCTTGTGAAATGTTAGAAAATAGGAAAAATTGCCAAAAGTCATTTACAGACTTGGAGGCTAATTTTAAGGATCCATAAAACTTGATTGACAAGTGAAAATAGTTTAAAAGAGATCTTAATTGATACCCTACCATAAAAGGATCCTAATTTGACAAGAAATTATTAAAAGCACCTAAAATTAAGTAAATAACAACCCTAAACCTAAAATTTCAAATATTACATAAAAATACCAAAATTAATAAGTAACAAAAATTAAACTACATATTCTGTTCTAAATCACTATCTGGTAAAGTTATTGTTTTGTGCTTAAACCTGATTGAACAATCAATATGAAATTGATTTCAGAATTTTTATTAGATTATTATTTCCAAACTTTCCAATTAGGGATTTGGGATGAGAAATCCCCAATTGAGTAATTAAATGGATTTTAATTAAATTAATATTACTTTATTAAGATAACGAACCCTTACACCTTGGCATTCTAAATTGCTGATTTTTCTCAAAACAATTTATAATTTTCTTATAAAAGTTCCACACTATTTATCTCTCTCTACCAAAGTGTTCTTAGTTTTTACTTTTTCCTATGGATCAACAACTCCCAAAACTGTATTGCGAGTATTGTGTATTTTTTAGTGACATCAATGCACAAGTGATTTAGCTTCACGAGAGGGGGACATCCTTTTTTCAGAACATTTGGGAAAATGCTAAGAAAAAAAAAACTAGAAGAAAAAAAAATTGATGTGGATAAAACGATATTGTTTTGAGTTAAGGTGGCATTTAACAACCACCTCATCACAGCTTATTGACAAAATGACCAAAATCCAAACGATACCTAATGTGAGGGGAGTTGATCAAAATTTTGAAACTTTAGGAGAAAAATAAAAATTTGCCCAAACTTCAAGGGTGTAAATTGTAATTTAGTAAAAAAATTAATTAAAACTAATGAAGATTTTAAATTGTTTAAATTGATTTCTTCAATGAGTTACTGTTAACCAAAATTAACATAAGTTCACACAAATTATAGGTTAAAATTCAATTTAGTCCCTTGACTTTTACTTCAATTGTCAAATTAGACCCGAAGATTCAATTTAGTCCATCACTTTGTAAAAATGACTCACATTACTCCTTAAGGTTTAAATTTATTCAATTTAGTGCCTCACTTTGTCAAAATATTACTCAGTACACAACAAGATCTATTAAAATGGTGCATCTCATAAAAGTTTTCACTTTTAATTTTTTTTTTAAATAAAATTTAAACGGTGTTGTTTGCTAACTAATTTGGATAGAAGGACTTGATTGACTCATTTTTACAAACTGAGAGTCTAAATTGACAAAAAAAAAAAAAAAAAAATCTTAAGGACTAGATTGACTCAAATTTATAAAGTGAAGGACTAAATTGACAAAATTTGACCTTAGGAACTAATGTGACAATTGATGTAAAAGTCAAGGGATTATATTAAATTTTAGCCTCAATTATAATACAAGCTATCTAAATACAAAAAATCATTCCACGTGAAATTAAGACATCTGAAACACTATTTTATTATAAACTCTATTGTAAAAATTTTATAGAGTTAAAAAAAATACTAATCCGATAAAAATTCTAACTACCACAAATTTCTAGAGTCGTCCTTTGAATTAAATTTTGAATCTTCCTTATTTGCTTAGGATACATTCTATGAATTGTATTTTGAAAAAGCTTTCGTATATCTTAAGAGTTAAGTTAAGACCCAATGCGTGTCTACTGCTTCAAAGTAGAGTCAAAGTAGAAAACTGGAGGAACTTAAAATGTGACAATAATAGAACCGCAAATAAAATCTTGGCCATGATGAATCTCAGTCCATTGGAGACTGTTTGGATGATGAAACAGTGCAAGAATTGATTCAGAGCAAACAGACATAACACATAGGATTTTAGGTGGTTCGGCAACTTGCCTACGTCCACATAGAGATTTGTAATATATCTTGTTTGTATAGCTTCATGCTGAGTCAAATTTTTGTGTCAGGAGCACTTGAGAGACCTTTCTCTCAAGTTTATTGTGGTTTTCAGCCTTTCTGTGCCATTTCAGCCATTTTTTGCCCCCTTCCGGTGTTTACTTTTTCCTCATTTTTTATAGAGTTCTTGTACCTGAAATATCTTTAGAACCTTATAGAACATATTTCAGATATTCTGTGGGATATTTGAGAGATATTTGTGAGATTCATTTCGTGGGATATTTGTGAGATATTTTGTGCATTTATGGATGGTAAAGCAGATGTTAGTTAATTTTTGATTTATTCTTGATATTCAATGATCTCGTTTATTTTAGGCATTTGAGTGTGGGTTGTTAATATGTTTTAGTTTATTGCTAGGATTGAATAACAAACATATCCCTAATTCTCGACAGTTGTCTTATGTCAGGAGTTATGCCTTGTCCGAACAGTATATCAACTGCTAATCCGAACAGTAGTTAGTTTTCCTTTTATTTAACTTTTATTTTTTCCGAACAGCTGTAGTTTTACTTCAACACAAATGAGTATTTCGGTTATGATCGAACGATTTCACCTAGTTTAGTTTAAGATTCATTGGTTTCGGCAATTGAGTTCTGATTCGTTTATCACATATTATTTCCAATTTTGCTTCCCATGTTATTCCTCACCCCTATAGAAACTTGTAAAAATTACAATTTATGTTCCTCCAATAGCCCCCCAGTCTTTGCTTTCCCGAGCGCAGACGGGGAAGTGAAGACTGGATTTACTTCGGAACAGAGTAGACTAATATTCTTGTGGTGGTAGCAGATTTGAGATAATATCCTTGAGGTCAAACTGAGACCGTGGAGATACGTTTGGTGTTTTGAACTGATCTCCTACGACCGAGATTTGTTTGGTTTTTCGGATTAATCTCCTGCGACTGAGATATGTTTTGTTTTTTAGACTAATCTCTTGCGACCGAGATATGTTTTGTTTTGTTTTTCAGACCAATCTCCTGCGACCGAGATTTGTTTTGTTTTGTTTTTCAGACCAATCTCCTGCGACCGAGATTTGTTTTGTTTTGTTTTTAGACTAATCTCCTGCGACCGAGATTTGTTTTGTTTTGTTTTTCAGACCAATCTCCTGCGACCGAGATATGTTTTGTTTTGTTTTTCAGACCAATTTTTTGTTTTGTTTTGTTTTTCAGACCAATCTCCTGCGACCGAGATTTGTTTTGTTTTATTTTTCGACCTACCCTCGCCCCCAGACGAGTCAGGCTTGTTATTTTGACCTCATCTCCTACGGCGAAGAGAGGTTTGGTATTTTGACCTACCCTCGCCCTCAGACGAGTCAGGCTTGTTATTTTGACCTCATCTCCTACGGCGGAGAGAGGTTTGGTATTTTGACCTACCCTCGCCCCCAGACGAGTCAGGCTTGTTATTTTGACCTCATCTCCTACAGCGGAGATGGGCTTGTTGCTTTTTGCCTTCCATCCTTGTCTTGAGCCAGCCGATACCATGCATGTCCCATGCTAGGATTTTGTGCTCCAGATAAGAGATTTTTTGCCAAGATGTCAAATTTTGAATATTTTTGTTCCCTGATGACAAAAATAAAACAAAAGAGAACATAAGTATACATCAGTTGATTGAAGTGTTTATGCTTACCACCCTGTGATGAATATCCATTAAGCCTGGAGAAGGCCGAATATACTTCTTCCTTGGTGCAAAAGCTCATTCCTGACATTTGCACGTGATATCTTATAAAAATGATTAGTTCATTGTTAATAAGTGTTCGCCATCCTGTACACTCAAATTATCTTACCGTGTCAAGATAATGGCCAAATCAAGTATAACTAGACAGTTATAATACCTGAGAGCATTTTATCCAACAAATTAGAAATAGATATCGACCTCAAATTGCAAAAATAAACCCTTGAACATATGTGATGCTGATGTTGCAAGTGTAATGAGCCAACATGAGCAAATCAATTATGTAACAGGCAGCTAAATAACACAACAATAACCAAAATAATAGACTCCAGTTGCCGCCATTTTTTATTGTATCTGGAAACAACTCACTTGGTTCCATTTTATATTAGATTTTAACTTTTGATTCTTTATCAAATGAAGTTTTTGTTTTTATCAAAGTTTGACCGATCACCTCCATATTTTCTCTTAAGATTTTTGTCTTTTCCAAAAAGACTACCTGCTCAAGCCATTAAAGCTTGACCAAAAGTTTACTCCTCCTTTTTTTAAGATTTTTTCCTTTTCCGAAAAATATTATCAGCAGATGCCATTAAGGCATGACCGAAAGTCTAAAAAAGAAAGTGGAGTCTTCTGGTCTTTTTCTCTAAAGTACCTTACTCCCATGGTGAGCTAACAGACAGAGTTTCAGTGAGATTTTTACCAAAATTAAAAGCATACCTGTTTCCTTCTCTTGCCAGTTGCGTCCTTCCCGCAATAATAATATAGAGATATGAATTCTGGCTTTGGAACCTGCTCCCTGATGAGCTAAAAGACACAGCTTTTTAATGAAATTTTTAACAAAAGTTTAAAAACCATACCTGTTTCCTTCTTCAAAGAGTCATGTGGGCGTGTCACCCATTTCTCCGAAAATCTTTTGCTCTGTACCCAAATATCACCGCACCTTCCCTTTTTTTCTTTTATTACCCAGTTCTGTTGCTTAACTTTTCCTTTATTTTGACCGAAACCCATTTGAAGATCAGGACCTTTAAAACTGAGACATGAGCTCTCTCTTGTTTTGACCGAGATCCTTCGATAACCAAGACAAGCAGTGGTTTTTTTTATATTGAACCTCTCTCTTATATACCAAGACCAAACCCATTCCTTTATTTTGACCGAATCAGGCCGGTTTGTTGGAAAGTCCAAAGCAAAGCGAGCTCGAAGGAGCCGAGATAGATCAAGGAGAAGCAGATCGGGGTATGGCGGAGTAGATCAAGGCCGAGGAGAGATCGTTTCAAGCTGAGGAAAGCAGATCAGCCGAGGAGAAATAGATCGGGCCGAGGAGAGGCAAGTTGGGTCCGAGGAGGGGCAGATCAGCCGAGATGGCTTGAAGGAGCCGAGCTGGGCCGTAGAGTACCAGACCAAGGCCGAGGCGGGCTTGTCCAAGCCGAGATAGATTGGATCGAGTCCGAGGTGAGATTTTGGCTATTCTTTGAGATTCCGAGCAGATCGGTCCGAAGCCGAGGAGAGACTTGTCTGTTCTTGGAGATGCCGAGCTGACCGAGCTTGAAGGAGACAGATCAGATCGGAGCCAAGGGGATGCTTGACGCATCCGAGGTGCACGATATGTGCTTTGGTGAGTTTCTTCCTTTTTTGCTCTTGCTCTGATTTTGCTTTCCTTTGTTCGGCCTTACCTGTTGTGATGAAAATATCCGAGATATTGAATGGTTGTTTGACATACCTGATGTGTGAACTCGGCGAGTTTTTCTGAAAAGAATTTCTTGAGTCCTTTTCTCTTTGTTGGGTCTGCCGTAATGAGCAAAAATATCATCTGTTGCTCTTGGTTGAATCTCTGAGTTATCTGATGAATTTAGACATCATAGCACTGAAGCTTGAAGTGCAGTTTCCCACAGACGGCGCCAATTGGAGGAACTTAAAATGTGACAATAATAGAACCGCAAATAAAACCTTGGCCATGATGAATCTCAGTCCATTGGAGACTGTTTGGATGATGAAACAGTGCAAGAATTGATTCAGAGCAAACAGACATAACACATAGGATTGTAGGTGGTTCGGCAACTTGCTTACGTCCACATAGAGATTTGTAATATATTTGGTATAGCTACAAATAGAGTAAAATCTTTTGTCAGGAGCACTTGAGAGACCTTTCTCTCAAGTCTCATTGTGGTTTTCAGCCTTTCTGTGCCATTTCAGCCATTTTTTGCCCCCTTCCTTACATTACCTTTTCCTCCATTTTTATAGAGTTCTTGTACCTAAAATATCTTTAGAACCTTATAGAACATATTTCAGATATTCTATGGGATATTTGAGAGATATTTGTGAGATATTTCGTAGGATATTTGTGAGATATTTTGTGCATTTATGGATGGTAAAGCAGATGTCAGTTCAATATCTCCTATTTGAAGTTTAAGTCAGGTGGTGTATTCAATGATCCCTGCACTAGATATTTTAGGCATTTGAGTGCTGGGTTTTTAATATGCTTTTAGTTTATTTTAGGATTGACCGAACAGTATATCAACTGTTTAATCCGAACAGTTGTGTAGTTCAGGAGTGACCGAACAGTATATCAACTGTTTAATCCGAACAGCTGTGTAGTTCAGGGGTGACCGAACACAAATGAGTAATTCGGTTATGACCGAACTAAGAATTCACCTAGTTTAGTTTAAGATTCCTGGTTTCGGGTTTGAGTTTTGATTCGGTTATCACATATTATTTCCAATTTTGCTTCCTATGTTATTCCTATCCCTATACTTGTAAAAATTAGAATTTATGTTCCTCCAAAAACAACTTTTTCTGAATGTATCACGAGTTGTTGACACTATAGATTCTACTTCCTACTAATTTTTGTTTGTCTTTCATGCTTCAAGTTGTGCCAAAGAGAAGTTTACTATCCAAAAGTGGTGTTCTTAGTTTATACTAGAAAAATCATAAGTTTCAAGATCCCAAACATATTAATTTTTGATCTTATGTTTATGCATTGTGTTGCTAATAATAACAAACATATTAATTCTCGATCTTATGTTTATGCCTTGTGATGCTAATAATAGTTTTTTCCTTTTATTTAACTTTTATTTTTTTCTTTTTTACTTCAGAAATTCTTTTCGAACGATTTGCACAAGATGTTTGGCACAGTCAAGATCACAAGATTTATTTGGCAGCTAACTTTAACAATCGCGGTGGTCTAATAATACAATATTGGTAATGCTTATTTTCCTTTTAAAGTAATCTATTTGTGTTCAATTTATATATATAATATTTATATATATATATATATATATATATATATATATATATATATATATAAATATATATATATATTTTTTCCGCTAAATGTTCAATTTATAGTTGGAAGTATGGTCTGTATGCTTAATAATTTTTTTTAAACGTATTTGGAAAATTAACATAGTTTGAAAGTTATTTGGGGATTAGCTTCTTTTGAATTTGGTTTCTTTAAGAAACATGGTGCATGTTTATGGTTTTTATTTTTATTTTAATATGGAATTCATCTCTTCAATAAACAAGTTACACTTAAACCAAATCATGTTACTGGAAGGACTCAATTGTTGGGTCATCAATCTGGAACCGGTACGAAACAATACTATCCCCATCACTATCACCTTTACATCTCACCACTACCACCACATACATATAGATAAATTCGTGTAAATATGTAATGTGAGTGAGAGAATAAGATTATGTCCATCCAAAAACATTGATGCATGATTAATATTCTTCTCATGGATTTATTAACGACTCTACAACGAGGGCTCCAACCTCATACCCATTGTTAACTAGTTTTAGAATTGAAACTAAAAAGGGAGGGTTTGCCGTTGGTGGTACTGAGAGGGAAAAATATTAGTAGATCTGTGAGATTCAAAAGAGACTATTTTTCAACATAAGATTTAAACAAAAAACCACTTAGATTTTTTTTAATGAGAATTTTATTTCATGAATGTAATTGTAATTTTGTGAGCTCTTTCCTACATGCGCAAGGATTTTGCTGCTATTAATAGTCATTGATGGCTCCAAACATTGATAACCACTTAATAACTATTGGAGCCGTTCTTGGTGCTGTTGTCGGTGCATGGCTGAATGACACCCTTGGGAGAAAGAGTTCAGTTAGTTGAGCAGATTTTTTCTATATCTTGGGTGTCTTGGAAATAGTTTGTGCGGGAAGCCCTTGGGTTATTGTTTTGGGAAGACTACTAGTTGTCCAGGTCTGCTCATTGCATCCTATTTGCGTTAATCACATGCATAGGAATTGTTGCATAGGAATTACGTTAATCACATGCCTGCAGTATATTGCCGAAATCTGCCTCGCCAATTGTCTAGGTCTGCTCATTGCATCCTATTTGCTTATGATTTTAGTGGTACAATTTTTTTCCTACATTGCAACTATAACTTTCAATAAGGTATAATTTACTGCTCTAACGTATTTATTTTATTTTATTTTATTTAAGTTTATGATGTCTTGCTTTGATGTTCTATAACATATATGCTTTTGACTTGTTTTTAATTAATTATAAGTTTATGCAGTTTTATGAAATTATGACTTAATTTTCTTATAGATTACTGGCACGTGGAGGTGGATGGTTGGCCTAGGCATAATCGTACTTATAATTCAATTTATTTTAACAAATTGGTTGGAAGAATCTCCCCATTGGAAATTCCTACAAGTAAGGACATTTCCTTGTTAAACTTTAGGATGCACGGCACAATCGTTCAGTAAGAAAGGTACTATTTACTAGTATTGATATGTACGTTGTGCCACAATTCTTAGGTATAAATACAATTTCGTATTATGCTCCTAAACTAGCAGATGGTGCAGATTACCTCATCAATCATACTCATGTATCATTCTTATCTATTTTTAGTATTGCAAGCTTCTTTGGCTTAAGAATGATACGACAGCATGATTGATGAGGTAATCCGCAACGTGTGCTAGTTTAGGAGTATAATATGAAATTGTATTTATGCAGAAGAACTGTTGCACAGCTTGCATGCCAATACCAATAAATAATGCCTTTCTTACTGCATGATTTTGCCAAGCATCCCTAAGTTTAGCAAGGAAATTTCTTCCTATTTGTGCACCATCGGTAGCTGACTTTAACATGTTTATCTCTCTATCAACTTCATTGTCAACCTTAATCCCAACATGGATTTTGTATATAATATTTCGTCCACCTGCCCAATCTCGTTGAGTAAAAGAAAAAAAAAAATTCATAAATTTCAATGTAACCAATAGAAACACATTATGGTAGAGATCCAAACATAAAGCAACGTGATGCATTTGTCCTTACTTGTAGGAATTTCCAATGGGGAGATTCTTGCAGCCACTTTGTAAAAAATAAATTGGATTATAGGTACAATTATGCCTAGGCTAGCCATCCACCTCCACGTGCTAGTAATCTGTAAGAAAATTAAGTCATAATTTCATAAAACTGCATAAGCTTACAATTAATTAAAAGCAAGTCAAAAGCACATATGTTATAGAACATCAAAGCAAGACATCATAAACTTAAATTAAAAAAAAAATACAATTAGATCAGTAAATTATACCTTATTGAAACTTGAAAGTTACAGTTGCAATGTATGAAAAAAAGTGTTCTGCTGAAATCATAAGCAAATAAGATGCAATGAGCAGGCCTAGACAATTGGCGTGGCAAATTTCAGCAATATCCAGCGGTCATGTGATTGACATAAAGAAAATTCAAGAGACACTTTTTAAAGATGAAAGAATAAAGAAAATATGTTTTGAAGATTTTAGAAAATTATTAATTAAGATTAAGGCTCCATTTGTTTCGCTGTAAAATATTTTCCGGAAAATATTTTCAGATTTGCAGGTGTTTGTTTCACTGTAAAATGGTGGTCAAACTGAAAATGATTTCCGTTGATCGGAAAATTGTTTGTTAAAATTTGGAAAACGGTTTACCTCCGTTTTTTTTGTAAACCATTTTCCTAAAAGGAAAGCCTCAACCCCTCCCCCCCTCCTGCTCTCTTTCGCACAACCTTCACCCTCCTTCGTCTCTCCCACACGATAGCACGGCAACAACAACCCTCTGGGCTTCGTCCCTCTAGCACGGCACCCCCGTCGCCTCTCTCCCTGTCTCGCATAGCAAACAACCCCCCCTGAGATCTCTCACACAGAAAACCCCATTGAAGCACGAGCAAAAGCTCGAATTGCCAACGAAGCATGACGATAGAGGCGAGGTGAAGAGCTGCGAGACGCGGCACGGTGCGACGAGGCGAGGAGAACGAGCACGATCACACGAGTTGGGTTTTTTGGTTTTTTTTTTTTTTTTTCAAGATTTACCAGATCTATTGCCGTTGGGTTTGATTGTTGCCGGTTTTGGGTTATGGTGTTTCCGATGAGGGGTTTTGGTGTTGCCGGTGGTTTGAAGTTGATGGGTTTTGGTTGATTTTGAGCTTGATTTTGGGTTTTGTGCGGTGGGTATCAGTGGGTTTTGGGTCAATTTTTGTGGGGGTTTGGCTTGTGGTGGGTTGCAGGGTGGCTCATGGTGGGTTTATGGGGTGGCTCGTGGTGGTGGTTCCCATTTTTGGTCGATTCTGGTGGTTTTGGGTGTGGGTTTTTTGTTGTTTTTTTGTTTTACGTTGCTCCAAACACACAATGTAAAATATTTGTTGGAGCATTTTCCTAGAATGCAAACAAACACTGAAAAACAATCATTTTCCCTGAAATCATTTACAATTGCAAACATTTTACATTGTAAAATATTTTTCAACGAAACAAACGGAGCCTAAGAAAAATACAATGAGTAAAAAATGCATAGACTTCAGGTTCATCCACTTTATAAGAATGCTATTTTTAATTCAATTAAACCATGTGATAACTCAATTGATGGTTTCTCATCCAAAACCATCAATTGGAAGATTTGCAATAAATATTTTGTAAAATAATTCTAATATAAACTTCTCTAAAGATTGTTCATTGATTAAAACAAGAAATCAATAACTATACCAGAAAAATCATAAGACGACAATATACTCTCAAGTAATAACGCAGCAAACAATAATATCCGATGCAATTAAGGTTTTGTATTTGATAAATCTAGGATTCTTACATAACTATAAAAAAAGCCAGACTGAACTTTTGAAACGGTTCAAATCCTAAAAGTTTCAAATCAAAGATAATTTAATAGGTATGAACAATCAATAAAAGAAATTCTTTGAAACACATTTATGATATTAAAAGAATTAATAGTACCTTACAAAGGGGAATCTCCCTTAGTCTAATCTAAGGTTTTAGACTGCAAAGAGAGGCTCCTTAAATTTGACCTAATGAACCTTTAAATAGGTATAGAAGTCCTAATACAACTAGAATTTTCGTAGGTTTAAAATCCTAGATTTTTAGGCTTTACTTGACTGCCACTCTTTACTCCTTATAAGTCCAAATTAGGAAATGCTCGTGAAATATAAAATTGTAGCCCTTCAAAGCAGCCTTCCATCCCAACTTGAATCGAATTATTCCGATATTTAAGCTGCAAGTTATAGCCCAAATATGAAGTCGTGTGCAAGCTGGAATCCAAGTACGAATTGGAACTGCGATTTTTCTTTGATTCCTTGTTCTATTTGGATTGCAATTGAATTGGGCTACACTCTTTGGGATCAATATAACTCACATAAATGGTAAATTTCATGCAATGCAATAAAATTAAAGAATTGTAAAATTTATGTGTAATTCAAAGTATAATGCACAAATTGCTTTGGTGGGTGTTGAGGGCTGTTCACCCCAACAGTAGGTTTGTTAAGAAAAAAGAAAGTGATCGAAAAGGTTGTGCCGGAGAAATTAACTCACAATTGGTTGATCGAGATTGTTAACTTTAGAGAGGGAAGCACAGAGAAACAGAGAGAATAATCTGTGTATTGAGTATTCTGAATAATCATGTACAAATAAAAAAATATATATAGGCCTAGTCTAGTGTACGGTATAGTAAATACATAGTAAACCCTAGGAAACCCTAGACTAGTACAATAACAAATGGTATATACATATTAACATCCCCCCTCAAACTCAAGGTGGTTTGACAGAAGCCATCTTGAGTTTGGAAACAAGATCACGAAAACGACCAGGAGGAAAAGTCTTCGTAAAGATGTTAGCAGTCTGATCAGAAGAGCTAACTGGAAGAAGATGTAGGATGCCAGCAGACAGATGATGACGCACAAGATGACAATCAATCTCAATATGCTTGGTGCGCTCATGGAAAACATCATTATGCGCAATCTGAATAGCACTACGGTTGTCACAATGTATGACAGTCGGTGAAGAATGTGTAACACCCATATCTTCCAACAGCCAACGAAGAGCAAGAAGTTCAGAAGTAGTATCAGCTAGAGCACGGTACTCTGCCTCAGTGCTAGAGCGAGACACAATATGTTGTTTCTTACTGCGCCAAGAAATAAGAGAGTCTCCCAAAAAGAAACAAAATCCAGTAGTAGAGCGGCGGTCAGTAGGATCCCCGGCCCAATCAGCATCAGAATAAGCACAGAGGTCAAGGGTGGAGTGAGCAGAGAAGTGAAGTCCGTGAAACATAGTACCCTTGATATAGCGAAGAATGTGAAGCACTGCAGCATAGTGTGTAGAATGGGGAGCAGATAAGAATTGACTCACCAAATGAACAGCATGAGCAATATCAGGGCGGGTTACAGTGAGATAAACTACGCTGCCAACAAGATGACGATAGAGAGTGGCATCACTGAGAGGTGTGCCATCCAAGGGAGTAAGGCAAGCATTCATCTCAAGGGGTGTAGAAACAACTTTAGTGTCAGTCAGGCCAGCACGAGATAACAAGTCAGAGGCATACTTAGCCTGAGA
>OU015769.1:11299953-11405137 GCA_907173295.1 Fagus sylvatica
TTTTAATGATCGCCGAGTTAAAACTCAAGCTCAATGCCAGGAAATCTTTCAGAAGTGGAGTGAGAAGGCGTTTGCATCACGTAATAGAGTTTAATAGGGAGGAAGGAACTTTTCAAATCCAAACACAACCTAGTCTAACCAGTATGAATAAGGGGAACCATAGGCATGTGGTGAAATTGGGTGATAGAACATGCAGTTGTGGGAAATGGCCCGCGTAAGTCAGCACATCAATGTGTACCAATATATTGATCCATTTTATAGTCTGACGGAAATGCTAGCTTCCTATCAACCACACTTTGCCGCTGAAAGATGCCCCGTATTGGGACCCTGACCCCCAAGATTGCTTCGTCAACGTGGTCGTCCAAAGTCAACAAGAATTCGGAATGAGATGGATTGGAGGGAGAATCAACATAAGCAGAGTTGTGGATTGTGTAATCAAGAGGGGCATAATCGCAAAAAATGTCCTAATGCAATTTCAAATCAAGAAGTGGTGTTGCCCCAAAGTTGGTAAGTGGTTACTATGAATATTATACTTGTATTGATCAATTTTGTTTGTTATCACTTAACATGTCTTTTAATTATGTTCTCTCAACCTTGTTTGTGTTATTTTGGCTTATGCTTTTCTATTTGTAGATATGTTGGATGGATAATCAAGCCCAATCTGAGCAATTGACGTTGGATAATGGTTGAGAGTGATTCGAAATTTTGTGCAAGAGTCTTTTGGTTGCAAATGAAATATTTCTGCTCTTTGTAATAATGTTATGTGTAATAATATTATTCTCTAGTCTCTATGAAGGAATGTATACACTACAAGATGATTTTTTGTATCCATTACGCTTTTGTAATTGTATATGTGCTTGTAATCATGTGAAATGCTAGTATTTGATGGGGGTGCAATTAGGTTTTTTTAATTTTAAATTTTGGAATGGCTGGGAACTGCAGAATTCAAAACAAAGGCATTCCAGTCGACTGGATTTGGAAGTCCAGCCGACTGGATTATAGCAGACCTTAATGATCCAGTCGACTATATTGGTGTACCAGTCGACTGGATCAGACAGAAAGTCCTGGGGGTGTGGTTTCAGTCGACTGGTCCATTTGTAGCCACCTGGATCAAGGATGCAGTCGCCTGGATCCCTGATGCAGTCGACTGCATCCACCTTTTTTCAACCTTTAACTAATTTCGTCTGTAATATTTATATATTTTTTGATAAAATATTATCAAATATTATAAAATATGTATAATTTATAATAAAATTAATTTTATCATAAATATTATTAATTTTATTAAAATTTATATATTTTATTTTTACAATAATAAATATACATTTATCAATATAGACACAAAATAGATAGAAAATATACAGGTATTTATTTAGATTAAAATTTCTATTATCATAAAATGCCTTTCGTTGCAATTTGAGACTAGTTTCGTTGCAATTTGAGACTAGTTTGTTCATAAAAATAGATTATTCCTTGTTTCAAGCCAATACACAAAAGCTTATTAACGTCTTCTCATGGGAGGCCAGTTTGGCTACTGACCCCACTAACATAAATAAAAACTTATCTACATATCCATGAGTGGGGTTTGGGTTTCAGGTGAGCTTTTGAAGTAATCAAAGTTTTACTGACCTTGTTCTTTTACAAGTGACATCTTTTCGTTTCCCATATTTTGGTTGCACCTCACTTGTATTTATGAGAAAAATGTGTCCAGTCCATGATTGTTCTGAAGAGTTTTGATTAAAATAACCTTAACTCTTATTGCATTAGCATGTAATGATGTTCAAATTCTACATCAAATGTTCATCCAACTCAAACCCTTTTATTATACAAAAAGAATAAAGCAAACCCATTTACCATTGCCCACACTCACTTAAACTTCAAATAATAGTTACTGCAATAGATTCATCATAACTGTAAAAGAATAAACCAAAAGAAACCAGCTTGAATAGATGATAAGGAACCAATCAGTTTGACATAAAGTAAAGGTACAATCAGTTTTAATAACTATATGCCCTCGGCATCATCAAAAACAAAAAATCAAAGACAAATAACTATATGCCCTGATTAATCAAACGCTCATTGATTTCCTGAATGGATGTTTCCAAAGTACCAAACTGCTCATCATAAGTCGAGAATTTTCTAGTAACCATAGCTGAGAAGTTGTCGATGCTTGTTTGAATATTTCCCATGCTAGTGGCCAAAGAGTCCAAACGTCCAAGCACGAGTTGGAAGTTGTCCTCATTCATACGAGAGGAGCTAGAAGGTGCGCTTCGAGGCTCTTGATCCTCTTGCATTGGTTCTTCATTCCCTGCAGCTTCAGCTTCAGCTTCATCCATTTGTGCTTCTTCACCCACTTGTTCCATCACAGGTGCATTTCTCTTAACCCAAGTGTCATCCTTAAACTCATACCTCATTTGTCTCATGGTAGTTTCTCCATAAACATCCTTATGACTTACATCTCGAGTCTCTTTTTCACCACTAAAATCTACTCCAAAATGATTAAGAATAGTAGTGATATGGAGACCATATGGGAGGGCGCCATTCTTCTTGTTGACACAAGTCTCCATGTGCCAAGCAATATAGAATGCAAGATCAAGTTTGACCTTGTTGAGAATAGCCCACATTATGAAAAGGTCTAGATAGGAAGTGTATTCGTATGAACCACTCCTAGGAAGGATGTTGTGGGATATGATGTGATGAATGAGTCGGCTTTCTAATGTGAGGTCCGCAATTTTGGGTCTAGAGACTTCTTCAATGTTGGGATTTCCACACATTTGCCTAATTGACTCTAAAGGGTCATACCCTTCAAATTGCACCCAACTATTTGTAGTATAACGTTGTGCACCGGTGCGAGGAACTCCTAATATAGAGGCTAGTGTGGAATGGGGGAGTGAAATGGATTTACCCTTCACATAGGAGCTGATTTTCCCATGGATGAATTGAAAGTGTGTGTAAAAGTGTTTAACAAGAGTGGTGTATTGTTTTTGACGTGTTGAAAGGAAATTTTCCCATCCTTGAGCTTGAAAAAGCTCTCTAATATGAATGTGGTGAGTAGCAAAATAAGGGAAATCAACAATTTTCCCAAAAACTACGGTTCTACGGCTAATGTCGTCATGGAATCTTACCAAATATTCCGAAGAAGCGAAGCTCTTGTCCAATGGTGGAGGTTCATCCCTTGAAGCCTTCGATTTCAGCCTTTTCTTTCTTGGATCTTCACTGCTCACGGATTTCTTTGGAGCCATTCGAATTCAAGGGTTTTGAATTGGGGGTTTTGGGAATGTGATAGTTTTGAGAGTGATTGGGAGTGATTGAGAGTGATTGGGAGTGATTGGGAGTGATTTTCGACGAAAACCCTAAGAGAGAGAGTGAGAAAACTCGCAAGACAATGAGAGAAAATGGGGAAAATGAAGTCTGTCAACACTGTTTAAAAACAGTGAAATCGCAGATCCAGTCGCCTGGACTCCCTGATCCAGTCGACTGGATCTAGGTCAATCTTTTAAAAAGCTTTTAAAACCTTAATCCAGTCACCTGGATACACTATCCAGTCGACTGGATTTAGCTCCAAAAACTCTCTGCCTGATTCAGTCGACTGGGCACACAATACAGTCGACTGGATTAAGCTGGTCAAACTTTTTGAAAAGTTTGACCAGCTTAATCCAGTCGCCTGGAGACACTATCCAGTCGACTGGATTAAGCTTCAAAAACTCTCTGCCTGATCCAGTGGACTGGACACACAATACAGTGGACTGGATTTTGGTCAAACTTGTTTGAAAAGTTTGACCAGCTTAATCCAGTCGACTGGACACACTATACAGTCGACTGGATCAGGCTCCAGTGTGTTTTTAAAATTTTTCTGGGCATATCCAGTCGCCTGGACTCCCTGATGCAGGCGCCTGGATTATGCCCAGAAAAAAATTTCAACCAGTTTTTAAAGCATAATCCAGTTGTTAATATTGGAAAAATGGCTTTCCAACTTCCACCACAGCAATTGGGCATGTGGACATATTGATATCTTCAAATGTTAATAACATAATAAAATCCAATATATTGATCCATTTTGACCATAACAATTTACATATTAACGTCACACCATTCCCATAAGTCACCTTCTCTAGAGTAAACTTAACAATACCTTAAAAAAAAAATCATTTGTCAAATCACAAGCCATACTAATAGTAATCATTTGGAGCTAAACTGATTTCCATTTCCATTTCCAATTGGAGCTAAACTGAGTTCAATAAAAAATACAAATATAAATACATATCAAGTATAAATACATATCAAACTCACATCTGAACCTATCACTCAGTCCCACAACAAGGTTTCCTCTTATTGCGAGGTGGGTTCCTCTTCAGTACAACAGGCATATCTGGTTCTAGCCGTTTTGTACCTCTACCCCTACCCCTACCCCTACCCCTACCATGATCACCCACTTCAATATCCTGAACCAAGTCCTCTGATTGGGTGACTAAGGTTGGGACAACTGACTGGGGCACTGAGGATGGACCAACTGACTGTGTGGGTGAGAATGGGCCAACTGGCTGTGTCGGTGACGATGGGGTAACATCTGAAAATGATGCAAGTGGGCTGAATGTCTGCGCCAAAAAACTGATCGTATGCTCATGGTGGGCAGCTGAGATGGGAGTAGTACTGTGGGCAACTGCGATGGGGGTGGTAGTCTGGGCAACTGAGATGGGGGTAGTAGTGTTGGTAGATGAGATGGGGGTGGTAGTCTGGGCAGCTGAGATGGGGGTGGTGGTCTGGGCAACTGATATGGGGGTCGTAGTCTGGGCAACTGAGATAGGGGTGGTCTCAGTAACGGTGGTAGCATCTCTCAACTGGATGGGAGGCACACTCATACTACTACTCGGATCGGATGGACGTGACGGGCATTGTGCACGTGGATGTGGCGGGCGCTGCGCACGTGGACGTCGCCTCCGAGTAGCGGTTGGAGGAACAGTTGTCTGAGAATTGGTGTCTGAGTCTGTGTTAACTCTTTGCACAGAATCAAGCCGATGCAGCTCATTCGAAGCTTCTAGTGCATTAAATGCCAATTGATATGCCTCTGCTGCTAGCTCCATAAATTTTGCCGGATCCAACTCTTGTTCAGGATGAAACATTTCGCATATTCGCATGTTGCACAACGTCTGTCAAAATGCATAATATGTCAGTAAAAAATTGTGTCTCAAAGATATCCAACATATGCACGGAATTATTAAGTTAAAAAACTTACCATCATCTCATAACAGCCGCTCCTGCGACTGATAAAGCGTCGAGTAATCCGACGGTACCAATCCATATATGGATCATGATATGACATAAGACCAACCATTTTGTCACGAGTGACAACATGCTCACGTCGATGGTCCCATATACTTATGTAATGCCTCCAACGATGCCTCCAATTCTCATGTACCTTACCCCTAAGATCACAATCATGTAGTTTCACATCAGTATTAGCAGGCTGGGGTATGTCTTGTTGCATACCAAATTGACGTAGAGCACGATTAGGTAAGTGCCACTCTACGATCTGGAAACATATTAGAGGCGTCACTGAACGCCATACCTCCTGCCCTATCCGACAATACTCAGGCAACGAACTCAACACATCATCTGTGTATGGTTCCTAAATTACATACAAAAGCTTAAAAATAAAATGCATTAATAAATGATATATGCCCAATAACAATATAATATAATTCAAATTCACCATGTATTAAATAACAATATAATAACAATAACAATGTAATTAAAACAAGCACGTTACCTGATCAGGACGTTGCCGAGAGAAGTCCGATCGATATTGCTCAAGCACATGAGTGGACACATCCTTTATGTCCTTCGCATTGCGCCACCTACAATGGAAAGTATTCATCAATTTGTGCATTTTTCCATAACCTTATTTTCTAAGGCATAAAACATGTTAAATGTTTATACAAAAAACTAAATAATTACTTACCTAGTGCCATAAGGACCCCCTGGCAATGGTTGGGCAGCATCAGCAGGCACTTCAACATCAGCATCAGCATCATCAGCAGGCACTTCAACATCAGCATCAGCATCAACATTAGCATTAGCATTGGCATCATCCACAGCATTAACAATCGGTTGAATAGACTTTATTGCAGGTGATATGTGTGGAAATCTAGACCATGCCCACAACTGCACCAAGATTAGTGCACCAGCAATGTCACATGAGTTCGGGTCAGTGGCTCTACATAACTCTCTATATAACCATGCTAGGACTGCACTACCCCAACTATACCGTCCAGCAGCATCAAAATCCTCCAACATTGGCAAGAACATAAGGTGTACCTTCTCTCCAGACTTGTCAGCAAAATAACTACCTCCAAGGAGCTCTAATATGTAAGCTCGTGTATACTGCTGCACGGTCACCTCATTAGCATCATCCGGTAGAACAGCAAACGTGTCCTGGAGCCACTTCATATTTAAACGTGACCCATCTAACTTATTTGGAGGAGGAGAGACACCAAGTAACTGAAGACATAATCCGGACCAATTTAACTCGGTACTCCCTACCAATACTTCTCCATCAACGGGTAAACCCAACATGACCTCAACATCTTGCAAGGTGATGGTCATCTCACCGTGGGGAAGGTGGAAGGTATGGGTCTCTTGGCGCCATCTCTCAACTAATGCTGTGATCAACGCCCAATCCATTTTTATAAAACCAAGCTTGGCTATGCCATAAAAGCCAGCTCGCTGAAGGTATGGGATAAAACGGGCATGAAGTCGTCCAGATCGTTCTCTTACTGCCTCACGACGACGACAATGTAATAAAGTATACTACAAAATGAAAAAAAATATGTCAATTTATTTTATCACTAATATAAGCAAAAATCAAATAATAAATATATTAAATACATACCAATCCCTCTTCCCAAATTTTGTTGGAGATGTGTTTATCCTGTCTAGTCAACACAGAGGGGTCACTAGGACCTGGATCCATCACAAAACGGCGAGGCTCCATAAGTGAAAACTACTGCAACCATCAAATCAAAGAAATATATTAAATCTTGAATTATATAATATGGTTACATATCTTAATTAAGGAGTTACCAATTGAGAGCAAATTGATCATATTACAACATTCTTTTTCTCTTATTCTTTCTCACTCCAAATTACATTTATTTTTATTCTTAATGACTATTAGGCACAAGCTTTAACTCCAACATATATAAGTATTTTAACACTCAACACAACTTAGATCAACCAAGTTATTATCCAACTTTCTCCTTCATATGTACATTGATCATAAACTCTTACCTATTCAAAATAAAGTACAATGACTCCCATACCCGCCAATGTTTCTCCATTTAATCTCCTTGAAATATATTCGATTCAAGAATTGCACCAATTTAATATTGATTTGAATACAATTTTTTTTATGCTACTCACAACAAAATTAGAATGAATCTTTGGCTTGGTGCTATTATAGTATCTCTGTTATTTGCAATTTTCAAGTTCTTTTAGTTTTTCATAATTTTACCATCCAATAAATGCCTAATCCAGGCGACTGGACACACTATACAGTCGCCTGGATTAGGCATTTATGTGTAACTTCTTCTCTTTTTTTTTTTAAATTTTTTTTCTAAGACAACCTTAAAAAAAACACACAACAAGTATTAATTACTCTTAAAACTTGAATACTCTAAAAGAAAAAATTTCTAAATATACATTTGCAAGGTACAATGTTATAGGAAAATTTTTATTTAAAAAGGGGAGATGAGAGAGAAATTTTTTACCTGATTTCCGGTGGTCACCGGAGCCAATGAGAGCAAGTTGCGACGGAGAGAGAGAGGGACAGAGAGAGTTCAGACCGAGAGAGTAAGAGAGTTGAGACCGAGAGAGTTTCAGCTTTTTAAATTTTGAGTTTCAGCTTGAGTTTCAGCTTCAGTTTCAGCTTCAGTTTCAGCTTTTGAGAGCCAGAGAGTAGAGCTTCAGCTTTTGAAACCAAAGTTGAGAGAGAGACAGTTTTTCTTTTTCTTTCTGGCGGGGAGTTTTCTTCCATTTTTCATTTCATTTTAAGTGGAACTCGTCTCTAGAAGAGACGAGTTCCAGCTCAAAATTTTCCTCCAGCAGTGGCAAATGCGTGGCAAACTGACGTGGCAAAGTGAAGATGAGGTGGCAAGCTGGAAGTGCAACTCGTCTCTAGGAGAGACGAGTTCCAACTGGAACTCGTCTCTACAAGAGACGAGGAGGCTATCCCCCAAATTTGTTTTTCAACAGTATTTTTTTGCAAAATACTTTAAAAAATAATATTATTAAACAAAAAAAATCAGTGTAGTTGAGAGAGAAATAAAATGGGTTTGATATGAGTTGTTTTTAATATGAGTTGTTTTTAACCGTTCAATTTTAGATCCGCCACGTGTCCTCCATCCGGTTAAAAATAAGAGGATTTGTAATGGGAGGAGAGCCTGACCCGCATGTAGGATCAGGGGCGGAGCTACGTTGATGCTTGGGGGGGCTAAAGCCCCCCCAAAATTTTAATTTTCCTTTATAGTTTATATGACAATTAAAGTTTAGCCCCCCCAAAAAATAATAATCAGCCCCCCCTTTTGAGTTTTGTCTCTTCCAAATTTTACTCAATGATTTTAACTAATGGATAATAACATTTTTTTCAAATAATATAAAAAAGTTAGTCTTTAAACAGCATTTAACTTTTTCGAGTGTGTTACAAATACACTACAAACACACCTTTCTTTATCATTTTGTTCATTGGGTCATTCTTTTATATCACCTACAAGTGATTTTAGAAAAACAAAAAGGAAGTATGAAAAGAAAGCATTTTAGCCGTGTGGTCAGCCCCTTGGCTTTCAAGACACGCCTCATTAATTGCTTTAGGCCATCAATCAATTTTCTCTTAACCTTCTTTTCACAGACCACTTCGGCAGCAGTCTACTTCCTTCTTCTTTGTTTTTTTTTTTTTTTGTTTCTTTGCTCTCTCTCTCTCTCTCCGAAACCTGAAGCTTTGTCTTCAATTTTTGAAATCAAAGAAATGGAAAGGCATTATTTGAGAAGGGTGTTCTTGAACCTTTGTGAAGGAAGTGCGTCCAACACAAAGGCATTTGTTATAGTCTAAATGTCTAATCCTTGGGGTTGTTCCGCCGGAAAGCCGTTCGCACCGAGTTTCACTCCGGGTGGCGCGAATCAACCTTTAAGGACAACGCTATTGCGTGATTCTATAGCTTGGTGAGTTTGTTCCTAAACTAATTTTAAGTTTATATTCAGTCTATTTTTTGGGTTAATTATTTTCTGATTTATGTTGGATTTCTTTGAGTAAAATTTTTCTGATTTATGTTGGACCTGTTTGAGCTTGCAAAGCTTCCTTTGGAAGCCTAGTCTTGCCGCCCTTAAAAATAGTTTCAGCCGGACCAGTTTTGAGCAGAAAAAATCACTACTCTTTTGTGCACTCTTTTAGCCCCCCATACAATAATTCCTGGCTACGCCCCTGTGTAGGATCCACACATTTATAGGTTTTACAAGTTGTGAGAAAATAGTTTCATGTAGCCCCTCCAGGAGATATGCATCAGCGAGATGCTAATACCATCGTTACCTCACGAGATTCAAAGGTGCCACTACGAATACTGCTACCGAATTGAATTTCTGGAAGAGCATTCCTATCATGGGCCAATAGAATAAAAACAATCATACCAATATACAAATTGAATTGAAAATTCTTAAATCCTTAATGACATTGTGAGGTCCTCTGTTATTGCCAGAATATGGGTGCTTGCTTTATGCAGGTTTTGACCAAAAAGTGAGTAGAAATTAATTTATTTTTTCTGAAAGAGAAATCCTTCCAAACGCTAAGATCAAATCACACGAATATGACACTTTTTGATGGTCAGAAAAAGTGAAAGTGCTCTCAAGTATAGGATGAATCCATCCTAAACGAGCAATCATATTAAAGATTCATATTTTGTTTCATAATCATCAGAATATTCATGCTTTATATCATTTCTATTTGAATAAAGTTATGAATGACCTTTCACTCGCTTTTTAAAGCACTTTATAAAAAAAGAAGGGAAAACCTAAGGATTTTGTTGAAAATAGATTAGTTCTCCATCAAGATATTAAATGTATTACAAACTGTCCTATATAAAAGATACTCCTGCATTCTTAGAAGAATTACAATGAGTGCCAAGATTTAAAAACATCCCATATTCCTATTAATGAAAGCCTTTAATGTAGAGCCCTCAATCCCACAATAAGAGTTGGACAGCGGGACACATTGCACTCAAGCTGACGATTTATTGGAGTGGGATGGCTGCAAGAACTTTGTAAGATTCACATGTCAGAAGGGAATTTTGTCTGAAAGTGTAATAAAGTAAGAAACAATGACAAGCTCAACACGTCTTCACCTTGGAATTTTGGCACTTTTACTCCTTGAGATAGTTATCGCTTTTGTTGTTTTGGTGCCAGAGTCTGTTCAACTATGATAACCGCCCCTCAGTCCACAAAAATTACTTTACAAAAAGGATATTTTTTTTTAAGTTTGTTAAAATAAATGGGTGGTTGACAAAAAGTCGGCATTACACGTGTCGGACACCCAGATCATAATCATTTTTTACGTCAGAGTTCAGAGCAACCATAAACCTTCCATGCCCCCCAACCAACTTAACCACACCTAAATGACAATGATGCCCTTCTATTTGGAATACATATATAATTAATTCATTTAGCGACCAATATATATATATATATATTTTTTAAGGAGTTAAAAATCATCATAGGGACAAATAGAGTATGCTTTTTAAACGTTAGAAACTAATTACGCATGTTTCAAATATTAGGAACCAATAATGTATTTTGACTTAAAAATAATAATAATAAGTATGATGAGTTGTAACCTTTTATTATAATTATTGATGTATTAATATTATATGATGTAATTGGTGTAGAAATAAAAATGGTATTAACAATAATTTTGGTTATGATTTAGCATTTATTTTCACACGGTTGCAATGTCTACCATGTCAACATTGATAGAGCTCTCCTATTTGTACATTAAATTATTTGAATGAAAAATATATTTAACTTGGGCTAATTTTGCTATTCATGTTCTGAAAGGTTGATTAACAAAATTCTATTTTAACACAAGTTTTTAAAAACATTATATGCTAAATTGGCATTAATACAATAACCTTAGATATATAATATATGTTTTAGATATATAATATATGGTAAAACCATTATATGATCTTGTCATCCTACGTGAGTTTACCAATTCTTATATAGGTTTTTTCTTTTCATTAAATGTTAAAATTGCATACATGACAAAGTAACCCTTCCCAATCTCAAAAGGCAAGGTTATTAGAGGTTGATTATTCATTATTAATTATTATGTCTCTTTTATGAAAGAAAATTTGTTTTTTTTTTTTTTTTAATAGTTGAATTATTAGAACAAGTCGGAGAGAGCTATTGACTACAAAATTCTAAAAAATTAAGACTTGCAAAAATTGGGGGCATTTAATACTATATTTTTTTGAGGGCCTATTTTGTTGTAATATTATTATAAGTTTATTTATTCAATTCTGACATAAGATTAAGAAGGCTAAAATCGGGATTGATATAGATATTGGCATGTTGCATGGTGGTATTGTAGAAATTCGAAACTACCACTCCGCCACTCCATCTATCCAGTATCCACCAAGCTGATCCCGAATATCCAGGCCTTACATAGCTTGTGAAATTGGTGTTGATTGCGTGGTATCATCATGTCCTTACACGTGCCAGGAAATAATTGACTGTCTAATTGAAAAGATCAGCCAATCAGGACTAACTGCTAAAATAGTTAGTCTCGAAAATTTCAACATCCACTATTACGAAATTGTCCCTTTGAAATCATGTCAGAATCTAGAAGGAAATTCCCCTTTTTACTAAAGTAACCCCATTCGATTTATTTTTATTTGAAGCTTTCTCTTTTCAATCACAAAATACATAAACAAAAATAATTTATTCAAATGTCATATTGTGATTAGTATAAAATCATTTTTATTTGGATTAGCGAAAAAAAAAAATCATTTTATTTAAATCACCACTGAAATCATTTTTATTGTATACTAATTACAGCATGTCACTTTAATCACTATGAAAAATATAACGAAATTTATTGTTTTACGATTAAAAGAAAATAAAAGAAAAAGTCCAACAAGAACTTCAATGTAAAGTTGGTAGTTTAATTTTTAGTAAGGGTCTACGCTGGAAAATTCATAATGGAGCTTTGGTGAATGTCTGGAGGGATTTTTGGTTGTCTTCTGGACCTCTAAGAGATATTATTGAGGGCCCTCTTACTCTTTTGGAAGATATTGTGCTAGTTAGTGAGTTGTACAAGGATAATTGTTGGAACTTCAAATTATTGTCAGTTGAACTACCTCTTACTATTCAATATGAGATATTAGGTACCCCTCCCCCCCTCTATGCTAATCTCATGGCTGAAGATATCATAATATGGGCTTTCTCCTCTAATGGTCAATTCTCTTTGAAATCAGCATATTGCATTGCTAAAGGATTAAATCTTTTGAACCTGAACACAAGGGCAAAGCCAGAAAAAAAAAAAAAAAATTTAGGGTAGGCTAATTACAAAAAAAAAAATAATTCTTGACTGGGCTAATTGTCTAATTTAGGGTATTTTTATTTATTTATTTTTAAATATAGGTAAAAAAATAAAAATAAATAAAAAGTTGGATGGGCTACATTAAAGGTGGCTACGCCACTGCCTGAACACTGGAGATAACTGGGTTTGGAAAGTGTTGACTTCCCCAAGAATTAAATTCTTTCTGTGGCTTTGCTCTCATGCCAGTATTTCTACCTGTGAAGTGTTGGGTTCAAAGGGTTTAAATCTTGACCAATCTTGCCCTATTTGTGGCTTTATTCTTGAATCAATACTCCACACTCTTCGTGATTGTCATTTTGCCAAAACTTTCTAGACTGATCTTGGTATTCAAGGCTCAACAATTGATTTTTTCTCTGATAACCTCCCTGATTGGTTGAAAAGAAATTGTCAATCTCTAACTCGTACTCCTTATGGCAATCTTCCCTGGAAAGTTCTTTTCCCTTTTGGTATCTGGCAATTATGGTTTCTGGAGGGGAAAAATTTATTCGGACAAAACATTTGTGAGGATAAATACAATGTATTACGTGTCCGGTGTTTTACCGAACAGACCCTATACTCATAGAGGCTACATATCACGTGTTCGGAATTAAACCGAACACATCCTACATAACGGGCATGTTCTGTTCGGTTTAATATTTAAACGAGAGTGTCGAGCTACGAAATAATAATAAAATATAAAGGATTACTCTGGAATGTTAAATTAAGAACGGATTAAAATATCATTATTATAAAATAGTAAACTTAAAGTGAAATCAAAGCTCATCCATTGCATTAAATGCTAATCAAAATATCAAAGGTAATGTCAGGATTATTCTGAACCAAAAATGGGCTGTAAAACAGAGAGCATTAATGCTCTGAAAAGAAAGAAGGAGGAAGAGGATAAAGGAAGAAAAGAATAAGATATTTTTAAAAGAAAAGGATATATATATACGAGATTCATCCCAAGACAAAGGGTTCCAGAATTAACTTATTCTCTGAGAAATACAGTTTAGTAAAGAGGAAAGGTTGGTTGAGGCATTTTTTCTTTTTAAGTATGGGATTACTGACAAAATCTTCGGAGGGCTATAGGTTAACCCCCACTGGGTTGACCACGTCATTCTAAGTACTTGTTTTCCTTTGTCTTGCAGTTTTTAGGCCCACATTCTGTTCGGGAATATCCTCATTATGTTCGGAGAGGCTCGTATTTGTTCGGTTTATGCACAGGAAGAAACATTTCTACTTAGTGTTAATTAGTTTTTTCCATATCCCGAAAAAATCCCACCTACAATTGGCGCCGTCTGTGGGAATCTTCTTAACACTAAGTTATTTTTAAGTTGATTTTTTGATGGCGCGATCCGGGCCTGCATTCCCTCCACCCTCCTCCAATCAATCAGCAGGTCTCTCTCGTTCTGAAAGGTCTTCCTCGGGGTCATCCTATAGACCCTCCCACCATACCCCACCGTCAACCTCAACCCTCCCTTATACATACACTAATTCCAGTCGATATGTGGAGAGTCAGAGGTCAGTTAGGAATAACCCAAATGCGCCATCCTCGTCAAGGTCCCCAACCCAAGATAGTCAAAGTATCATAGCTGACCTCCAACGGCAGATAAGCGATCTGAAGAGGCAGGTTAGAGATAAAACTCCAGTAAAAGAAAAACTGAGGAGAGGACGTGAGGAAAACAACCGAGAAAACTCTGAAGCATTCTCAAATGCACATTCTGAATCGAAAGCAGAAACACCCTCTCGAGCGAAAGAAAAACCCAGGATCTGTTCACTCTAAGCCTCCTAGTAAGGGCCCCAGTCAACACCCAGGAGGAGATGCTTTGCCGCCCAGGCCCCCAAAGAAAAGAGGCAACCGGGGAGAACAAGGGGCTGTCTGGAAAGCACTCGATCAAATCTCTTCGTCACCTTTCTCCGAGGAGATTGAACGTGCTAAGCTACCGCCAAGATATACAGCACCTGCGTTCGAGATGTACAATGGCCGAACAGACCCCATTGCTCCACATAGGTCATTATCACCAGAGAATGGCCTTATCTCTGCGCAACGATGCCCTTATGTGTAAGCTCTTCCCGTCCAGCTTTGGGAGAAGTTGCTCTGCGCTGGTTCAACCAGATCGACCGAGGTACCATCTCGTCCTGGGATCAAATGGCTGAAGCATTCGTTGGAAGATTCATAACGAACAGCCGAAAACCCAAAGGTATGGACGCTCTTATGACTATGAAATTAGGCCATAATGAATCAATAAAAAACTATGCAGCCAGGTACTCGGAAACTTATAATGAGATAGATGGTTGTGGAGAAGATGTAGCTGTTCCGACCTTCAAACTCGGCTTACCTGTTGATTCTGGTCTGCGTCAGTCATTGACTAAACGCCCTCCCAGCAACATGAAAAAGTTGATGTCTCGGATAGAGCAATTTATAAGGTTGGAAGAGGATAGGGGCAACAGCAACACAACTAAAGCTGAAACTCCTGTTCGGCAGCCAAACTTTAAATCACCCGCTCAGACGAACAAGGTTCCCAGAGTTGCGACAGTGCCAAGCAACTTCGTCGCCCCATCATTCAAAGCACTCAGTACAGTCTTTAAAGAACCGATCTATCGGATTCTAGAGAAGATTAAGGCAGAACCTTTCTTTGTCTGGCCACCAAAATTGCCCGGCGATCCCGCGGCTCGGAATCAAAGGCCCATGTGTTCCTATCACCGTGAACGGGGCCATCTCACTGAGAATTGTTACAAGTTCAAATCTTTCTTGGAACAGCTGGTATCTGATGGACATCTGAGCGAGTATGTGAATCCCAGCTTGACCGAACAGGAAAAGGTGAAGCACAGTGAGAGCCGACCAGGAAGCTCGGGAACAGCCCCCACAGGTGTAATACATGTGATACTCAGTCCTCTGTGCACCTCAATTAACCCGGCATCTTATCGGTCAGATATTCAGAAGGCTTTTCACCTTAGGCAGAGTTACAGGATTTCGGATTCTGCACATTTGGTAACCAAGCTGTGTTCGGAAGATCATGTCATGTCAGTTAACGGGACTATCTCATTCTCTGATAGTGACTTGCACGATGTCCAACTGCCACACAATGATCCCCTTGTCATAACGCTTCGTATTGGAAATTACGACGTTAAAAGGGTTTTAGTGGATCAGGGAAGCTTCGCCGAAGTAATGTATCAGGAGCTCTACGAAAAGTTGGGTCTAGGGAAGTCTGACCTGTCCGAATTCAGTACTCCAGTTTTCGGTTTCTCGGGAGAATCAACAATTCCTTTGGGAAAAACAACTCTTCCGGTGCTGGCGGGACCAATCAACCTTCAAACTGAGTTCATAGTGGTTCAGGCCCCCTCACCTTATAATGCCATTATGGGAAGAAGTTGGTTGCACAAGATGAAGGCCATTCCTTCTACCTTGCATCAGAAGTTGAGATTCCTTACCAAAGATGGTGTCATGGAAATAAACGGTGATCAGGTAGCGGCCAAGCAGTGTGTTCTGGCAGCGGCTAAGAAAAGCAGCCCGGGGAGGGCAAACCCAGCAGGAATATTATGACAATTACAGTCACCAGGGACCGTGGAGGGGGAAAACATCAGACAAGAAGAGACCGAAAAGGTACACTTCGACCCATCTAAGCCCGAACTTTATTTTCAGGTCGGTATAAATCTATCTCTCTTTGACAAAGAATGAGTTGGTGACCTTACTACAAGAATTCCGAGATGTGTTCGCCTGGTCGGTTTATGACGCCCCAGGAGTATCACCTAGCCTTGCATGTCATTCCCTAGCAATGCCTCTCGATGCTAAGCCCGTGCAGCAAAGGCGTCGAAAACTACCTACAGAGAGATCAGATATAATTATGGAGGAGGTCCAAAAATTGTTGGCCGCGGAGGCAATTCGGCCAGTTTTATATCCAACTTGGTTGTCCAACACAGTGGTGGTGCAGAAAAAGAATGGGAAATGGAGAGTCTGTGTTGATTTCACCGACCTGAATAAAGTTTGTCCGAAAGACCATTTTCCCCTGCCCAGAATAGATCAGCTGGTCGACTCGGCAGCCGGACATGATCGAATGAGTTTTTTGGATGCGTTTCAGGGGTATCACCAAATTCCCATGACTTTGTCCGATCAGGAGAAAACAGCTTTTATTACTCCCAGGGGGGCGTATTGCTACAAGGTAATGCCGTTTGGATTGAAAAATGCAGGTGCCACCTACCAGAGGATGATGACCACCATGTTTGGGAATCAAATCGGAAAGACCGTGGAGGTCTATATTGATGATATGTTGGTGAAGAGTGTCAGAAAGGAGGACCATTTGGCTCATTTGAGAGAAGTCTTTGAGATTCTCCGAAGGGATGGGTTACGCCTCAACGCCTCAAAATGTCTGTTCGGTGTAAGATCAGGAAAGTTTTTGGGCCATATCATCAGTAGCAGGGGGATAGAAGCTAATCCGGACCAGATCTCTGCATTAGTGAGCCTTGAAGAGCCCAAAAACACCAAACAAGTGCAACGCCTGACTGGCATGGTGGCTGCTTTAGGTCGGTTCATCTCTCGATCGGCTGACAAGTGCCGTCCTTTCTTTCAGCTGTTAAGGAAGAAAAGAAATTTCTTATGGGATGAGGATTGCTCGGTTGCTTTCCAGGAATTAAAGGCTTATCTTGCATCTCCGCCTTGTTTATCCATTCCTTCTCCGGGAGAACCACTTTATCTTTATTTGGCAGTGTCCGAGCATGCGGTAAGTGCAGTTCTCGTTCGGGAAACACCCGATTGTCAGAGGCCCATCTTTTTTATAAGCAAAACCATGACTGAAGCAGAGTCTAGATATTTGCCACTTGAAAAAGCTGCTCTGGCTTTAGTCCGAGCAGCGAAAAAGCTCCCACAGTATTTCCAGGCTACTACGGTAACCGTACTGACAGACTTACCTCTCAAGGCTTTGCTGCAGTGTTCGGATTTCTCCGGAAGAATCACCAGATGGGGGGTGCAGCTCGGGTCTCTCGGAGTGGAGTATAAGGCCGAGAATTTCAATCAAGGGTCAAGTTTTAGCGGATTTTGTGGCAGAGTTTCAAGGGAAAGGTTCGGAACCTGAGCCAACCAGTAATCGGGGACTGGAGACAACCTTAGTCCCGGCCGAATGGAAGTTGTTTGTAGATGGTGCATCAAATGCCATGGGATCAGGAGCAGGGACAGTGCTAATCTCCCCGGAAGGATTGCTTGTGGAGCAGGCCGTGAGGTTAAATTTTTTGGCTTCAAACAATGAGTCCGAATACGAAGCCTTACTGATCGGATTGAAGTCTGCCAGAAGATTGGGGGTAGACCGGTTGCGGGTATTCTGTGATTCACAATTAGTAGGTCAATCAGATTTCAGGGGAGTATCAAGCTCGGGATGAGCGGATGGCATCATACCTCCGAGCTGTTAAAAATTCGTTATCTGCATTTGAATTCATTCAGGTGGAGCAGATTGGAAGGGAGCACAATTCCCATGCAGATATTTTAGCCAAGTTAGCCACGGCCAAGGAAACTGATATGGAAAGAACAGTGACAGTGGAAATCCTAGATTCTCCGAGCTCTCAGAATGTTGAGTCAGACGTTCTCAATATCACAAGACCAGCGGCAAGTTGGATGGATCCACTGGTGGCATATTTGCAGAATAACCAGTTGCCAGAGGATCAGAAGGAAGCCGACATTGTCAAGAGGAAGGCCCCAGGCTACTGGCTTTCTAAGGAAGGGAGCCTCTACAAAAGATCCTTTTCGGGGCCCTACTTACTCTGCGTTCATCCGGACTTGGTCAACAATCTACTCTATGAAATCCATGAGGGTATCTGTGGAAGTCATACCGGAGGTCGATCATTGGCTCACCGAGCAATGTCACAGGGTTATTGGTGGCCTTATATGCAGAGTGATGCTGTTCGGTACGTAAAGGCGTGTGATAAATGTCAGCGATTTGCTCCAAAAATCCATCAGCCTGCTCGGGAGCTTAATCCTTTATCCAGTCCCTGGCCTTTTGCCCAATGGGGAATTGATATTGTGGGACCTCTGCCCCGAGCGCCAGGGAACAAGAAGTTTCTAATTGTGGCCACTGATTACTTCACAAAATGGGTGGAAGCTGAGCCGTTGGCCCATATTCGGGACACGGATGCAAAGCGTTTCTTCTGGAGGAATGTAGTCACCCGATTTGGGATACCCCGGGTAGTGATATCGGATAATGGAACTCAGTTCGAAGGCAAGGTTTTTAAGGGATTCTGTTCGGAGTTGGGAATAAAGAACTTTTTCTCTACACCCGGCTATCCTCAAGCCAATGGACAAGCCGAAGTATCGAACAAGGTGATTCTTGACGGGATCAAGAAGAGATTAGAGGAGGCAAAGGGTAAATGGGTTGAAGAGCTTCCGAGTGTGTTATGGACTCACCGAACAACTCACAGGAGGTCGACCGGAGAAACTCCGTTCGCCCTGGCGTATGGTGTTGAAGCTGTGATTCCACTAGAGGTCGGCCTACCTACTACCCGAACAACAGAATTTGATGCCGAACAAAATGAGGATAACCTTAGAAAAGATCTGAATTTGGTAGAAGAAAGAAGAGACATGGCCGCTATTAGGTTGACCTCCTATCAGCGTCAGATGAAAAGGGGGTACGACAAGAACATTAGGCCCAGGAGCTTTTATGTTAATGATTTGGTGTTACGCAAGGTGGTAGCCAACACCCGAAATCCAAATGACGGTAAGCTCGGACCGAACTGGGAAGGACCCTATAAGGTAATTTCATTTGCCGGTGTAGGGGCGTACAGATTAGAAGATATGGAGGGAAAGCCAGTCCCCAGGCCTTGGAATGCATGTAATCTCAAAAAATACTTTTTCTGAATAAAACTAAATAGTAAAACGGAGGTATTATTAACATTGTGCTTTGTTTTGTATAGCTTCTTTGATTAGAACTTGCCATTTCAGGTTAATATTTGAGCATCATATCCTAATAACAAAGAGGTTGTTCGGAAGGAACTTAACACTTCTAGGGGAGTGGTTAAGCTTCCTTAAAATAACAAAGAGGTTGCTCGGCAGGAACTTAACACTTCTAGGGGAGTGGTTAAGCTTCCTTAAAATAACAAAGAGGTTGCTCGGCAGGAACTTAACACTTCTAGGGGAGTGGTTAAGCTTCCTTAAAATAACAAAGAGGTTGCTCGGCAGGAACTTAACACTTCTAGGGGAGTGGTTAAGCTTCCTTAAAATAACAAAGAGGTTGCTCGGCAGGAACTTAACACTTCTAGGGGAGTGGTTAAGCTTCCTTAAAATAACAAAGAGGTTGCTCGGCAGGAACTTAACACTTCTAGGGGAGTGGTTAAGCTTCCTTAAAATAACAAAGAGGTTGCTCGGCAGGAACTTAACACTTCTAGGGGAGTGGTTAAGCTTCCTTAAAATAACAAAGAGGTTGTTCGGAGGAAATGTATGAATACTATTTATGCATATGTTGTTCGGATTTACAATTTCACAGGAAGCATTGAATCACATATGATAGGGAAGGAGCTGACTCTCTCGGCCGAACTAAGGTATTTTTGTTTCATTTTTATTTATGTATATAAACAGGGAAAGGGTAAGGATCAAAATATATGTTCGTATTCGTTCGGAGTTACCTATGTGCGAGTGTTTAGTGCTAATATACGATACAGTGTAAGAAAATCCATAGGCATATAAAAACAAATTAGAACTTAAAACATTCAACATTAAACTGTATATCAAAGGGTACATATATATATGACCTCCCAAAGTTAAAATGTTTAGTTCGGGAAAAGATAGAACAAAAAAGAGGGAAAAGACAAAACTGAAGCTATTATATAGACTGAGGGCATGCGGTCATTGTCCCGAAGAAGGACCAGGAACGTCAGCTGTTGTTTCAACAGGCACTGACTGTGGTGCTTCTTGTGTTCGGCCCGTTTCCGCCCCCTCTTCGACCTCTTCGTCTTCCTCATCCTCTTCATCAGCTTCTCCTTCTCCTGCCTCTGCTACTTCATTGTCCGAATCCTGAAGACCTTCCTGGGGATAAGGGATAGGGGTGTTCGAGCGTAGGAAGAGCTCCGATGTCTCCGGATGCTCGGTTTTAGTCAGGGCAGATTTCCATCCCTTCCTAAAACCGGTGTTGTACACCATCCGGAATTGAGTCCGAGCTTCCTCCATAGCCCCGTCATACCCCGACTTCTCGCCTTCAACTCTCCCTTGAACCTTGCCATCTTCTATGGCTTTCTCAATGGAGGCAATGCATTCGGACTCCAATTTCCTTACCTTCTCCCTCAGCTCAGCCAATTCGACTTCGGCCTTCTTCCTACTTTCCTCTTCGGCTCGAGCTAGGGCCTCGGCCTTTTTCCTGCTCTCTGCTTCAGCTCGAGCCAGGGTCTTCGGCCTCCTTCATCATGTTGATATTGACGAAGTGCTTGATCCTCCAACTTTTTGTAGTCGGTACTTTTCTTCTGGAGTTCGTCGGTCATTTTGAGGACCCTCGACTCCATCGCAAGAATGCTCTGGGTAGCCTGAATGGACAAGAAAGAGGTTAAAACACAGTAACCAAAAAATAATAGTAATAAGTGACAAACACCACTGCAAAACAAAACTAACATTTCCTTACCATCATCATTCCTCTGGTGCCATGCCGGAAGATTTGGGCCGAGCTCATGCCATCCCACTGGTTCATATCCCCGGGCAAACAAGCTGCTCGGGCTAAACCATGAGCAACATGGGCCGAAAGTTCCGTCTCTGTTTCGTCCAAGACTGTGTCATGGATGGAGATCGGACCATCACCAAAAAGGAGTCTAGGCACCCATGGCTCAAAACTGGCCGAAGCACCTTCGGCTGGCATAGAAGGAACTTCACTTCTTCTTTTCTTCTGTGGAGGGGCTAGGTCCTCTCCATGGTCGGATTCTTCAATTTCGTGGACTATGGGAAGCGGTGAGGGAAGCTTTTCGGGAGCGACCTGGGCAGTCTGTTCGGACGAAGAAGACTCTGAGGTAGCCTTTGTGCCTTTCTTTCCGGCTCCTTTGCCTCGACCCTTCCCTTTTCCTTTAGCTGCACCAGAGGAGCTTCCACCTGCAGCTCTGCCCATTATCTCGAATGGGTTGATCGGCGGAGCCATTTCGGAAACTTGCCCGACTGGAATGAACTCCGGATCCTCTTCTGAGTTCGGAGTGTCTGCTGGAACGGCCAAAACTGGAACAGTGGTCTCTACTCGGACTTCTTGAGACCTCGGAACCGTTGGGCCTTCGAAGAAATGACCTTATCTGGGGCTCGTACCTCAAAAGCAGAGGTGCCGAACGCGGCTCTCCCCTCTGATCTACGTAGATATTGGTCGATAGAACTCTTCTTACCAGATCGGAGTCTGCTTGACCCTCGTACACTGCCAATCGGGACGGATCTGTGAAAACACCAGACGCATTTATAAACTTACAATACAGGCAAGGCAGATAGAAGCAAATAAAGTAATAAGTAACGAAAATCTGTTCGGTTGTTTAATAAAGTTTGGTCGATTACTCTAAAACATGGTTGTTAGGTGCAAATTCCTAACCTGGTTTACCGAACGAGCTTCGGCATTTGGACTCCGTGTACCAATCGCCCGAAACCCTCAGGTAGTCCTTGTCGTACCCTTTGTTGGTGTCCGGGAGGCCGTTTACTAATTTTTGTTGAAGGTTTCTGGCTTTGAGATAACATAAAGTTTTGGACTCTTCTCCCGGACACATATACTGATAAACTTTAAGAATTTCCCCAACTCGTAGATTTGTCCCTAAAAGACGGTTTAGGGCTACTACTCCCATGATTATTCGGATAGTATTGACAGACACTTGGGAGGGAGTGGCATTGACAATCTGTAAAAAGGTGGTTAACAGAGGATGGAGTGGAAACCTCACTCCACCCTCGACTACTGCCATAACCGGCAGCATAATCTCATCATCGTTAATTACTGGGAAATCCTTAACGTCGTAATACGCTAAACGAATAGATGAGGGAACCCTGTACAATTCCCTGAACCTAGCCATACTCTCTTCGGAGTTTACTAACCGAGCCAATTTGCTCGCCCTAGACCTCGATTGAACCCTAGCCATACTATCAATCTAAGAAACTTTGGAAAATACAACAAACTAAGAGGGGAAGAAAACTTACGCGATAGCGTTACCAGAGACGGTGGCAGAGAACGTCAGGGAGCTTGGAGAAGACGATTGCAAGAGGAAAGGGGGAGAGATAGGGTGCTGAAGAATTCAAAGGGGTGAGTAATGATGGGGGGATTTAAAAGATAAGTAAACTTTCCCCCCAAAAGCCCCGCCGTTTCAGTTTTTTCTTGGAAAGGCGCGATTCAGAGGTAGCGTGTTAAGTTTGTTTTTGGGAAAATGTGTTATTGATTCCGACTCCTTCGTTATCCATACGAAGGAGCCGAAATCAGGGGGTAATTGGAGGGGAAAAATTTATTCGGACAAAACATTTGTGAGGATAAATACAATGTATTACGTGTCCGGTGTTTTACCGAACAGACCCTATACTCATAGAGGCTACATATCACGTGTTCGGAATTAAACCGAACACATCCTACATAACGGGCATGTTCTGTTCGGTTTAATATTTAAACGAGAGTGTCGAGCTACGAAATAATAATAAAATATAAAGGATTACTCTGGAATGTTAAATTAAGAACGGATTAAAATATCATTATTATAAAATAGTAAACTTAAAGTGAAATCAAAGCTCATCCATTGCATTAAATGCTAATCAAAATATCAAAGTAATGTCAGGATTATTCTGAACCAAAAATGGGCTGTAAAACAGAGAGCATTAATGCTCTGAAAAGAAAGAAGGAGGAAGAGGATAAAGGAAGAAAGAATAAGATATTTTTAAAAGAAAAGGATATATATATACGAGATTCATCCCAAGACAAAGGGTTCCAGAATTAACTTATTCTCTGAGAAATACAGTTTAGTAAAGAGGAAAGGTTGGTTGAGGCATTTTTTCTTTTTAAGTATGGGATTACTGACAAAATCTTCGGAGGGCTATAGGTTAACCCCCACTGGGTTGACCACGTCATTCTAAGTACTTGTTTTCCTTTGTCTTGCAGTTTTTAGGCCCACATTCTGTTCGGGAATATCCTCATTATGTTCGGAGAGGCTCGTATTTGTTCGGTTTATGCACAGGAAGAAACATTTCTACTTAGTGTTAATTAGTTTTTTCCATATCCCGAAAAAATCCCACCTACAGTTTCATCACAATAATATTGTGTTTTGCAATGGAAAAAGAAATGAAAATTTATTAACCCAGTGCATTGGGAGGAGCACTGAATTTTTTGCTCTTGTTCCTGAGGCTTCTACCAAACCTACCCGTGTGCTTACTAAAGTTAAATGGTTTAAGCCAGTTGTGGGTGGCTTTAAGCTTAACACGGATGGCTGTGCACGTGGTTCTTCTGGGTTGGTTGGGGGTGGAGGTTTAATCAGAAACAATGATGGAAACTGGTTCACAGGTTTTGCCAGAGCTATGAGGAATACATGTTGTGAGATGACGAAGCTTTGGGCTCTTAATGATGGATTAACTTTAGCACTCCAGCTTGGAATTGTGAATCTTATTGTTGAAATAAATGCAGATATGCTTATTTTCCTGCTTAATAATCATTCTTGTAGTAATTTGTTAATGGAACCTTTACTCTCTGATTGCAGGAACCTACTACTGAGGTTCTCGAACCCAGTAGTGAATCACATATTTAGAGAAGCCAATCAATGTGTTGATGCTCTTGCAAAGCTTGGTGCTGCTTTTGCAGTTTCTTTTGTTGTTTTTGATTACCCACTGGAGAACTTGCTGGCCTTTAACAAGGCCGAGCTCTTTTGTAATAGATGGGTTTGCAGTTAATTTAAATTACTTCCTTTACACCAAAAAAAAAAAATTGTAATAACAAAACAAATAAGTGATGATAGGGTGACACAATGAAGAGAAATATTTTACTCTCACCTAAAAGTGTTCATACTGAAAGAAAAAAGAAAAAAAGAAAAAAAGAAAAAGAAAAAAAAAGAGATAATGGTATTAAAGTCAAATAATTATAAAATGTCTATTATATGTTGTGTTTTTTGTATTTTTTTTTTTTTAAGAAAAAAGAAAAATGCTGAGATGTTTTAAATAATTATTACTTTGGAGTCACAAAAAGTTTGGCCATTTTTCTTGAATAATACATTTAAAAAAAGAATAATGCTAGGGATACAATTAATGTTACAACTAAATGCTTACAAACTGACATGACACTGACATGTCATAGTGCCACATCAACCCTTAATTTTACAGGTGAGCATTAATTTAACAAAATTATTAATATTTTAAAAACATTTAAAAATACCCACACAAAACCAAAAATACAAAAATCTCTCCTCTGTCACGTTGAAGCTGCCACCCCCTCCTCCAAGCCCTGTCGCCTCCTTCACGCCGCCGCTCTATCGCTTCGACCACTCCTAAGACGTCATGTCACTCGCCGTCTCCTTCTTCCCCAATCCACACGACCTCTGTGAAGATTAGATCTGGGATGGGGAAATAACGGAGGCAAGTACCTTTTCAGGTGTGCTTCCATGTTTTTTCACCATTTGGCTTGGATGATGGATATGGTTTCTTGAACCCTCTTCTCCTTGTGTGATGTACTCACACTATCTCAAACAATATCCTTTGGCCTTTTAACTGAGAGCAACGATCCTTCTTTTATAAATAATAATAATAAAAAAAACTAAATCTTGTAGTCCGATTTCTTCTTTGTATCTTCTTTACCTTCATCACCAACAACCACCACTATTTCTCTTTTTACTTCCTTTTTCACAATAACCTTTGCCATTGGTTCTTGTTTCAGAAAAGGGATTTCAAGCTTAACCTTTGCCTTCAGTGGTTATCTTGTTTCGAGCAGATTATTCTTTTTAAAATTTTAAATTTGCAAATCTGTTCTGTAATGGGTTGGTTGGGCGAATGACGGTGAGTGGGTGCTCGTGGTGAATTTTGGGTGGTGGGGCGCCGGCGTTGGGCTGTGGGGGTGGGTTTAGGTATTTTAAAATTTTAATGATTTATTAATATTAAATGTTAATGTTGAGTTGGTAATTTAGTCTTTTAATTGCTGATGTGTTACCTCCACATAGGATGCCATGTCAGTTTGTAAACATTTGGTTGTAAAATTAGTTGTATCCCTAGCATTACTCTTAAAAAAATAATATTTATTAAAAAATTGTTTAAAAAATTTTTTTTCTAACTCCTATTATTAAGCAAAGAAGCCCCAAAATGTCTTTTACAAGAATGCAGTGGAAAATGTACCAACAAAAAGATTGCAGAGAAAATGTCTTCTCAATAATAAGATGGCATTTTGGTAAACTCAATCTTTGTAAAGAAAGAATCTTAAGGGACAAAGTTGTAATCTTAATGGACAAAGAAATGGCAAGGATAGTTGCCGCGTAAATATTCTGAATAAGAACCAGCACCAGTAACCATAGACTCCCATCTCTCTCTATATATATCTTTATATTGCCGTCAACGACCTCCAACTTCCCCAACTTTTTCTCTCACTTTCTCTTCAATTTTCTTGCGAGAAAATCATTCCAAAACTCTCTCTATTTCTAAAGAACTAGAGTTTCCATCTCCAAAAATGAAGAAACCAGGACTCTTTGCTGCCTCAGTTGCCGCAGCTTCTGCTAGCATCTCTGTTTCTTCCCCAAGCACCATCTGTAATACTACTCAACAGGTAAACCTTAAATTTTAAATCTGTTTCTGGGTTCTTTTCCTTTTGCTCTCTCATTCATTCTGAGTTGGGTTTCTCCAATTTTACTTTTTTTTTTTTTGGTGTTCTGCCCTGTTTGGTTTCCTACAAAATATTTTCTGAGAAATTGAGGTTTGACTTGTATTTCAAGAAATCAAATTTTAAAGGCCAGAGCACTAAAAGTTCCCAACTTTTTTTTCTTTCTTTTACTGGCAAGCTTTCTCTTTTATCAATTCTGGGTCTCTCTCTAATTTTTCGAAGATTTGGTAATTGATTAATTTTGGTGCCACGTTTTCTTTTTGTCACTGATTCATTAGTTTCTCTCAGTAAATGAATTTCCAAGCATCTGTTTGATGCTTGTATGTGTTTTTTTTTTTTTTTCGTTTTCTAATCCTAATTTCAAGACTAACTTTTTTTATTTGATGTTTGGCTTTTTCAGGAGGATATCAAAAATAAAGAACAATCTTCACCTCAAAGGCCATCTTCGACGGATAAATTTGCGCCGAGGTTTGATGGTCTGAGATTCATTGAAACACTGGTCACTGCTCACAGATAAGCAAGATCATCAAGCTTTCTGGATTCCATGGTCATGATCTATTGTCTTTTATTATTCAAAAAAGACAATTATGAAGAAATTTTACTTTTTTGGTAGATCAGATTTTAATTTGAGAAAAAGAGGAACAGTAATATTTCAGGTGTTGTGGTATTTTTTTTTTTTTTTTGACATGTCAGATCTATGCTTGTTATTGTTTAGAAGTGATCTCTCTCTCTCAGAAATTATATATATAATAAGCCTTTCTTTATATTGTAGTGTTATGTTATTGTTTTACTTTTACTAGAGGATGAGTATTTTAATTTTAACATCCAATAAAGGTTGTCAAAGTGATAACCTTTTGCAGTTGTTTTAGACTTTTAGTGCAATAGAAACTAACAATTAAAAAAGCAATTTCTTAGGGTCGTTTTACTTTAACATTTAATACTGAGAGACGGAATAGGGACTAATGACTATCATAATCTAGTGTTCCACGTGAGTTATAAAGAGTCGACAAGTAAATGGACAATAGTTGAATCATCATATGAATTGGTAGGAATTGAGCTGCTCTAAAATTTGACAAAAAATGAGTGCTATGCTGCGTCTATTATGACCAGACCAATCCACAACATCCTTGATGAAGCACCACAAGACAATTTCCCTTCTTTAAAATTGAAGTGTCTGACCGGATTATTATACTGATATAAGCTTGTCTTTTCTACTTTGATTGGTCTTAAATCCAGCTGGAGATGAACCCAAATGTTCCTTTTTATAATCCAATACCCCTTTGATTCTACACAATTTCACTGGCTCATTTAAGTGTTTAACATTAATTTTGGTAAGATTCTAAGCACTTCTGCACAAGTCCAAAATGTGTGAGGCCTGAGTTCTTCATGACTAGTTATTTTTGGGGGCATTTCTATAATAGTCGAATCTCCAACTCCACAATTATGCACCCAAAAGAAAAAGGAGCCCTAGAAGTGGAAAGCCTCTAAAAAAGGAGCTAGGCCGATGCCACTTTGGCCAGAGATTCCTTGTGATTAGACTGAATTTAAAACTCTCAGAAATTCAATATTGAAACTTCCATTCCATTATGCCAAAACATTTCTTTTCCTGGCTAATCATCATATGAAACTCATAACAATGCCTTGTTTTGAAAAACATTGTCAACCAGTCGGTTAAGATTTGATTGAAAACGGTCTGAGGATACCCCCACTAGCTCAAGTGTGCAACTTGTCCTTAACACTTCACATGCTTTGTGATATGATTCTCTACACACTACCATCTATTCCTACAATAATGCGATATGGCGCCGAAATTTGATGTCACAGACTATATAGGTGCACTTTCTGTGCTTACCTTTATCTGATTATGATGTTGATTTTTCTTTTTCGTTTTTTTTTTTTTTACTTTCCTTAATTTCAGTGGCCAAATTGTCACGTCCTTTTCATACTTTTGCTAAGGAGCTGTGTTTGACGCAATAGAATGTATGTACAAGCCCCTTTATCTTGGTGCTAAAGTAAAATTCATAACCTTTTATTACGTGAAGGAAGACCAGGGATCCTTTTATAGTGGATTTTTCCTTTGATATGAAGATTAAAGTTTGTAAAATTAGTGGAAATGGAAAAGGAATGGCACACATAGTGCTACACAGGAATTCCATTTATCTTTCCAAACGACCACACATTTATCCTCAAAATCAGATAAGAATTAGTTTGCCAAAGGTACATGAAATTAGTCTTGAACTGAACCAGTTAGTTGGTTTTAGAGCTGCACCCACTTCACCCATCCCAAGGGAAGGAGCTTGTGAACAATACATGAAGCAAAAAAAGTGTTGACCATTCAATAATAAAATATATATTAAAACCAAATACATGAAAAATAAAACAAATATATTCAATATAAACAAAAGAAAAAACTTAAATAATTTTTTTTTGATACATTTATACTTAATCATCTATAATCTATCAAAATGGAACTCAATTTTCTTTTAAATCTAAAATTGATGTATGGTTGGTTTTATATTAAAATTTGCAGCAATTTTTTTTTTATATACAAAATAAAGATTCTATATAAAAGTAATCTTTCATTTTGATACGAAACTTAGTTTTGATAATACTCATAGTTGAAAATACACCTTCCATAGTTGTTCTAGAAACTGAAATAGCAATTACAACTACAACAATTCTATAAAAAAAATTGGTAAACTATTGATTTTCTGATCCTTATCAGTTATTGACACAATTCAAAAGTATTTAACAATTTTTGAAGCTCAGATGTTAAAACTACATTATGCTCATAATGTTAAAGTCCCATTTTCAATAGTGATTTTTTTATGATTTGTGAAGTCTTATAGATAAAACTTGTTTACCAACAAACAAATATAATCAATTTTAAGAAATTCATTTGCCTCTCGAGTATCCAAAATTGAGTTAAGAATAAGTAACTCCATTACATGTTTACTAAACCAACGATTTAATTCTTGTAATTGAGAATTTATTGTATTATAGAAAATATCAAATTGTTAATGATGCTCAATTATAAAGTCATCTTGTTAATGACAAAAAAAAAAAAAAAAAAAAAAATCAAATCAAAGTGTCATGCAAAGCGCATAATGATAACTCATTTGTTTTTTCTCTGAGCTATGATTTGTTTTCTTTTTGTTTTTTTTTGGTTTTTTTTTTTTTTTTTTTTTTTTTTTTAATTGGATTTTTGTATTTTTCCTGGGAGAGCCACTTTAATTTTTGGGTTCTTTGTTTCAATTTTGAGTTACTAATTTTCAATTTTGAGTGCTAGGCATAATTTTTTTGTTCCAATCTTATATATTATTATATACTATTGAAAAAAGAAAATTCCGAGCATGGCCCCTTGGTCCCATAATAGTTACGTCCATGGTCCTCCATGTAGATATTTGTCTGAAAAAATCTTGGTACATAATTCATGTAAATGAAACCAAACATATTGGAATAACAAGGTGAATAACACGTCGTTCTCTTTTAAGTGATAAAACCATAGAATCTACAACGGATTCTTGAATCCACAATGAATAAAGAACAATAGAAGATAAACTCTTTTTGAAATATTATTAATGAGAAAGTTGATTTGACTTAACAGTTACAGGCAATATAAATAATAAAAGAATCCTAAAACTGCTAAAGACTTTCAAGGAAAACTCTAGTAACCTTAAAGACTCTCAAGGAAAATAGAATTTTTTGTAATTGATTCAACCAACATGTTGTATAGAGAAGGATTTTACAAATTCTATTTTATATCCAAACTTTAAAATTTAGAATTCTTGTCATTTTAAATTTCTATTCAAATTACAGTCAAACAAAGAAATTTATAAATGATGAGATTTTAAATGATGGGGATGTAAATCCCATCATTTGCAAAATTTTGTGTATTTAACAAATCCCTCACCCAAACACACCATAATTCTTTGTAAACTCGAAATTAGGCTAAAAATGAGAAAAAATACAAAAATAAAATAAAAATTGAGTTAATTGCTAAAGCAATTCCTACTAACTCCAAGAAACATCCCAAAAACAAATGACACCTTATTCTAACGTTTAATTTTGAAAATTACAAACAATTTTTTTTTACCATAAACAGCAAATTGGACTAATTAAAAGCCTAGGTGAAGGAATTAGCCCGAAAATTGACAGCGCTCATGGCTATGAGGCAATGAGCCTTGATCCTAGCGATGATTCCAATAAGCTCATCTAATTTCAAGCAATTCCGTCGTTTGCGTCAAAATGATTTCTATTAAAACTTTGATCTTTTCTGCTTTCTAATCTTGCGTGTCGACTTGTAACGATCTCGTTGTTTTAGGAAAGCATCTGCTAGCTGTTTTGGATTCTGTGTGCAATAACTTTCAATTTTGAGGGTTAGGTATAAAATTTTTTGTTCCAAATTTTCAAATCTTATATATTATTATATACTATTGAAAACTGAAATTTCCGGGCTTGGCCTCTTGGTCTCATAATAGTTCTGTCCATAGTCCTCCCTGAAGATATTTGTTCGAAAAAATCTTGGTACATGATTCATGTAAACGAAACCAGACACCATTTATTTTGACAATCAGGTTCTTTTTTGAGTAAGTATGACAATCAGGCTCACCAACTCTTGATGGTGCATATGTGACATTGAGATTGACATGGCAATTCATTAGACATCACTGTAACCTAAAATAGCACACTCATGAAGTTGACCCAAAAAGATAATGATGTGATGTCCTTAATAGATAAGGATTTATTTTGCACATACCAGACCAATTTTGACCAGTCCTAAGTTGCTTGATTAATTTCCCTGTTTCTTGCCAAACTACAGCATGAGAAATCTAATAACTCCTCCAAAGCTCTAAATATTTATTCTCTCTAATCCAATTAACTTGCCCTCAGAACAACTCAATTCTATCTTTTCATATATCTCAGACATGAAGTTACCCTCAGTAAAAGATAGTTTACATCATGTGAAATAAAAAATATATATATTCAAAAGTTTATTTATGAATGTCACACTCACACATGCTCATGGCCTACTAAACCAGACCAGAGGGCATGCCCAAAGTGGATAGGAATTAGGATACATAAGGAGTACTTGCTATAGAAATTGAAGAAAAAATAAAACCACAAGCTAGCCAGATTAGAGGCAGCTATATCTTAGCACAGGGAAAGAATAATTCAATAAATGATATTTACAGGTAGAGTGGGCTATCCACATTTTCATCCTTCATAACCAATGGAAGAAAAAGACTAGGAAGGCAGCAATGATGATTAGCAATGTAGAGTGTGTAACAGCTATATTACTTCCATTACTCTTCTTCCCTTTGGCTTCGTCTTTGGGGCAAAGGTTTCCTTCAATGCACAGGTTGCCAAACACGCCTGGCGGGTATTACTCTAGAGGTTGATGTTGCTGAACAAAAGTTTATAAAGCCCCACAAAAATTCACAGTTCAGTTTGTCAATCAAATCACAGTTTAGTGGGCAAAAACATACATTGCATTATTATGATATAATAGTTGAAGTCACGGATTGGATAAGGGTGACATAACCAAGAAAGAGGTATCATGTGCACCCGCTTTACCATTTGATTATGTTTACCTATAAAAAAAAAAAAAGTGCACCCGCTACATGCAACGGATGCTTAAGATAATTATTGATCGGGATAGGACAAAAGATTAGCTTTCCAACAAAAAATATTTTGTGTAACATATTACATGCAATATGTTCTTATATGGGATGGACCCCACAAGTGTGGAATTCACTCCTATGCGAAAGAGATGTTGTATATTACCATTACACATAATACTACTCCAACTTAAAGGTACCATTCTAGGTCATAGTGTGTCTCATATCAAGAACGCCAAAAGTCTGGCTAGAGGTCTCCTTATTATCATTGGCTAAAAAGGAGAACTCAATAATACCCACTTCCCCCCCCCCCAAAACGCCTCTCACATCTCTTACCGCTTGAAAGCTCCACTAAAATGAATGCTATCACATTTCTTTTGGCTTCTTTTTTCCAAGTCGTGAGTAGTTAGACAAACTCTGGAATAGTGGTAGCCTAGAAAATATTCCAATTGTATATTTAATTGGTTCGGATGATATCATTATTGTCCCAAAAAACGTCTAAGACAATTCCAAAGCTGTGCTATCCCAGAAAATATCCATCAACTTCCTTCACAATCACACTCACATACTTCGCATTGCCATCCGATTTAATACAACATCTATAAAAAATAATTCATGAAATAATATAGTTTCACAAAGATTTTTTCAATATGCAGGTATAAAGCAACTTGAGAAACGGAGTCTGTACTTGGAAGTAGTATCAGCAAAGGTAAAGACCCATCTAGATGAATTTTCGAATTAATCCCCTATATATCCCTGGGAAACTCATGCATTCAAGTTTGAAGTTGGAGGGCCTGACTCTCAAAAATAAGTATGCATTGGCCAAAAAAGAACAGAAACTTTCTCTCAAAATTTCATGGTGGGGGCACAGAACCCCAAAGGGCCCCAAAGGGACATATTTGAATACAATTTATACTTGAGCATCTCATCAATTGGTGTGCACTATCTCTTCAGAAGCACCACCTAAGATGATATACGACCAGAAACATGATCCGCTTCAGAGCAACCACAAAGAGTTCCTCCAACATTAAAGCTATCATGGCCAAGATTACTTCCACCAGCAGGAGACCAAAACAAAGTGATAAGTATGGCTGCTATCAATCTCATTCTTCCTAGTGGTTAACAGATATCGCTGGAGTGTCTTACTTTACGTGTGATGGACCTGCCCATCCGAAGACGCCTAGCGGTGAGTGCTTCTAATAATGCCACTAGAGCATCTTCTACTGCTTCAGCCTGTTTATCCAATCCAGAGGAGCTAAACACTGGGAGAAGTTGCAGCTCAGAGAGGAGGCCAATGGCTGCTGCTGCTGTGCAGGTACGATCCCAAGATGGTTGGGGCCTGCCCATAAAAGACCATAAATGGTTACCATACCAAGCAGGTTTAATATGAGTAGGGAGCTTAACAGAGATGGAAAAAGTGACAAACGAACAAACAAAGAAACAGAGAATGGAAGAATTTTAAAGTCCCGTTTCACTTCTCACCGAAGTTTATGCATCGCTGATGCTCCAGTAGCCAGAGATATACAAGGGAGTTCTTCTGCTCCCCAAATTGACTTCGCTTGTTCCTGTGCATAGAAATAGGCATGTTAATAAACTTCCCGACACTGGCTTATTATAACAAACAAATAAATAAACTTTCCAACAGCAGAATTAGAATATTTGTCTATCATTTCTGTTTAATTAAACCATCAGCTCCGAATTTTTCTTTGGGGCTGGCCCACATAATACCTTTTGTGCTGTCCAAAAATATTTGTCCATTGCCAAAAAAGGTAAGAATAATTTTTTACACTTCCCAAAATAACCTTTGTCAATTGTAAATATTACAAGAAATATGAGTTCTTTTCCATTTTTCAATGTAAAAGTAAAAAAAGGTAATATTGGATGTAAAAATATTGGGGTAGGTGGAACTCATTTTAGTTTTTACTGGTTTGCCAAAAACTATTGCATTTTCAAGTGGGACAATAATTTAGGGTCAATCAAAGTATTAAATAAATGTTTAACACTTTATCCATGTTAACTATATACAATTCCAGAGAATTGAACCAATATCATGTTTGGCCAGATTTCACAGTTACTCAAAGGGACCCTTTTTCTCCTAGGAGTAGCTGCATACCATATAGATATCTGGCAGCCGGGGCAAAAGACATATTAGTATAAATTGAATTCCATAGCATCATCCACATCTAAGGCCGATGTCCGTTGTTAACAACGAGGCCAGTATTCATTTTATACACAAAACTGAGATTCCGGAATTCTAGTCTCTCTGTTTTCCAGAGGCAGAAATCCTAACCATAGGTCTGAGCATTAATAGCTTCTCATCATAATCATCAAGACTAAAGCATCAGTAGAAGAGACACCTTTAGGGATTGACTAATAAGTAGTTGCATCATCAATGGCCAAATATATGTGGCATAACTCACACAAGGAAATAATTGTGTGCTATTTGTGAATGAGAATTGTATATACAACTATTATTGTCAAACAAAAGCATAGGAACAAACATCACTTTCATAGTGTTACCTTCAGACGGCTGAACATCGCATTGGAATTGCTCCATGTACCATCAATGAGAATGAAATTCAGAGTTTTATCTCCATTTGTCTGTCCAGTAGAACCAACATGAAAATTACCACCTTGTTCAACTGGAAGAAGAAATAATAAATTTCATATTAAGACACCTGAAGCTACATCAATAAAAAAGTGGCAATCAAGTTTATCTTGTTATGCAAAGAGAACTACATCCTTCTATTATTTTTCCATTTACAATGGCTTAAGGATTGGCTGAGGTTTTCCAACACTAGTGCCCCCTTTTTTTCTTTTTGCAATAAGTAGTATTACAGTTTACTTTAGTTGGAGCGAAGCTTCGGATACCCATGTTATTAAAAAATAAATAAATAAGTAGTTTTACTAAAAGAATGCCGGCAAATGCCCATGCACACAACTACAGAAGTAGTAAATGAGACAGAAAAGCTGTTTGTTTTTCCTCAGAAAATTATTCTCTTCCTATCACTCTGTTGTTATCAAAATAGATTGATGATATCAAAACAGATTTAATTTTTTTAAGAATATGGGATCCAATTCTTGAGAAGATGGAGAGAAGATTAGTGAGGTGGAAAAGATTATATTTATCTAAGGGAGGTAAGCTCACTTTACTTAAAAGTACTTTGTCAAATTTACCAACCTATTTCCTTTCGCTTGTTCACTTGCCGGCTGGGGTGGCAGCTAGGTTAGAGAGGATTCAAAGAAATTTCCTTTGGGGTGGGATGGGGGATTCTCATTCAGCTCATCTGGTACAATGGGCTAAAATGTGTAAACCTATACAAAGTGGTGGTTTGGGTGTGAAAAGCTTGAGAAGATTTAATTAAGCCCTCCTTGGTAAATGGCTTTGGCATTATGGGACAGGATGGGAGGCATTATGAAGGCAGATTGTGGAGGCTAAGTATGGTAGCCTGTGGGGTGGATGGTGTTCAGATGTTGGACGGGGACCTTACGTGGTGAGCCTTTGGAAGTTTATAAGGCGGGGATGGGATTCTTTTTCCCCCTTGCTGTCTTTCAAAGTGGGAGATGGGAGTAGCGTGCGCTTGTGGCATGATGTTTGGTGTGGTGACTCGCCCCTAAAGAGGGTATATCCAGGGTTATTTTTAATTTTTGAAGATAGGGATGCTTCTGTGGCTGTGCTAATGTCCTTTAGACATAATTCTTTGCATTGGGAGTTGAACTTCTTGAGAAATATCCAGGATTGGGAGTTGGACTCTATGACTTCTTTTCTGGAAGTAGTTTACTCTGCTACTGTGGAGGGTAATGGGGCTGATAACCTATGCTAGAAAGCGGAGATCAAAGGGGGGATTTGCTGTGAAGTCCTTTTATCGATGTTTGAATCCCCCATTTACAATGAAATTTCCTTGGAAGGGTATTTGGAAACCAAAAGTGCCCCCACAGGTAGCTTTTTTTAGGTGGACTGCTGCATTGGGAAAGATTCTCACTGCTGAAAATTTGAGGAAACGAAATATTGTGATTGTTAGCTGGTGCTGTATGTGTAAGGCTGACGGAGAATCTATTGATCATCTCTTTATTCACTGCCCAGTGGCTAAGGAGTTATGGGATGTGGCACTTTTTTGGAGTTAGTTGGGTGATGCAACGGCAAGTTAAAGAGCTGATAGAAGGTTGGTATGGAGGGCTGTCTAAGCATAGGCATTCAAGGATTTGGAACAGTGTCCCTCACTGCCTTATGTGGAGTGTATGGAGGGAGCGAAATTTCAGAACTTTTGAGGGCAGTGAGACACTTATTGCGGATCTGAAGATGCAGTTCTTTTGCACATTATTTGAGTGGATGCAAGCCATGAATTGTTTCTCCTTTGCTTCTTTTCAGGATTTTCTAAACTCTTGTAATTCTTGATTTTTTAGTCCCTCTAGTATACGCCTAGCATTCTGGTTGGGCTGGTTCTTCAATAAAACTTATTATTTATCAAAAAAATCATATGGGTTCTCCCACATTAGTGCTTTTGTTTCCTGCAAATTTTCTGTTGAACATGATAATGCTTTTTGAGCTTAGAATACATTTGTTATACACTAAATTTTCAATTTCATCCTAAATTATGCATTTGATAGGACCTCATTATCCTATTTGATTTCAGTTTAATTGGTTTCACGTATGTAGAAAATGGATGGCGTAAGACTGCAACAATAAAGACAAGATGGTATATATTTAAGGGTCCGCAAGGTCATGGGAAAGCCAAAATGAACATGGGTTTATCCTGCGAAGTGTTGGGATATGGAGGAAGTAAGCAACTCAATATCATAATCGTACAAGTTTTTTGAATTAAACATTATAAGTGAACACAGCTTAAAAGAATATGATAAATGAAACAGTTAGTAACAACAGATCATCCTAATCTTTTACTGTGCATTCATATGGTGAGACATGATCAATTCTAATAAAAATATGAATTCATGATAATCCCAAATATAATTCAAGCTTTGCAACAGTTACATGTAAAAGCAACAAAGATTCTTGTGTTCAAAATAAAAAGTACCGTCAGTTGTGTGCATTTCTGATGAGCTGAAGATTCTTGACCAAAGGCATCCTGAACAGATTTTGATGTGGCATTCTTGTTGGGATAAAGGCACCAAACATTGTTCTTTCCTGAAAAGTATAAAATGGTCAGAAGAAGTGATACCACCCAAAAAATCCGGAGACCAGATATTAAACATTACGGTGTGAAATCAAAATGCTCAGAATGAGGTCAATCAACTTAACTACGTTAGCTGTGATAAATGCCAATCATTAAGATTCACCATGCAGTTATTATCTCAACCATAATTAATGCAAAGATAGCAAACAAACAAGTAAAGAAAATCACATCAACGACTCCATCTGCAATCCAAAAACCATTGAATCAGTTGCAGCAATAACAAAAGAGTAATAAACTTCCCTATGAAGAGTTGAATGTGTTTAAAGTAGGACTAAAATAAAATAAAAAAACAATAAATGACTTCCATTGAAATAATATTTAATGAACAATAAATGACTTCCATAAACAAAAGCTACACCTTTTAATGGTACCATAATGCCTTCAACTAATCTAACTTTTCGTAATTACAAGAAAGCAAGAAGACTGCAAGTTACCTGCATGCTTGAATGTGTTCCACATGATTTCTTCATGCTCAGCAATGCCAAAGAGGCACAAAGTTGCAGCTTCAACACCAAATATTTGCCATAACAACTTTCCAGTGTTGTTCTGTCGGAGGAAATCCTACAAATTTTTGTCTGTCAGTCAAATGAACTTTGAAAGATTACTGCATCAGGAAAACTGATACACAGAGTGAACAGAAATAGAAAAACCTTTGGATGCATATACAACCAGAACCGCATTCCATGCCATAGATTGCAAGGCATGACTCTGGAACACATACAATCTTCTAAAGGAAGCCAGCACTGCATAATTATGAAATTTCTATATATAAATAAACAAATATGATAAAATAATGAAACAATTGTGAAACAATGAAAAGGAATTTTATCCTGCATCAAAAAATACTGCAATGATTTCTATACAGCAAGAAAATACCTTCTGACAAAGGTAACCCCTACTTCCAAGCAAGCGACATGCTATCTGTCGAGCTGAAAAAAATTGAAGCTTTTTTTCAGAATCACCTAAAGCCTGATATGTTGCTCGGTGCTTTTTATCTTCTTGAACTTTAAAACAGCCCTGAAATTTAAAATAGCAGATTACAAATATGTTTTCCATAAATCGGAGCCAAACCCAGTTGAACTAGAAGTAAATCAGGATTACTGAACCACCAGTGACCATGGTTAATACACAGAAATTTTTTATTTTTCTAAGAAAACACTCTTTCTTGAACATATTTCAAGTCAGTTTCATGTGTATATGACTATGAGGAATTTGAACTCCCTTTGCATTGATCTAACCCCTTTTGGCAGGTTCCATATACAGGTGTTTGGGAGGAGAGGATCATTGTACATTGTGAAAGACAAAATATAAGTGAATACTATTTCTAAACTCTTTATCATACATATATGGAGTTGGTTTAATGATTACACTTATAAATTGCTAAAAGTCCAAGATTTCAAGTAAATGTAAGTCCAATGTTTCATTTGCTTTGGTTTCCCAAAAAAGAAAAAAAACTACCTCAGCTATAATTTAAGATATGTACATCAACATAAGCAATTTGCTAAAAATACTCATGAAATCATGTCACGTGGAAATTCAATATGCTTGAAATATTGCTTGATGATGATTAAAGGAAATAATAACACTGAGACAGCCTCCAAACTTTTATTGGAAATTCTATTAATTCATAGTCAATTCAGCATCTACTCCATGAACATAATTAGCAAAGAATGTGGCCTATAAAAAAACCAAAAAAAAATGAACTACAATTGACATAGATGTCAATGACATTACCGTTTAGTAATTTAATGAATGAGAAATCAGTTATAGTTGTCTAAAATTCCCACAAAACTAAGCACCTCTGAAGTGCTATTGACATATGGATGAGAATGCTGATAGAAACTCCATCAAATCACCACCATTCTTCTAATTTCCTGGTACCCAGTTAATTTGTGACCCTTTTGAATTGATTTTTGTGGTTGATAAGTAAATAAATAAATGAGTCCTCAAACAGATTTCTTCTTCCCTTTTCCTCAGTTTTTTTCTACAAACAAAATGGAAGCCGAGTGTTCTCCAATACCCACCTCAAATTTATGAGTAATTCTAAATTGCTTCGATTGGTAGCCGAAGAAAATTAGGGAAAGAAACCATTTTGAACATCTAAATTCAAAAAGAAAAAAATTTCTTTCTTTCATCAGCTTTCTCAGAAACCAAACAGAGAATCAAATGAAAAAGAAAGAGACTTTAGAAGAGAAATAATGGAGGAATTAAAGGGGTACCTGGAGCTTGCCACCGCTACCACCAAAGCTCATCGGGGCATCAATATCTTTCTCTAAAGCCTTCAAATCGTCAACAATTTCCGTGACCATAGCTGGCAAAGGAGATGTGGTGCCCCAGGCCTGCCACTCCTGCAATGTAATAGAGTCATTGCCAGGGTCAGTCATGTTAAGGTCTCTAGGTGGAGAGCGAGAGGCTGAGCTGTGGAGGAGGAGGGGTTTGGGTTTAAAGTCCATGTGGGTCTTGGTCAAGAATGCGAGAGATGATTTGAATGTGAAGGCCCTAGTACTAGTAGTGGTGATGAGCATGGTGGAGTTGTGCTGATTCGTCCCTCATTTATTTATTTGCTGTTTGAATAAAGGTTTTATTTTATGAACTACAAGGGAATCCTCGTCGTTTGCCTTTCCAAATGGCAAATTGCACAAAGCATCTTAGGTTTTTTTTTTTTTTTTTTTGGGGCCAAATCATTGTAGGTCAATGGTATTATTTGGAGATTATCATAAATTTTATAATAAATATATTAAAATTTTCATCCAATTGTGTTATATTATATCATATCAATTATCAAGTCAAAACTCAAATAATAGACATTCTTAATATCATCATTACATAACATGTTATATAGACTCATATGTGAGTAATGTAAATGAAAAAAAAAATATATATATATATTCTTTATGAATAATAAAAGTCATGTGTGAGTAATGTAAATGAAAAAAAAAAAATTCTTAATATTAAAAAAAGTTGGGAAAGGATTCACTCCCATTGTATCCTCTAATTTCCTCCAATTTTTAACTAGAATTATAACATGTGGCACTTATTTAATTTTGTGTGGTTTCTATAAGTGTTTTGGATTTATTTAAGTGCCACATGTCATAATTCTAACTAAAAATTGGAGGGAATGGGAGGATCTCAATGGGAGGGGATCTTCACCCAAAAAAGTCATATGTGAGTAAAGTAAAGGAAAAATAAAACACCTCCACCTTTGGATATAAATACTCCCCCCACTCCCATAATGCCAACACTCACATATATATATATATATATATATATATATATAGAGAGAGAGAGAGAGAGAGAGAGAGGTGTTAGGGTTTGTGTGTGTGAGAGAAATATCCAAGAATGGGCGAGAGGTTGAGTGGGATGGTGAAGTGGTTTAATGACCAAAAGGGGTTTGAGTTCATAACCCAAAATGACGGTGGTCGAGGACTTGTTTGTGCACCGATCATCGATCAAATCTGATCTAATGAGTTTTAGAGTCTTGGTGGGGGAGAGTTTGTGGAGTACCAGCTCAAGTTTGGAAATGTCGGTCGTACAAAGGATGTTGACATCATTAGACCTGGCGAAGCACATGTCCAAGGTTGCTGCAGGGTGGAGGTAAAGGCGAAAGTGGCGACGGATACATGGCAGTAGTGGTTAAAGCGCGATATTAGAAGGGGAAGTGATGGAGGCAATTATGGTGGCGATGGTTATGGAGACAATTACACGGCTAATATCAATGTATTTTAGTCATTTTGGAGATTTCAATTTTATTTTGGTCATTTTATAGGTCTATGGATATTTTGATCATTTTGAAAGTTTTAGGGGGCATTTTGGAGGGTTTGAGGCTATTTTTGGTCATCATGGATATTTGAGGGTATTTATGTTGTTTTAGAGGTTTTATGGGGTATTTGGTAATTTTCTTACACTCCTTTAAGGGTGTAAAACATTTTTAGTCCCAAAGAGGGTGTTCCCCTAATTAATAGAAAATGATTTTGTTTTGACCAAATTTTTCTATCATTCTTAATGCCCCAAAGTGAGCAAACATTTTTCAAGAAATGTTCTAAGCCAATGGAAAAATTTGTAAACTTTAATGCAAAGTTAAAAAATGGAAAATTAAATTTTAAATCCTATAAATTAGGGGTATAACAAATTAAATCATAAGGTTTCAAAAAGTCATAAATTAAATTATATAGTTTAAAAAGTAACATATTAAAGAGTAATTATTCAGTACTTTTGGAACATAATAAATGCGAAGTGATTATTCAATAGTCCAGGACTACAAATAAATGCGTAGTCCGCCTCTCACATGAATGGTAGGACCCACTACTTTGTGAGAGGGGAGACTACGCATTTATTTGTAGTCCTCAACTACTGAATAATTTTCCATAAATGCGTACCCTCTCCTCTCATGTGAGCTATGAGTCTTGCTAATTAAATTCATGATAAGACCCACTATTAATGTGAGATGAGAGAGTACACATTTATTGCTAGAGTATTTAATAATTTTCCAAAAACTATGAGTTTAAAAAAGTAACAAATTAAACTCTCGTTCTACTTAAATTGACTAAGGTTTAAATTATTAATTTTTGAAATTTTGATATTTAATTTATTACTTTTGAAATTATAAGATTTAATTTGTTACACACGTCATTCATAAGGTTTAAACTATAATTTTCCCTTTTAAAAAATGAATAAAGACAAATCTGTCTAAAAAAACCATAAAAGGAATTTCAATTATACCTTAATAAATATGAGAGAACATGGCTTCAATTTCTTGACAACATAAGATATTTATCATAAAATTTCTTGGCAAAATAAGATCAAATTGTTGCCCTACCCTACTAAACATTCCACATTCTTAACTTCATTATGATCTTCCTTTCTATAAATTTTTTTGTTTGTTTGAGAAAACCTTTCTATAGTTTCTAAGAACGAAACGAAACGAAACAAAACAAAACAAACAAATAAAAAAGGGGGGCGGAGAGAGAGGAAGATGCAAATTGAGAAATACAGAGTGGCCTTCTGGAAGGGAAAAAGATAATAAATGAAATAAAATAATAAAAAGCCGGGAAGGAATGAATGAATGATGGATGATACTGTTATACTTATACGGTTATACCACACTCTCAGCATGAACTACTCTTCAATCCACCATCCTTCCCTTTCACACACATCCCCAATTCCTCTCTCTCACATCTAACTTTCCTTTCCATCTCTCTTTCTCTCTTTTACACCTATACTATATATATATATATATATATGCACACATATTGATATAGATACCAATCTCACGAGCCGAATTGTCATTTTTTCAATGGCGACCATTGCTGAATCCCTCGCTCTCTCTTCTCTCTCCAATCTCAGGCCGTCCCTCTCGCTGTCTCTCACGTCACCGCCGCCACTCTCCCTCTCCGTCCGCCGGAATCTTACTGCCTTGCCGCAATTCACCGGCCTCAGGATCCAATTGCCTTCACACCGATCCGTTTCTTCGTTGAGCTCCAGAAACCCTAGGGTTCTTCGCCGAAGTAGCCGCATTTCTTGTGAAGCTCAGGAAACCGCTCTTGATAGTAAGTTTTTCCTCTAAAAATCCTTCTTTTATTGTTAATTTTTGCATTTGATTGAGATTATTAAAGATTGCTGTATTTTTGTTAAGTTAGGATTTAGTATTGGTGGAATATGGAGCTTCATATTTTGATAGAATAATTGTTTACTATATAGATTTAGATTCATCAAATGTTATGTTAGATAATTAAGATTAGAATTTTGCAGTTGTTAAGCATCTAGAACAAGACCAAATACATGTGATGTTTATTTAAGGTTGTGCAACCAGGTTGCCTAGCAATAGCACGTGTGCTAAGGGATTAGCCATGCTAATATGCCTACAAATTATAGCACGTGATTAAACAATTAGGCATGTGTGTAAATACTAGTTAGTTAGAGGGCTATTAGTTAGCTACTGCCTTGCTGGCAGTTAGTTAGCCAACTTTTTAGGCCATCTTGGCCTTTGTAGGTTAAGGCACTACCTTTCTTCCCTTGGAGGCCTGGCTACCTCAAATTTGCCATACAAATTCTCAGTTCCAGCATTCTAGTTTTTAAGTGCAATCTTGTTATCATATATGGGCTGAATTCAAAGGGACAAGTCTTTACAATGAGACCAAAGTTCAAGAGTTTTTTGTTTTTTGGTAAGTAGTAGACAAGAGTTCAAAAGTTAACATCTCAATACACGGTTAATGATTTAAATGAGCTTTGCCTCAAATGGCAATCCATTTTTGTAAGAATGGAGTGAGGGATGACTTTGTGGTTTTAAGACTTACTTGATGTGTGTAACTTACAAATCAGAAAAAGTAAAATGTTTCAAGTTTGGGGCTACCGTTCAAAAGATGATCAATGCGCCTGAACTGAAAATTATCAGCATGTTGCTTCTGCATAGCACTCCCTTTTAAATTGACTTAATTTTATACCTACGGAAAATCTCCATTTAAATTCTCCCCTTGGAGACCCAGACCAATGATGATTCCAAATCCTCTGGATAGCAATTACTTCTACATTCTCAGCATCCATAACAATTCCTCTTCTCATGAATGATAAAGTTGCTAAACAGAACATTTTTGTTATGGCAACAAATATATACCAAAGTTGTCAATACTGTACCATACTGGCTGGTACTGCTGGAATTTCTCAAACCGGCCAACAATCCAGTATACTTATCCCCTCTGAAATGCATCAGTTTAAATACTGGACTGTTTCTGCCTGTACTGGCTATTTCGGCCAGTACAAATTTTCTTCTTCACCCCTGATTTGTGGTCTTTTTTTGCTTTTGAATCCTTGTTCTTCTTTTCTTCATGCACTGTGGTATGGTATCGTGCTGGGTTGATGTCTGAATCCTTCTTCTTCTTCGGCTTCGGTTTTGTCCACCAGTCCACTATCCTCCTTTCAGCTATCACATGAACTCTTTGTTTTCCCGATATTTTGCTTTTTTATTTTCCCCAAGTTTGCTTTTCAGCTTCTGGTCATAAGGTGTCAAATGGAGAGTCTATCTTTGTTTTGTCCATTTAGTCACTCTCCATGTGACCTTCACTTCTCCACACTTTCTTTTTCCTCACATCAATTTATTTATTGTTCTCATATTCATTAAGGGTGATGGTAAACATGCTATTTGGAAACTATATTGAGTTAGAGATATGAGTTTGCATTATATCGATATTAACTAGTACCGACCTATTACATTCCCTTGACCAAACTGAAACGGCTTCCACTATGGTATTAACAACTTTGATATGTACGACTAGGCATTTTACTAAGTTTATTTCTAGAACCAAAAAATTTCTCCATATTGTCCCAACAATCAAGGCAAGGTTGACGCAAGTTTTTTGCTTAGTACAAGTGGGGGAGGGAGATTTGAACTCAATTCTTTTCATGTGAAAAAATAGACAATGTGTTACGTATCTATCTCCAAGTATTCGAAATTGTCGATAAACTTATCTAATTGAGTCTAGGCTTAGGGAAATTGTTATTGAGTCCTTAGTGAGTTGTTGACTCCAAGTTTGTTCCAATTTGTTATGACTTGTATGTGCAGTGTAAGTGGTTCCTATTTTCTAGCTTGTGTGAATAACATGTCGTACTTTTTTGTTTTTTTTGTTATTCAAGTTGTATAAAAGGGAAACAAAGCTGAATAAAAAGTTCGTTTATTTGGAGAGAAGCACTTGAAGTGTAGGAGGTTAGGACTTCCTCAAAGAAGTCCATTTTATCAAACTTGGAGGCCTTGGTTCCCTCGAAGCAACAACAACAACCAAGCCTTAGTCCCAAAATTGTTGGGGTCTGCTATGGATCTCAACAGACTAGTCAGGGTTGGCCACATGTATTCTTTTCCGCCATTCTATTCTATATGAAGTCAGACTTTTTGTTATTTTCTCAATTGACATGACCTTTTTTTACTACTTCTATTATGAATGGTTCCCTTGAAGCAACCAGTAAAAATTAATGTAAATAACAATTGCTACTAGAGCCTAGGCATGGATTAGTGAGTGGAGTAATTGGAGCAAAAAAGTTAGCTCTCTCATTTCTAGGGATAACAATTTCACCCCAACCTGACCCGCCCAGCACAGGTTTTCCTCACCCCGAAGAGGTGATGGGGCGGGACGGATTTTGGTCGCTCCACCTAGAGTATATTTACTAAAATGTCATTATATTTCTTATAATTACAAAATTGTCATTATGATCTGTAGGAACTTTGTATTTTTACGTTATTTTAATAGAATGTTGTATACATTGGGACTTTGTATTTAGGGTTTGTTTGGTACACTGTAATAGACTTTTTAATGTAATAGCTATTACGTAGGAATATCTATTTACTTATAAAAAAAAAACGTAGGAATATCTATTTAGTCGTTTGGTTGTGTTTCTATTACAAGGAATAGCCATTCCTTAGGAATAATTATTCCTTAAAATGAAGAATAGCTATTCCTCTCCAAAAGGAGTGTAATAGCTATTCCTTTAACTCACGAAATAACTATTAAAAAGAAAATTCCTCAAAAGCCCCTAGCAAAAACAAGTGCTCTTCGTCCTCATTCTCATCAGGTACTTTTCTTTGTCTCTCTCTCACCTTCATACATCAAGATGCATTCTCTCTCTCTCTCTCTCTCTCGCCATTGAGGTACTATCTTATATATGAATAAATCACCGATTTTTCTTACAAAGATTACGCATTACTCTCTTTGGTATAAATTTTGCCAAAATCTAAACAAATTATATATTAAAACACAAGTTCTGCCAAAAAAGTTCTTGGAATTGAAAACAAAAGCGACCCATGTTAGATAACTATTTAAGCATATATAAGTCAAACAAGTTCTTCATTCGTATCTTTCTCTGTGGTGGGAATCAATTTTTTCTTTGGCATCTGTAAAGTGAGAAATATTCAACCAAATATTGTGTTATCACAACAACTATATTAATGGGACAGTGGGAGTCTCTCTCTGCTTGCGTGTGATAATTGGCATGCTAGAAATTTACTTCTTTTACTTGCACGGTACTAGATTTTTTTTTATGTTTTATTTGCTGTGTTTGTTATTGACTAGTGCTTTTAATTGTGTATAATTTTCCTCTAGTCCGAAAAGTAGTCCAAGATTGATAAAAAGATTAAGCAATATATCAATATATATATATATATATTTAAATATTTATGAAGATCTTAATTATAAATAAAGAACAAAAATATTAATTTTTTTTGTTTAATTTATACATGATAGAATACTAAGCAAGACTCACAAAAAGTGTAAATATATAATGCCTTTCAATTAGGGTATTTTAGGAATTTGACTATAATATAATGTCATTCAATCACCTTATTATAGTGTACCAAACTATGTAATACAAATTCAAGGTTCTATTCATGTGTTGTCACCAAACTAATGAATAGTAATAATTATTCCATTACAGCTTATTCTATTCCTTGTAATATTGATTCCTATTACACTGTAATAACCATTACAGTGTACCAAACGAGCCCTTATTGTTTTGTTATACAATTTAGTGTGAAATTTGTGGGTTGTATGAGTGTTAAATATTTAGTTTTTATTATTGAGTATTATTGCTTCTTAAAAACTTTAGTTTTTGTTATTATGTTGGTATATTGAGATTTTTTATTATTGTTTTGTTAAACAATTTAATGTGAAATTTTGTTATTTATATTAGTGTTAAAGATTTGTTTTATATTATTAAGTATTGCTGCTTTATAAAATTTTGTTTGTGTTGTTAAATATCAATCTTTGTATTATTATATATTTTAAATATGATGCGAAGCAGGGCAAGTTGGGGTCTCACGGGGTAGGAATGGGGCAGGTTGGGCAGAGGGCATGGTTGGGGTGGGGTGGGGGCAGGGAACCCATGATCCGGCCCCGCCCTGTTGCCATCCCTTGTTAGCTACACAATCAACAAGTGTTACAAGTCATGTAAAGAATCATCGAGCTATTCAACAAGTTCAACATGTCTCCATTATACAGAGAAGGAGAGAACTTGCAAGCTCATGCAAGGGCCAACAATGAAATGTACGATGGCAAATGGAGGACCACAAAATACTGGCACAATAGGAGGGAAACTACAGTCACATAAGTGTAAAATAGTCTCCAAGGATTACAGGTCAGTGTGACTAAAATGTAGTAAGAAAGTCTTAAAGGGTGGACAAGTACGATCACATAAAACAGTAAAAAAGTTCCAGCCTCTGTACAGTTCACCAAGAAAAGTTAGATGCTTGTCATTGCAAAACAAAAGGCTTGAATAACGTTGGAGAAGGAAGCTTATCAAATCCAAAAGGACTACATTTAAGAAACTAAAGAGAAGTACTTCTTGGCAGAAGATGAGAACTCATATTTACCATAGTTACTTGCTTAATGGTCTCTTGTTGTCTAGAAAACCAAATGATGAATGAGGGATTCATTTTAGGAAGAAATATATTCATGCCTCTTCTAAAACATTGTCGGTAACTCTTGTTTAGCCCAAATGCAATGACAATTTCCAGATTATGCCCTTGAGGGGAAAGGTTGACTTTAAGAGAGGGAAGGGGGGGTGGGGGGGGGGTTACGTATCTTTCTCCAAGTATTTGAAATTGTCAAAGAACTTATCTAATTGAGTCTAGACTTACGGAAGTTGTTTTCGAATCTTTAGTGAGTTGTTGAGTCCAACTTTGTTTCAATTTGTTATGACTTGTATGTGTAGCGTTTAAGTGGTTCCTGTTTCTAGCTTGTGTGAGTTAACATGTCTTACGATTTTGCTCTTTTGTTACTCAAGTTGTATAAAAGAACAACAAAGCAACAAAAAGTATCATCGTTTCTCCAAAGAAACACTCAAGTGTAGGAGGTTAGGACTTTCTCGAAATAGGCCATTTGATCAAACTTAGAGGCCTTCGTTTCCCCAAAGCAACCATTAAAAATTAGTGTGCACAATAATTGGTATCAGAACTTGGGCATGGATATGGGAGTGGAGCAATTGGTGCAAAAAGCTAGCTCCCTCATCTTTGGTCAGCAGCAAGCCATGTAAAGAATCACTGAGCTATTCAACAAGCGCAACATGTCTTCATCATACAGTGGCATGAAAGGCTAAGCATGCCAGCTCATAGAAGGGCTAAGCATGAAAGGCACAGTGGCAATGGAGGATCACAAAATACTGGCACAAAAGGAGGGAAACTACGGTCATAGAACCGTAAAAAAGCCTCCAAGGATTGCAGATCAGTGGGGTTCAGCCTTTTCTGAACACTTCGAAGCAACCGGTAAAAATTAGTGTAACCAACACAATGCCACTAGGCTACATGGCTCTTGGTGTGTGTGAAGTTATGCATAAAAATAAGATGCCGAAGCCATATGGTATAACGAGAATGCAGCAAGCTTGATTAGATATATGCTTGTGTCATCCTTCCTTAACTTGAAATTTGCATTGTTTTGCAAGGAGACCTTGTGCTAGATTAATGTTTCTCATTCTTTTTCCTTTTTAATTTTTTAAACAGATACTGAACAGTTTGAGATGTACTTGTTGGAATTGTAAATCAAGCAATATAACAAGAACTATCTCTGGAAGAATTAATTGGAAGAATGCTTCCATCATAGTTCAGGATACTTTCCATTTTTACTTATAAAAAAAGGATACTTTCCATTTTAGTGAGACACTAGTAGATATTCAATGAAAAATGGATGAGGGAGGCTGCCGGGGGGGGGGGGGGGGGGGGGGTATTACATATATTTAATATATTAATCGACTCCTATGTAAGATTTTCTACTAGAACATACCATGGTTCCATTTAATTAGTGCTAATTCATTTGTTTAAATTAACTCCTTGGTTGTGAAATTGTGTTATCAGTTTATTACTAGCATAAGACTATTGAAAAAGTTGAATTTTGGATCTCTATGTAGCTCTTCATGAAATGCACCTAACTCTTTTCTTCTATGAGTTGAATTGACCCCTTACTTGGCTTTCCAAATTTTCAGTTCCCATTGTGACTGATGCTACTTGGCAATCACTTGTCCTCAAGGCTGATGGGCCTGTTCTGGTTGAGTTTTGGGCTCCATGGTGTGGGCCATGCCGTATGATCCATCCAGTAATTGGTGAACTGTCAAAGGAATACGATGGGAAGCTCAAGTGCTTCAAATTGAATACTGATGATAGTCCTTCAATTGCAACCCAATATGGCATTCGAAGCATCCCAACAATCATGATCTTCATCAATGGCGAGAAGAAAGATGCAGTAATTGGTGCTGTCCCCAAAACCACACTAACTGCCAGCATTGAGAAATTCTTGTAGAGGCAGGTACAAAATGTCTTTCACGAGACCGCATTATTCTTTTGAAAGTTTTTAATGTTGAGGTTGAAAATGTATAACCTTTTTGTATAATTTTGGAAGCTTCATGTATCAGGTTTTCTTTTGACAACGAATAAATCTTTTGTATGTGAAACATTCTTCAATAAGAAATGTTAGTTTTTGCTGAAAATCTGCACCCCATAAAATATTTCTACAATTTTGTCAAATTGTGACTTTAAGATTGCATTTCAACATTAGACCTTGCGTTTCAACCTTAGACCCTGTTAGGACGCAGGACCAGTCTTCTTAATCTCTACCAGAAACATGCTTTCATAACCTTATTTGAATCTGGAACTTTTGAATTTGACTAGTTCTTCACGTGGATTTGATGAAATTTGTATAATGAACTTCGGAATTGAGGTGAAAAGGGGTGACTTTTCCCTCATTTTCAATTGCTGGTTTGAAGATGGAATTCAAGGCAGGTATAGCTTGCTTGAATTCAGACGATCTAACAACTTGATTTGTGTTCCTATTTCTTTATAAGCCACTTTGTTTTCAACTTTTCATGATGTTGATGAATAGGGGTGTGCATTCAATCCACCAACTGGACACTTCGGGTTGGATTTTTGTGGATTGGGTTGGAATATTTTTTTTGAGTCTCGGGTTGATAGTTTTTTCCAAATCAACACATATATAATTTTATTTTAATTTTTTAGTTTGACTTGTGTTGTTATTTAGAGCATTGGTTTTAATGAATTTGGAACTTTTGAATATAATTTAGGCATATCATGCGAATTGTAATAAATTATTAAAAAAGGGGGCTTAAATTGTTGATGAAATTCATTTTTACCAGGCATGAAACATAAGCCTAACACACCGACACAAGTAGTTTGGATTGGGCAGGTTTTTACACGTGATGGGTTGGGTTGGGTTGGGTTGAAAAAACCATACAACGCCATTCATGCTCAATTCTGTTGACAATGAATAAATCTTTTGTACGTGAAACATTTTAACTTCTTCAATAATAATTGTTAGTTTTGCTGAAAATCTGCACCCCATAAACGTTGTGAAAGATTTAGGGAGAAATATTTCTACAATTTTGTCAATGTATGACTTGAAAATTGCATTTCAACATTAGACCTTGCATTTCAACCTTAGAACCCTGTTAGGACCCAGGTCCAGTCTAAGATCTCTACCATAAACATGCTCATAACCTTATTTAAATCTAGAACTTTTGAATTTGACTAGTTCTTGGCGTGGAGTTGATGAAATTTGTGTAATAAACTTCGGAATTGAGCTGACCCTCGTTTTCAATTACTGGTTGGAAGATAGAATTCAAGGCAGGTATATCTTGCTTGGTTGAATTCAGACGATCAACTCGATTTGTGTGCCTATTTGGCTATTTCTTTACAAACCACTTATAATTTTCAACTTTTCATGATGTTGATGGATCCAACTTGGAATATATTAATGACTGTTTCTCTAGAATCCATGACTTATCTCAACCTGAGGACTTGATTCGCAATGGCAAAAGACTCATAATTTTCTGCTTGTTTTAACTTATCTTTGGAGAATTCCATGCCATGAGGAAAGAATAAGAAAAGTCCATAGAGAAAACAAACTAAAATGAGCATTCTTGATTCTTCAACAGAATTCTCGAGAAACAAATGAACTGAAGTGGTGATAGGTTGATAGCATTGAAGTTAAGAAATACTAAAATCAATGAATAAAATGATCGAGTTTGGGGATGAAGATAGGCGTCAACAAAATTTGAACAGTGATCATTGAAATTTTTTTTCAACAAGATTGACTGGTACGTTCAAAAGAGTAATAAAAAATTGTAACTACACAGCGCTGTCCTATACGTGTGTGCCCATGTGTGCAAGAGGAAGACTAAGAGGCTTCTTTTTTTGTTTGTTTGATATCTGAGGTCCTTTTTTATCCTAAATATGCGGTAAGCCTATCACATGATAGAACGGAACCGAACTTGCTTTCGGTGAAAGCTGGCTTTTGGAGAAAAAGGCAAAGGTTGGCTTGGAAGAAACTTATATATTATTAGTTTTTATTAGACTAAATTATAAATTACCGTCTCTAAGTTTGGTTAAAGTTCAATTTAGTTTTCTAAGTTGATCAAGTTTCAATTTAGTCCTTTTAATTTTTTACCGTTTCAATTTAGTCCTCTAAGTTTATTTTTATTTAAAAAACTTACAAAAAAAACTAATTAAAATTATTTATAAAAAAAATTCGTGAAAAAAATAAAAAGTTAAAGGACTTAATTGAAACGAAATCAAATTTAGAGGACTAAATTGAAATGGTCAAAACTTAAAGGACTACATTGAAACCAAACCAAACTTAGAGAACTAAATTAAAACGGTCAAAACTTAGAGGACTGAATTGAATTTTGATCAAACTTAGAGGATATAATTTGTAATTTGGCCTTTTTACTATTACCTCATATGAGAGTGTTATAATGACATGAAAGATGTGTGACAAGATTCCGCTTGTGATAAATTTTTTTGGTTTAAATATCATTTTTGTTAAACAAAAATGTACGTAGCGGAAATTAAAACACCATTGTTTGGATATTAAAACACCATTGCTTATGTATACTAACCACTCTTCGGTTGAAGCAACGATGTTACAGGACTCTTTGTGGTTGGTTTACGTCGTCCAAAGCTAGCCTCCACGCTGACCAGCAATCCAAACCGTAGCCTTGTTCCAGTTTGAATACCACCAAAAAAACCAATACTCGATGGTGTTGTTCTCTACTAGAGAAATACGAACAATCTCCACAGCCTAAATGTCTCACTAACACTCTGTGCATACATTTAGATAAGTCTGGGGATCAAACTGTAGTATGTATAGCCAAAGCTTCCATCAAGCTTTTGTCTATGTTCAGTTTATCATGGGAAGTTCATTGAACATTCTAGATCATTTATGATATCATAAGGAAGTTCATTGAACATTCTAGAACATTTATGATATGAAGTTCAACATTCTACAAACATTTATGATATCAAGTTCAACTTAACTGAAATCTAGGAGGAGATGGAAAACCATGCCCACTTTGGGTGCTGCCAAACACCATCCCTCATAATTTCTTACAGTTTTGGTCCTCAATTTTTGGCATTTGTGTCAAATTAGTCTCTAACATTTCAACTGTGTCAAATTGGCCCTCAATCTTTTAATATTGTGTCAAAATGGTCCTTGCTGTTAAGTATTGAATGGAAAATACTGACATGGCTAACAATTTATTTTTAATTTTAAAACTGTCTGACATGGCAGAGACCATATCAACTGCAATGTTTTAACCTACAATCCCTATATTGTGAATTATGTGGCCTGATTAGAACTGGTCATGTCAATTAAAAATCTAAGTTAGCTCCACCTCACTCACTTACAAACGAAACCTAATAAATCTTGTAACTCTCCATTAACCCTCTTCTCTCTCTGTGTAACTGCTGGGTTTCTTCAGTCCTCCGACATCTGTGTTTTCTTGAAATCTAAAAGGCATATGTGTCTAAAATTACAATGAATCTGACTTCATTTTTCCTTCATACCTTCTCAAAAATTTCTCTCTTTGCTGTACACGTATTTGTCCATGAACCCATTATTTTATTCATCGAAATAAGCAAATATGATGCTAGACAATAATGCCAATTCCTTTTGTCACATAGCCCCATTCCTAGAAAACTAAAGCATCAAAGCAAAATCCAATGGAAATCAGTTATTCAAACTCACACGGCAAAATCTTATCAACAATAGAAAGCGATAGGCACTTAGGCTAGACCCCATTGTTGAGGCCAGTGCAAGTCCACACTCCATGGACTCAGGTCAGCAAAGGTAGTAGGCTGGGTCCGGATTGAAGACATTGCAGATCTAAAGATAGGTTGAGGTGACTTCACCATGAGGATGAAGGTGAAGTCTACGGATGAGAGAGAGAGAGAGAGAGAAGGTTAACAGAGAGTTGGAAAATTTTTTGGATTCTGTTTGTAGATGGGTGAGGTGGAATTGAGTTGGATTTTTAATTGACATGTGCCAGCTCAAATTTTAATAATAAAAAAAATGCTAACTCAAATTAAAAAAATAAAAAATAAATTTTTTGGATATCCGGTCTAAACAAAGAAAGAAAAGAACATTTTGATATTCAATTTTTTTTTTTTTTAATTTGAGTTGGCATTTTTTTTTTTATTAAAATTTGAGTTGGCATGCTACGTCAGACATTTTTAAAATTAAAAAAAAAAAAAAAAAAAAAAAAAAAAAAACCGTTAGCCATGTCAGCATTTTCCATCCAACACTTAACGGCAATGACCAATTTGACACAAGGTTGAAAGGTTGAGACCAATTTGACACAAAGGCCAAAGGTTGAGGACCAAAACGGTATTTAAACCTTTTTTTTTTTTTTTTTTTTGAAAAACGAAGTGTAAAAAAAAAAAAAGAACTTTCCCATCTTACTCTCCCAAGCATAGTGTGAAAGAATAATATGGATTTGTTTGAGTCACGAGAGGACTAGATAACTTTAGTTTTGTAATATTAATATATATTATGAAAACTAAACTGTTCCATTTTACATTTGAGAAGTACTTGGTAAGAGCTTTGGATATTTTTTTGCTGGATTCTGACTTGTGGATTACGGTACGTGTGAAGGTCTGCACATTGTTATTAGGACGTGTGTTAGAACATTGATTAAGGTTCATTGATGTAAGGGTTCATAAGATCAGGGTTAGAACAAGATTGAGTTATGAGAGGATTCAGCTCTTGGCTCAATGGTTAGCACCTTTGGTGCTAACCACGTGGGCAGGGGTTCGAATCCCACCAACCGCCTTCTTGGGGAGGAGTGACTTAATGGAAGGAAACCCTCGTGACCCATCACACCTGCGAGTTCGGGAGTTGTGGGTTCGGGTAGTGGTACGCCCCATTATTGCCCAGATGTGCCCTACGCCATGTCAAAATCGGGTTTAAGTGGGTCGGGACAATGAACGCACCTGCGAGTCCCTTTTTCTTTCAGCAAAAAAAAAAAGATTGCGAGTTATGAACTATTATAGAGGAAGACTTAAGGGGGGAATGACATAAGTGTGGGTATTTTAATTGTAATTCTAATATGTAAAAGTAAAACGTCGCATTGATAGTACTTGTACCTGCTAGGTGAGACTCTAAATAATTAGCAGTACATTGGGTAAGCCAATAGGAACATGCTATTAGTTATTTAAAACACATTAAACAAAATATAACGAAAGTGAGTCAGAGTGAAAAACGGTTTGAGACAGGATTTTAATGTGGAAACCTTCTGGTGAAAAGGGTGAAAACCACGGGCTCAAGCCAATTAGAATGATCCACTATGAATTTAAAAGAAATACATAGTATAGGACATTTTTTGATGTGAAAGGAGATGATATCTTATAAAAGGTGAACATTTTCCCGATTTCCTATTCTTTTCTAAATTCCTCCCATTTCTCTAATCTTTCTACCTTGTTCTCCCTTTATAGGCTTTCTTTGATCTTTCTGCCTTGTTCTCCCTTTTTAGACTGAACCCACATCTCCTCTCCTCTTTATAGGCTTTAGCCCATGTCCATGTGTAGGCGTATTATTGGGTGCTTTGTGGGACGAGTCCTGGCACTCTTGTCATGTGTCTCATTCTGCGCCACTGTCTGCACTCCTAACACCGCCTTAGCCGGTATTGGTGCGTGCGCATGAGACAAACGACTCGGCGCTCTATCCCCTCTTGGGGTCGCAACGGTTACGCCCTAAAGGCGCACCCCACTGTCCTCCACTTATCCTTTCTAACAGTCACATGCTTTGTACTAATCTTTATCTTCTGCTGTGCGAGCGGTCCCCATATGAGTCATGCAAATGTCGAGTTTCAGTCTTCAAAGACTTCGTCTAGTTTGACCATTGGCTAAACTATACTTTCTTCACAATGTCGCGCCTTTTTAGCCTTTGTGCCTATGGAACTGTGATGCCTTCATGCTGTCTATGTCATTCTCGCTATTCCTAGGGTCGAGCTCAGCAACCTTAATTAGCCGTTGGATATCACTCCACTAAGTACTAATGTCACATATGATAGTAATTACTTCACATATGATAATACCTACTAGTACATTATTTGGTACCCTAAATTTTTATTTAATTATTTAAATTTAATATAAAAAAATTTGGATAGTACCAACATTACATTGGATAGTAATAATGTCACGTTTGATGGTAACTACATCACATTTGATGATAATAATGGTTAAGATTTGAATGAGTACGTTATCCAAAGAAAAGTGTAGATATTGTAGAGGAAGAGACAGACAACCAAATGGCAAGTTAATTTTGGAACAAATTTAACTATATCTTATAGTTTTTATTTAAATATGAGGATTTAAAATTAAAGTATTCGAAATATAATTCTTCCTAAAAATTGCTTGATATAAAATTTAGATAAAAATATAGATTTTGTCATTAAAAAAGTTTCTTTTTGTCTTAAGAAAATTTAAAACATGCCAAGTTATGCTCTCTTCTCGTTATAATTTTTGTTTACATGGCTAACGAAGTGCCAAGGTGCCCTTTTTTTACGTGGAATTGATCTTGGACAACTACGTAATACATGGTGTGTTCTCATTGGCTACTAAGTACTAGCCAACCTCAATTGTTTCCCCAAAGCCACGCCAACATAAAAAGAAGAAAAAAAGGTCACCTCATTGATTTGTTAGTCACCGTTCAAAATTATAACACAAAGAGATAGGATGGCTAACTTGACACATTTTAAAATTTTGCGGAATATAAAAGTGAATTATTTAAAAAAAAAAAAAAATCAAATCAGGGGCTTGAATAGAATCTATGACCAAATTTCAATGTGTGTATATGTCTGATTTAGGGGTGAAAATAGACCTTTAATCAAATTTTAGTGACCAAACATATGTTTTTGCCTAAATTTTATTAGGGCATAATAGAGTTGAGTTTAATAAATTATGTGTGTATTGTGTGTTTGTTTCGGGGATTAAAATAGAACTTGGACAAAATTTCAGTGACAAACATATATTTTTGCCTAAATTTTATTAGTGCATAATGTATTTGAGTTTTGAGATTTTGTTAAAAAAAACATTATTATGGCTAACACCATATGTGTGTGTGTAAGAAATGCAATAGATGGTCCCATGGATGCAATTGATTTAAATAATTTAAAAATTTTTTAAATTTTAATCTCAACCTTTAGAATTTAAAAAAATAAAAATAAAATATATCAAAAGGGAAAATAAGTAAAAGATACAAAAGTGAAAAGTTTTGTGATGGGCCATTTTTGTTAAACATATATATATATTTTAAAATTATTAGCCACACATCTCTTTCTTTCAAAGTTATTTTGAGAAAATATACGTTTTACATACATCGTGATGACGAACTTTAATGGCCACATTTTAAAAAACTACAGTGGATTCACTAATTCAAAAAAAAAAAAAAAAAAACATTTTTTCAAATAATTTTAAAACATGTCGTTGTTTGATCAAATAATTCTAAAAAACGTAATATTTAAAAAGATGAATTACACTAACACTCCCGAAGTGTTATTAAACCCGGACCGGACCGGTGGGTTGACTCGATAACCCGGTGAACCGACATCTAAGCCGGTCTGGGTTCTTAATTAAACCATTTATGCTATTAACTCGTAAAAACCCACTAAAACCCAGTGGGTTTTGTGCAAATCGTGTAACCTGGTTGGGTAATTGCAACCCGGTTGGATTGCAATTTTTATGAAAATTATTCTTTTGGGTCTACTTTTCTATTTTTATATTATTCAAAATTGGATTATTTAGTAATTACTAATGAATTAAAAACTATAAATGACTCAAAATTACTCTTTTGGGTCTATTTTTCTATTTTTATAATTTATTTGAATGTTGCAATTTAACAGTATTATTACGTTATGAGTTTGAAATATGCTTTAATTTCTAGAATTTTAAGACATTTATCTATTTTAATTATTTTAGGTGTACTTATTTTCAATTTAATTATTTATTATTACATTATGAGTTTGAAATATGCTTTAATTTCTAGAATTTTAAGACATTTATCTATTTTAATTATTTTAGGTGTACTTATTTTCAATTTAATTATTTATTATTACATTATGAGTTTGAAATATGCTTTAATTTCTAGAATTTTAAGACATTTATCTATTTTAATTATTTTAGGTGTACTTATTTTCAATTTAATTATTTATTTTATGATTTCTCAAACTTAGTTTTATATTTTTATATATTTTTAAATTTTGTATTTGAACCTGTGGTTCGACCGATGACCCGCTGGTTGAACCAATGACCCAATGACCCAGCTCCTAGATCGGGTTAATGTCCGGTCCGGGTTTAATAACTATGTCCCGATGTTTGGTGAAACTAGATTCGCTACACCCTATTTTCAAAAAATGACACTCTGCTCCAAAATTCCTAAAATAATTCACACTTCACTCCAAAGCTTTGCCAATTATTTTGGAGCAAAATGTCAATTATTTGGATTTTGGAGCAATATCATTTGTTGAAAATAGGATGTGCGAAGTCTAGTTTCACCAAACATCGAGAATATCAATGTAATTTACCCTATTTAAAAAAAAAAAAAAAAAAAAAAAAAAAAAAAAAAAAAACTAAAATGGCTTACATATAATATAAGTAATGTCTCTCTTTTTATCTAGTAGGGATGATGATTGATCACAAGTTGAGAAGGTGTCCATTTTATGTGCTCCTTAATGATCGGAGGGGTGTATCACTGATTCACTGTATCTCCTTAAAACGTCCCTTTACCATACGAAGGAGCGGCTGTAATAGTTTGCCGCATATTACTATGATTGGATGGAAAAGGCATCTTATTCGACAAAATGGAGGTAAGCCATGCCGGATTACTTAAACAAGTCATTTAGATTAGAAGCTTCTCTACGGATATTATATACCAATGAACTACTGTTTAATATTCCGGTTATAAATTAAAAAAACATTGCATAGGATTCCATGCCTCATAAAAGATATGAAAGAATGCACACCTACTTTTATTAAGGGTTAAAATTTTGTTAAATATTATGAAAGAATGCACACCTACTCTTACAATTAAGGGTTAAAATTTTGTTAAATATTATTTTTATCCTTAAATCTGATACAAAATTCGTTTTTCTTCCTTAAACTTTTAAGAATTCGTTTTTTGTCTTGATGGTTTTGAAAATGTTCCAATTTATGTCATTTTCCTTGTCTAATGTTGAGGTGACATATTTTTTTAAGATAAGATAATCCATATGGACCAAATCATTTTTTTAATAAAAAAAAGCCACAACTGAATGGCCATGTGGCACGACCTAATTGGTTAGGCGCATGGCTGGAAGTAATGAATTGACAAAAAAAAAACATGTGGATTAACCAAACAATTGGCAAAAAAAAAATGACAATAATTCATCACTTGAGTCATTCTAATCTAGGCACTCATAGGAATATTTTCAAAAGTTTAGAGATGAAAAAACGAGCTTTTTAAAGTTTAGGACAAAATTTTTTGTGTGCAAAGTTCAGGGATAAAAACAATATTTTAGCCTAATTTAAGCACAAATTGTTGTTGTTATATGAGAGGAAAAAACACTTTGGGTCACCCACTAAACAATTAGTGAGTTAGGAGCACACCAACTCAGACCATGATTAGCCCTAAGTTTTAAACATGCTTGTTGCCGTTTGAAAGGAAGCAAAGCTTGTGGTGATTATACATATCTCGAACCTCAGTATGAGAGAATTAAGGGTGTTCACAGGTCAATCAGAGTCGGGTTTTAGGTCAACCTACCACTCCGACTATTTCGGTGAATCAATTTTGGACCTGTTGTTGACTGATGGATTAGGCAAAATCTTCCAATCCACACATTCGGATGTGCGAGTCATGATTATCGTTAAAAAAAATAAATTAACAACTTGATTTTCCTAGACTTTCTCAGTAACCAAATAGAGAAAGCAAAAAAAAAAAGGGGGGGGGGGGGGAAAAGCATATAGATCTAAATATATATAGATTAAAACAAATTATATACCTAAAAATGTTGAACCATAAATTTATTCAGTTATGTCGGTTGGGTTTCACGACATGAGTTTTGCTCACCTGACACTTGCCCGAGAATCAAAATTTTTTAGGGTGTTTGGCTTGCAACCGACCAAATCATCTAGTCGAAATTGAAATTGCCCATGACCTTTCAGGTCATGTCAGTTCTAATGGGTGGATCAGGTTCTACGAGTCAGTCGAGCATAGCTCGGGGATTACCCTATCAAGAAAATGGGCTAGTGTATGATTTTGTACAAAGTTTGACACATCTTTTCTATCTTCTCCACATTTATTACTGCAAACTACCAACAATTGCATTGCAAATGTTCTATGTTCTAATTAAACTCTGTTAAATCTGAGAAGTGAGAAGGAGGGGTCTTCCTTCAACCACCCTTACTCGAGCTCCTCAAGAAGGAAGTGGATTGGCTCCAGTGTTGCAGTACACTAGAGCCGTCACAATCGTGATACTTGTCCAAAATAAGACACATGTCCAAATTATGACACTGGAGCCAAGCTGATGGGATGGGATCCCTCATCATACCCAGAAGACAATGGGATGGGATGGTTCTTAACCTTCCATCATACCCTCAAGACAACCCCTAGTAAATCCTCACAATTCTTTTTTTGTTTAAATACTCTACCATCCTCAGAACTTTTCTAACCTAAAGGTACATTTCTTTAAAAAATGGTTCAAACGTCAAAAACAAAATCCCTAAAATAAATCCTGTTTTTACTTTTTATACTTAACGTGTTAACATTATCCATTCATAATATTTTAGGATTTGGTTACACTGGTATTTTGGTATCAATATAATTGAGTTTTCTATTTTTAAAAAAGAAAGGTAGGATTTATCTTCTTTATTTAGAATCGGTAGGCTCCGTCATAGTGATTGTGTACCCTGAAAGACCAATCCCAGCTGAGCCTCACCAAAGACTTCCTCCCTCAATTTTTTTTTCGCTCACAATATCAGTTGGCAAATGGCAAATGACATAACAATCTAAAAATATGTTGCTAGTGTAGCATGGTGAAATAATAAAGCGAGTTGACTTATGATGACTACGCATGGTACCCTTCCTTTTATTTATTTTTATTTTTATATACCAGTGCTTTTTCTCCACTATCCCTTTAGTTGCCATTTGGCCCTTGAATTCTAAGAATCTTGAAATTGCAAGGTTTCTAGAGAAAGCTGCATCTCCGGGAAGAATATAACCGGCCACTATATTTTTTTCTTTAATTATATTTAAATATTTGTGTAACATTGACCTATAGTTGTACACATATTTCATTTTTGTGTAAATAAATAATTCTCCACTCTTAAAAAATTGGGAAACAGATGATGATGATTAACTAATAACTATATTAAATCCTCTTTGTGAAATGAGTGCAAGAGTTTACTTTTGTGCTCATAAGAAGCGGCAATTGTGCTGCCACTACCCTTCGGCCTGTAAGCTACATAGAACATTTATAATTTATAGATGTATGATTGTATTTGCTAGAAAGCAACATTCCACTAAATAATATGGATAATGTTTTAAATATGAAATGAACATTAATAATGGGGTTGGTTTTAAATGTTTCCATACAGGTACTACATGCCCATCATTAGTGTTCAATTTGTCAAACACTTGGGCTGCAGTGAGTCAAGCGTGTCCCCAGATGACGAAAAATGACCCTGCAGTCTACACCGCCACAGATTCATAGTGGAGGAATAATGCACCACGCGGCATTGGTACTTGTCCTTTCCAGCTTCCCTTCTAGAATTTCAACTTAAAAGAAGACAAATCAAAAATAAAAACCTCTATTCTAGAAGAGATTTAAGTGAATTTCAATTAGAATATCTTTTGCTAAATTACTTGCCACCTCAAAAAAACATATGACCTTTCTACTTAGTTGATCACTTTATTTCATTTGAAAAAGAAACAAAGTAGTAGAATTCTTATTTGATGATTAGTATAATATTTGTTTTTTTTTTTTTTTTTTTTATCCAATGGAATTTTCTTTTGTTTAGACATAATTAAAAACTAGATTGTTTAGATATATTTGTTTTTCTTTTTTCATTCCATTGAGTTATCTATACAAAAAGAGATATCTTCTTTTATGTTTTCCTTAAACCAATTTAATATAAGTTTAAAGTCTGATCTTATAGAAAATAGTTTCATACTTGCATAATGAAATTGAAAAGGAAAGGCAAAATTATTTTAGTTTTAATAGCTTAAAATAGTGTCAAGATCATCTATCTTAAAGAAAATTATCCAATTCTCTCTCTCATATGAATAAATAATTTTATTATAAATTTAATCAGTGGAATTCATTATAACATGAAAAGAGAGAATATTCCTCCTGTAATCATGAATAATTACTTCAGCTTAACTTCTACTAAAAATTTAAAGCACGACACCATTTGAGCACAAGTCATTTATTGTATTTCACTAAGGGGTTTTGTAGTAATTTAGGTGCGTCATTATTGTCTGGGGCAGAATTGTACCAATAAAGTAATAGAAGACAAAGATCTGAAGTGATTTATCCAAATAAAGTTATATATAGAAGGCAATGGGCATTGGTTTGTGTGGTCAGTGGTCACCACTCACCACCGTGTAGAAATGCTGTCCCTTATCATGCGCAATGGTGGCCACGTCAATTTGTCGTCCTTCGAGAAATATGAGGTGCTCCAGTCTTTGAGCCGTAGATAGTTTTGGACCCGTTATTGCGGATTGGGATATCATGTAATACTTTTTTCGTATTATATGATGCAATTCCATTTTTTAGCTTTTAATTTTTTTTTTCTATTATTTTATCTTTTTGTTTTTTTGACATTTTGTCTTTTTCTTATTTAAAGACTTTTAATTTCTAATCTCAACTTTTAAATAGAATTACACCAATACTATACCTAAATCCGTTGGTTGCTGTTTCAGTGGGATAGACTTATTATAGGATTGAGGCAAAAACCTTCTAATACAATGTATTATTCACATTGTATTAGAAGTCTATCTTTTTGTCTTTTTGACATTTTGTTTTTTTCTTATTTAAAGACTTTTAACTTCTAACCTCAATTTTTAAATAGAATTACACCAATATTATATCTAAATCCGTTGGTTGCTGTTTCAGTGGGATAGACTTATTATAGGATTGAGGCAAAAACCTTCTAATACAATGTATTATTCACATTGTATTAGAAGGTTTCTATGGGTTTTTTTTTTCTTTTTTTATGAGAGAGGATGATTCGTTCAAATATGATTCTCTTAATAAAGAGAACATATATTTTTGTTTTGTTACAAGACTCTTAATTCACAGTTTCTAACTAATTAATATACGGTAAAATAAATAAAAATGACTTACTTTTAGTGTTTTAGTCACATATTATTTCAGTATCTCATTTAATACACTAGAATATTAGATGGAAACTTAGATCAAAACAACAAAGGTAAAAGACTAGCAAATGAAAGATTTTCTCAAAAAAAAAAAAAAAAATCTTTGAAACATCGATTATGTTTATTAAAAAGTTATATATCCTTTTATAAAAAGCATTCACATTGAATTGAACAAAATTTTAGCCAAATATAACCAAAATAGCTACTTTAATGTATTTTTGCTAGCCCTCTCTTCACTTGGGCCTCAATGCCTCATCAAAATAACCATTTTTCTTTATTTTTAATTTAATATAATTTTATTATTATTTTTCGTTATGCTTCACTCCCTTCCCCTCTCTTCTTCATTAGCCACAACCAAGATCCTCAAATTTCTCAAGGAGCAGTAGCTCACGAGGAGGCGACAAATCCTCGATACAAGTGAGGTCAAGTTGAGCGACTTTGAGTGAGAGAGAGATGAGTTATGAGAGATAGAAAGAACTCAGAGGAGGGAGAGGGATTGTGAGAGAGCTGTTAAAAAAAATATATATTTATTTTGCTAAGCTATAGTATTAGTTAGTCTTGATTATGATTTGTAGCTCAAAGTAGTTTAAGTTGTTTTGGCTAGCTTGTAACTGTTGTAAATTTTATTATCTTATAGTAATATTGAGTGAAGGTTGAAGATTTGTATATTTGTTCTATATTGAAAATATACAAAGTCTTGAAGGTATTTATAAGGTGAAACAAACACCAAAACTTTAAATGAATAAAGTGGACCTATGGACATATGGCTCTACTACTCGCACTTACACACGCGTGTGGCGTAATGTGACAGTTCTAGAACAATGCCAACCTAATTAAGTAACTAGTCCAATGTGGGGTTTTTTTTTCTTCCGAAATTTTAGTTGGACAATGTTCCAATAGTAATGTTGGTTGATTAAGAAAAGATTTTGATTTGAGTAATTGTGACAAAGGTTGATTCATTAATTTTTTCCAATGCACCCCTACAAGCTAATGCATCAATCACAAACCATGAGTTTGTCTCGAAGTAGTTTAAAGTTTAAACTGGGAACTTCTGAACTTGTAAGTCCCTTTGTGAACACATCCTCAATTTGATCAATGATGTGTGTGCAGTGCACATGAAGCTACTTATGCACAACCTTTCCAAGGATTGGATCATAAAGAAATAAATCTCATATTATCACACCTATGGTTTTGATAAAGCCATAATTTCTACAATCATGTGATGAAAAAAAAATATATATAAACCATTAGAATGTATTAATTTAAACATAAAGTCCAAATTTATCTTTCTTTGGTATGACTATTTTTCTGCCTTTAGGCAATTTTTATTTTTTATTTTTTAAGCACACTCCGGTGACGTACTCTTGGACCAGGATGCTTTATGAGTATACCATTTTATACGTGCACGGCTATATGGAATTTTAATAGCACCGATCCACATTAAATTTATAATTTTCACAAATTTGTTTTTTGACCTCAAAAAAGAAAAGAAAAGAAAATCATTGTTTTTATAATTTTTTTGATGAATCATTGTTTTTATAATTGACCTAATGGTACATGCACATATTTTTGTTAGGGTCAAACCCCTTATACATTTTGAGTAGCATTATCAAAGACATTGACCTTCTTCACGTAGTCACGTCAGTATCATGAATACTCCACCATAGACGAAGTTGAAATTTACATTGTCTATATAGTATATACTCCAACATATGCTTTGGTTTAGAATTTTTTTTTTTTTTGGTTTCATTTGAATGTACTCGCGGGCCTCTTGAATCTTCCATTTGCAACGACTACATAAAGTCTCACTCACTTATTTTATTTTAACAAGTATATAAAAGTAGTTGACTTTTTATAAAAATTTAAATGTTCAAAGTTTTGATAAAAAATCATATAAAGCTATAAAATTATTTTAATAATATAACTGAAATTAAACAATAAAATATATGGTAAAAATAAAAGCAAAAATGACCTTAAGTTACTGAGAAAATATACATATTGTAAGATCGAGTTTTTATCAAATTAAAAAATTATTACAATAATTCAAAATAAATAAAGAAAATATTTTTAATTTTCTCAAAACTATTGGTAATTGTGTTTTAAATGGTATAATATTTTAAATTTCTTGCAACTTTAATAATAGAATTTCCCTTACAAATAGTTTGGAATTGAAAAAAAAAAAAAAAGATACTTATGTTGAGTGACTTGAGTCCCATACTACAAGTACAGCGTCTAAAATCCAAAGTACATGCATTATATGATGTGTAACAGATGCAAATGAGACATTTAGCGCAAATATGGTATGTAGGATATAACATGTCTAAAACAAAAGAACAAAAGGATTTTCAACGTAGTATAAAGAGAGTGTATGCACTTGACATCACTACAATTTATAGGCCACAACTCTTATTATATAGTGTATAATATATAACACATACATTGAGTCACTTGGCATAAATATAGTATGTTAGATATCTATATATATGATAATATAAAATAAAAGTTAAAATGTTGTTTTTGTCCCTAAAGTTTACATGAACTTCATTTTCATTCCTAAACATTAAAAGGTTTATTTTTCGTCTTTCAACTTTTTAAAAATATTTTTCCAATAGTTTAGAGGCAAAAATAGGGATGAAAAACAAATTTTTTTCAATAGTTTAGGGATGAAAAAATATATTTTTTAAAGTTTAAGGATAGAATGTGTAACATTTTTAATAGTTAGAGATGGAAAACAAACTTTTTAAAATTCCAAGATGAAAAACGAAATTCATGCAAACTTTAGAGACAAAAACAATATTTTAACTTAAAATAAAAGTCTTTAACTTCTTATAATGTTGTCCCAAAAGTTTATGAATTCCACACTTTCCATGTCTTCATTCAAATATATATATATATATTTTGGAATTTAGAGTTACAAATAGCGCTAAACTATATTAGTTTAAACTAAATAGAACTCTTCTTCTCTTTGGATAAATCAACCCAATACAAACGAATTCTAATGAAATTAAGTTTGATATTCTTTAAATAAATTTTTAATTAAATTAAGTATGTTCTTTTCTACAAATTCTCTAATTTGAATGTTTATTTATTGATATTTATAAATTAAATATGAATTACATATAAATATCTTTGACAATTGTTTTCATATATTCCACTGTTCACTAGAAGTATGTAAAAAACAAAAGAGCAAAATAATTTTCAATGTGGAATAAAGAGAGGGCATCTACGTGGCACAAGCATAATTTCTAGGACACAACTTTTATTTAATAGTACATGACATGATATAATATGATTCTAGAGAAATCACACAAGCATTAACACATAGAGAATCATTCTCTTTAAATTCCACATTCTATTCTCAATCACATTAAACCATATTATCTTATCAACTAATTTAACAAACCTCCTCATGGGAATATATAAACTTGAAACTTGTTGCATTGAGATAAATGATATGAAGGTTACGACATGAAACATTTCTTCTTATTGAAGTCATAAACAAAATTCAATGTAAAGGTTTATTGAGTTAGATCATAATGCTTGATGTATAGCTTCTAAAAAGCAAAACACACATACAAAGATTGTAAATAAATATACAAAAACAAACCAAAAAAACATTAGCATGACATATCCCTAATTCCAAGTAATGGAGACAATCAAAGTAACAAGTTTCTATTTAACTATAGTGTTACAAAACCAAATTATATACCAATCAATGACATGTCTTGCCCTTCTAATCTCCTAACCTAAACACAACACATGTCATTTTATAACAATTAAAAATTAGGCAACAATAAGTTGCTATCCAATCACATCTCCAATTACTTTCAAAACTGTAACTGTAACCAAGAAAATGAAGCAAACAAAACACAATCAACTAATGCCCAATTCAAATTATAACTGTGCAAAGATAGGAAATAGAACTAATATTGCCCAATTCAAATTATAACAATGTAATAATAGGAAATGGAACTAAATATTTTAATCCATTATTCTAATATTGTGGTTGGTTAAAAAGTTAGATCCTTGAAATCATTGTTATTAGGTTGATCAAATTTAATAAGCAGGGTTTTATGGAGTGGTCCTATAATAGGCTGTCATTCCGAAACATAATAACACTAGGGGATTCTTTGGGTAAGAATAACACCACTTAATAATCTCTAAGGGGAAAATTAATCACATGAACCTCCTTTTGGGATTTGCTAACATAGGATAACTAAAAATTCTCGGTATGTACTCTCGGTTCATGGTTCTCACACAACCAAAATAGAAAAAGATAAAGGAAAAAAAAAAAAAAAAGTAATGAATGCGTGATTTCAACTATTCTAGCATTTCTCATTTTCTGAAGCCAAAATGAGAATTCCTATAATCAAGAATCTTAATTTGTATTCTAAGTCTAATTGTGCCATCCACAATGGCCCATCGCTAAGCTTAGGGACGTTCTTGCGACGATTCTATACATGACGTCAAGTTTGTTGATGTTGTTCATGAGCCATGTATTCTCTTTTTCTTTTTCTTTTTATCTTTTCTTAGAGAATTTGGGTGTTTGGTGGTGATAAAGCTAGAGATTATTGTGGAAATATATTTGTATATGTAAATATTATTTTTGGGTATATTTTTGTGGAGATTTCAGGTTATGTATAAAAATGTTTGTATATGTTTTTGTGGAAAGTTTAGGTTGTATATCAATTGTTTCTGTATATTTTTGTGGAAAATTATAGAGAAATTGTTTGAATATTTTAAAGAAATTGGAAAAATTGTTATCAAATATATTTCCTTTCATCTTATTTTTTAGGGTATATCACACTACCTTCCCTTGTGGTATTGCAGAATGACAATAAACCCAAATTTTGAGCTGAAATGACAGTCTTCCTTTTAAGTTTGACTTTAAACTGTCATAGGTATTTTTTTTATTATTCTTAACAAATATTCCTTTTTTTTTTTTTTTTTTAAGATTCTCTTTCTTAGAATCTTAAAAAAAAAAAAACGGAATATTTCGTTAAGATTAAAAAAAAATACCTATACAGTTTAAAGTCAAACTTAAAAGGAAGACTGTCATTTCAACTCAAAATTTGGGTTTATTGTCATTCTGCAATACCACAAGGGAAGGTAGTGTGATATACCCTAAAAAATAAGATGAAAGGAAATATATTTGATAACAATTTTTCCAATTTCTTTAAAATATTCAAACAATTTCTCTATAATTTTCCACAAAAATATACAGAAACAATTGATATACAACCTAAACTTTCCACAAAAACATATACAAACATTTTTATACATAACCTGAAATCTCCACAAAAATATACCCAAAAATAATATTTACATATACAAATATATTTCCACAATAATCTCTAGCTTTATCACCACCAAACACCCAAATTCTCTAAGAAAAGATAAAAAGAAAAAGAAAAAGAGAATACATGGCTCATGAACAACATCAACAAACTTGACGTCATGTATAGAATCGTCGCAAGAACGTCCCTAAGCTTAGCGATGGGCCATTGTGGATGGCACAATTAGACTTAGAATCGTTTAGAATGCATTATACATGTTAGAATTCCACTTAAATAAATTCTAACCATTAGACGCAGCCATGTGTTTTGAAAAGCATTTGAAATTTCTTTTAGCTAGGCAGACTGTCGGTGATGTAGGCATCACTTTTTTTTTTTTTTTTTTTAAGTCACATGTGGCAAGAATGAGATCATATAAGCTGCAATTTAATAAGCTGCAATTTCTGCAATGTGATACAACTGGTCCAATTAGAGTGCGCCAACTCAATAAAAAAACCAACTCAGCTTCCATCTCAAACATTGCTAACGGAATAAAAATAAATAAATAAAACCTCCCTCACCCTCCGTTAACCATTTCTGTCATTTCTCCTTTGTTTTCTCGCCAACCATCCAAATCAGTGAAAAAAAATGTCCTTAACACTTTCTTCCTCACTTTCCATGGACTTGTAGAATAACATGCTCACCGGTGAGATTCCGGCGTCGTTTTCAAAGAACTTACGTTGCTGAACCTGTTCCGAATAAGCTCTACGGCGCCATTCCTGAGTTCATCGGAGAGCTACCGCAACTCGAGATGTTGTAGTTATGGGAAAACAACTTCACCGGAATTTGGGAAATAACGTACGGAAAGCTTCAGGTTCTAGATCTTTCTTTGAACAATCTGACAAGGACTTTGCCTCCTGATTTGTGTTCAGGGAATAACCTCCACACTCTGATTGCTTTGAGGAATTTCTTATTTCTTTGGTTGGTGAGAAAACAAATAAAAAATGTGGGAAAGCGAGGAAGAGTGTTTGGTTGGCAAGAAAACAATGGAAAATGATAGAAATGAGAGAAAGGGTTAACGGAGGTTGAGATTGGTTTTTTAATTTTTTTTTGCTCCGTTAGCAATATATGAGGTGGAAGCTGAGTTGGGTTTTTATTGAGTTGGCACACTCAGTTGGAATTTTTTATTGAGCTGGCGTATTTTAATTGGACCAGTTATATTACATTACAGAAATTGCATCTTATTAAATTGCAGTTGATATGATCCTGGCAAGAATGTGATGGCTTTAATTATCATTTGCTTGTTGGCCTATGCCTTTCATTAAATTAGGTGCCTAATTGTGCCTCTTAAATTAGGTGCACTTCTTATTACCCACGAAATTTGGGTTTGATTCGTTTCTTTCTCTTATATGTATCTTGTTTGTTTAAAATAAGATTTTTTCCTAAAAAGAAAGGGGAGTAATGCGCTATTAGCACAACAATTTTTTTTTTTATTTTTTAGTTAAGTTGACAATTTTTTTTTATTAGTTCTCATTATAATCTATTATTTACATCATTTTATTATTTACCATCCATAACTTAACATGTGAATTTTTTTATGAAAAGTTTTGTACTACAAGACTATTTTTTTTTTTTTTTTTTTAAATGAAACTAATTATTTAAGAGCAAATGAAAAATGTCATTCATAATTGTGAGAAGCATTTCTTTTTGGTAATAAATAAGTATTTTTCTCTTAGGTCGAAACTTCGAGGAAGGTAATGTTTACTATGACGTCAATATGACAATTTCTTATTCAAATTTGGACAGCAGTCCACATATAATTGTTCTTTAACTTCTCGTGGTCATGCCAACAGTTTGCACTCCTCTAGTTTTTGTCCAATTGGATTTTGTACATGGTTTATTATACATTTTATTTGAACTAAAAGTGTGTCAATAATGTTCTAGAAAGTAGAGCTTTAACTCTAGAGTTTTATCCAAAAAAAAAAACTCTTTAATATTTTGAGTGTTAGATAAATTATGGTGAATAGTATTTTATAGTTCTAGATTTATAAATTATGAATAATGAATAATAGGATTTTTTAAAATAAAATTCAAATTTCAACTTTAGCCTTAAAACTATTATCAGTTTTAAAGTCCTCTCTAAAACTATTTACGTTTGGTTAATTTCTTTAAAAGAGTTTTAAGGACCCTTTAAAACGCTTGTGATAATGCACACTATCAGAGACACCAAATACATTGAAGTTCAATAGTATGCCTGTATACTGTCATATATAATAGAGGAGAGAGAGAGAGAGAAGTAATAATAAAGAAAAAGTGCTAAAATTCAGTCGTATTCGTATTAGTTAAAAGGGAGAAAAAAGAGAGGAGTTTGTGCAGGATACGTAAATATGAGTCATTCTAAAATGCATTGTGATATGATACATCAATTCCAAAATTTCCAAGAACCTTCGGTCAGTAAAAATAGAAAATCCAAAGTTATTCTATAAAAAAGAAAATCCAAAGTTATAGACGCGTGTTCCTACTGATTTTGGAAGTGTGAATTGGTTTAGTCACCATTGGTGAATTTATTTCTACGGAGGAAAATAATTCTTTTCAACTAGATGAATCTAAATGTCCAAATCAGTTTAGCTGTGACGCTCTGCCCGAGCAAAATGGACATAAACTATTTTCCATGAACACGGGATGGACTGGAACTTCATTTTTAATGGATTATAACGAGTAATGATTAGGTATTTTTGGGTGACATAGTACTTCACGTGAAACTTTTTTATTTATTTATTTTATAGTTCAGTTTTTTTTTTTCTTGAATTTAATTATATATAAATTACTGTTAAATTCAAAAAAATAAAATTTTAATCATGAATTGAATTGACAAAATGAAGAGATTTTGAAATGAACATAATCATGATTCACATAACATATTGATTTCACATTCAATTATTTCTGTATCCCTTTTTTACTTTTTGATGTTTTAAATAATTCCAAAAAAAAGAAAAAAAATCATCTTTTAACATATATAAACGTGAATAAAACAACAAATAGACTCGATCCAAAAAAGAAAGGAAAGAAATAGACATGATGAGATATTTAAAATAAGACAAATTTGAAATATCACCTATGAGGTTTTGGAAAATCACACTATATTTCTTGTCTCTTTCATATTAAATGTTAATTTTCTTTAAATGAAAAATATTATAAGAATAAGAATCATTAAATTGGTTGGGACTCTAAAATTAGCCATAAAATAAAAAGATAAAGGAAAGGTGCCACGTATGTAGGAGAGAACAAGTGGTGTGACGTGTGAGCTATGGGTGAAGAGATAGTGCCATGGTTATCCTATCCTATTTGGTTGTTTCATATAAATAAAAGTAGAAGCTAAAAATAAGAAACTAGAATCTCATAAAAAAAATAAAATAAAAAAATCCTAGAAAATAGAAAGAAAGCAAAAGCACTGGAACTTGTGCTCTCTCTCTCCCACTTTTTTTTTTTTTTTTTGGATTGTGTGTATATATAAATAGTGAAAAATAATTTTATCTCTAACTTGTGTAAATAAAATTTTCTTTTAACCTATACTTCAATTAATAAATTATTATATATATTATTTTAAAAAATCATAATTATTAAAAATATCTATAATTAAAATATATATAAATAATTTATTTAATTATCAACAACGAAAGAAGATTCCTCCAAACGATCGGGATTAAACTATTTCTTATCTAAATATAATAGCAAAGAAAATAAAATACTTGTAATTTACTAATTTATTAGTAGTAGTAGTAAAAGACTAGTAGTAGTTCTGTTTGTTTCTTTTATAAATACCCCCAACGCCCATGCCTCCCTCCTCTCACCCATTACCACGCAACCTCTCAACTCTTTCTTTCTCTCTCTCTCATTATGTCCTTCACCATTGCCAATAAAAGGAGCTAAAGCCTAGAGCAGCCATAGCTCAAACAAAACCAATCTCTACCATTGGTACGTTTCATAATCTCTCTTTCTTTGTTTATGTTTTAGAGAATCTGAATGAGGTTAGATCTGTCTATGAAATCTTTTAACTTTGTTTCTCTTTTTCTCTCTCTGGTTTTAAGCTTTATAATATCTCTGAGCGTTTTTTCTTCTTCTTATTCTTTGGAAACGAGTTAATAGTTATTCTGACTCGTTTGAGTAGTGCCCAGAACTCAGTTAACCAAGTTTTGTTTTTTAAACTTTAAGTATACTTTCAACGTTTAATTTATTCATTTTAATGATTTTTTGGATCCGGGTTTCGTGTCTTTGCCATGTTTGTTCTTTTTAAAGTTTCGTTTGGGTCTGTTTGTTTTAATGGAAAGTTAAAAAGGAAAAATTTTGTTGGGAAATTTTACACTCCTAATGGCTTGCTAAATATTGTATATAACTTGTTGGCCAGTTCTTTAGGGAAAATGTCTCATCCGGTTTGAAACTTTTTATTGAATTCCGAGGAATTGTTATCCCTACTAGTAGTTTCTTGTTTTAGTTTAAACAAACGAGTCCTGGGTTTTTATGGGGGACTAGTTTCTATGTTATGGAATTTCAATCCTCGAGATAAAAAAAATCAGATTTTGCTATCTGGGATTGCTTTGGTTTCTGTTTTAATTTTGGCCTTTCTAATTAATCTTGATGAAATACAGCCTGCAACCAACTTTTTTTGTCTGCTTCAAGCTTATGGCCGGTTGTCTTGTTTTTCCTCTTTTCATGAGTAATTTCAATGCAGTATTAGAATCTTTCTGGTTTGTCTTTTGTGTTTGGTTGGTCTTATCAGTAGGGAATTTCTTGCTATCATAGGCGGTTCCTAAGAATTTGTTGCTCTGCTTATACATAAGGACGTATATATGTGTATGTCGGTATGTATGTATGTATGTATATAAAGTTATATGACTTAGTAAGAGTAAGAGCTTTTGTTGCTCTTGTTATTTGTCTCCTTGATTCTAACTGTAGGCATCTATAGAGGCCTTTTTAAGAGTTTGTTGTTCACTACTTGAGGATCTAGTACCTTGCTTAAGAATTAGATAGGATTTGAAACTCATCCCTTAGCTTTGCATACTATATTAAGTCACCAAGTCACATGATTTGGTGCAGAACATGAGACTTGCATCTCTACTAGGACACACATAAAAGGTTTCAGATCTTAGTTTTGTGATATAGGATAACAAATTCTGTTAAATTTTTAGATTTACTAATGATTTTTATGTACATGGTAGTTAAGAATGTCATAAAGTTTCAGTACTGTTATTTTCTGTTGCATTATGAAGTCTGAGAGAGATGTTATTTGGGGCAATGATTTGTATTGGTTTCAAAATCTAGTATCTATCTCTCCTCTGTTGCTTAAAAAGGATTATTTTGGTAAGCTCATTATAAGGCTGCTAAATAAGACCTATAATTCTTGCTAGGAATTTTTGCATCTATTTTTGGAGTGGCAAATTAAATGATGTCAAGCGTTTAGATTAAATCACTTTTAGTTTAGTCCACTCATTGAATTGAAAGATGAATTGGGCAGTAGTTGGATGGGAGTTGAGCTCACGAAGTTTATGTTGTAAGGTTTTATAAAATTGGTTAGATGAACACATGTTTAGCCTAATTCTTACCTGCCAAAACCTGTCAGACTCTCTTTAAAAAATAAATAAAAAAAGACAAGAGGAAATTGTTTGCTGTCAGGAGTTTAAACAACATAATAAGTTTTCAAAAAATAATAGGGTATTATTGTTGTTTCAATGGTGTTGGGACTTCGAGGTACTATGAAATATCTTCATTATTTTGATAATTTAAGCCCGTGGTTGAATACAATACAAAAGCTTTTCTAGAAGGACATCTTCCAATCAATTCCTCAAGTCCTTGAAGATTTAATACCAATTAAATTGCTGACGTGGTGGTTGGTTTCTTAGAATATTAAAAGCAATACAGGATAGGTTTGTGAATTAAACTTTCTGGAAGAACCAATGCTGAGTGCCTCAATCTCCAAAATTCTGCCTCTATACAATTTCTCATCATACTTAATTTATTGCAATTTGATTAGATATAATTCAGTGGGGTCCATGTATTCATTGGTGGATGGAGACTTTTGCTTTGTATTTGCCCTTTGGCCCATACCCTTTATGGATCCAATTTCAATAGTTGGTGGTTGTGCAATAGATGTGTGTTTGGTTGCTGCAATACCTATCCATGTTTGAGTTTTCTGTCTAGAAAAGTTTGTCTTCCCTAATAAGAAAAGTCGTGTTAGTGGGGTTCAATGTTTTCTTGATTTGATTTTATTGTCAGCATGTAGAAATTCTATGTGTAAGATATTAATAACTAAAAGTGGTTGGTTTGAGATATCTTTATTTATTTTATTTTAATGTGACTTTTCTTCATTAAACATGTTACTGAGCATATATTTATGGGATTCTAACCTTGTTGTTTATGCCTATGTATCACAGATCTAGGTGTCAAAGGAAAACGTATTGTGCAACAGAAAAATGGCCATAGAGCAGTACTTTGAGGAGACCATGGCTCAAAATGGTTCCTTGGGCGAAGATAATTGGAAATCTGTCGCGGATGCAATCCCAGATTCCGAAAACAATGCCTCTGGTGGCTTTGACTGCAGCATCTGTCTAGAGCTTGTGCAAGATCCAGTGGTCACACTCTGTGGTCACCTTTACTGCTGGCCCTGCATTTACAAATGGATTCATTTCCAGAATGCATCTAGTGAAAACGAAGACCCGCAAGAGCACAAATGTCCCGTATGCAAAGCTGAAATTTCTCAATCTTCGCTAGTCCCACTTTATGGCAAGGGCCAAACCACAAAGCATTCTAAAGGCAGCAAGGCCCCCCATCTTGGTATAGTCATACCTCGAAGACCTCTTGGTCCTGTTTGTGAGGTTGACACACCAAGATCAATTAGCACACCAAGAAGCCCATACCAAACTCAGCAACTTTATCAACCAAATTATTCGTATCAATCACAACTATACCAACCCAACTCAGGCAGTTACACTAATTCATCGATGCTTTACCCGGGTGGTACGGTGACAAATTTGCACGATCCAATGATTGGTGTGTTCGGAGAGATGGTTTACGCAAGGGTGTTTGGAAACACCATGACAAATTTATATACATATCCGAATTCATACCATCTTGCAGGGAACAGTAGTCCAAGGGTCAGAAGGCATGTAATGCAGGCTGATAAATCACTCAACAGAATCTGTTTTTTCCTCTTCTGTTGCTTAGTTTTGTGTCTTCTTTTGTTCTGAGTCTTTCTTTCCCATTATATACCTGTAAAAATTACTGAGTATCTGAGATATGAGTGTCTGAGATGAACGATATGCTTATTCAGCCGGATGTACTAGATGTTAGAGATGTTGCATTTCCAGAGCTGCGATATATAAGTAATTACCAGTCTTTTTTCTGAGCTTTATAATATACTCCTAGCACTTTGTTGCACGTCCAAATGCTAAAACCAAATCGTTGAATCCTAAATGTGTGTTTGGTATTTTTTCATAAAATGTTCACTCTAGTTATCTGGGAGTTAACATCTTGTCAAATATGTATGTATTGAAATTTCTACCTTCAACAAACATTCATCTAAATTGTTTCTTTAAGTTAAGACACATTTTAGAAGAAAGGTATTTCCCTGCGGATAAGATATTAAATATTCTTTCCTTATCTCCGTGCTTGACTTAACTTTGATTTAATTTCGGTATGGCTGGTTTGAAGCATGGGCAAAGGATAAACTTACATGGACCATGCACCAGTTGGAGACCAATGCTTACAAGTAATCCTTAGTATAACGTGTGAAACTAATTATGTATCTGAGTGAGGTTAAGATATTACAAATTTTATTATATATGTTATAAATGGATGCGTCACTAATTACAAGAAAATAATTCAAACACAAGATGATAAATTTAAGTGATTTTTTTTTTATTTAAATTTTATCAATTAAATATATATATTTTTTAGTGAAACAACTTAAGATTTTAATTGGTTAGATTTTTGTTGTAGAAGTGGTGTTAGTCTTTTATTATTGTCACATCAGTTTTCCGTTAAATTTTTGTAATAAAATTAATAGTAATTTTCCAATCTTGCATATTTTTGGAACTTCATAATTTGGAGGATTGATGACATAATCCACATTTCTGTGAATCCTCCTAAGATACGCCAACGAAGGGATGGCTATCAATATCAAGGTTGCAGTTGATATGAGTGGGGTACCAGTACCACGACACGAGTAAGAAAAGCTTGGTCCAAATGAAGACTAATCGCCCACTGAGAGGAAATAGTCACCTTAAAGTTGTAGTTACCTTTGTTTAAAACTCTGTCCTGTCAACTTTGATGTAAATACTTTCTATTATAAGTTCATAAGCACCAAAAGTTTCACGGACTTTTTTTTTTGTTTTATGTTATGGTAGACCCAAATGATGAGGTGAGTGACAACTGACAATAATAGCACTGAAAGTTACAATAATAGCACTGAAAGTTTCACGGACTTCTTTTTTGTTTTATGTTATGGTAGACCCAAATGATGAGGTAAGTGACAACTGACAATAAGAGCATTTGTAGTAACCTCCACCAACCGTATAAAAAATCCAAATATAACAAAAAATTCACCAAAACACCTTCACAACAGCCTCCCTTTTTCTCGAAATATTGAAGCTGATGAACAGTAGCTCCTTAAGTTGGAGGAGCAACTGTGCATTTGTTAAGGGATTAAATATATTTTTTTTCTCTCTTACATTCTGTCTCCCGTGCCAAGAATAACGGAAACAACAACAACAAAAACAAAAACAAAAACAACAGAAGTGAGAAAGAATGAAGAGAAAAGAAAAGGAAAAAAGAAAAAAGAAAATGAGATAAAGAAATACTAACAGAGGTGAAGTAGCAGCAGCAACAAACTGTTTGATGATGGTGAGAGTGGCAATAAAGATGGAGGCTCAAAACGAAAAAAAATAATAATAAAAAGCACCGCTGAGAAAAAAGAAAATGAAAGAAAGAAAGAAAGAAAGAAATGAAGGAGGGGGACGAATTGGGGAGGAAATGAGAGAAAAGGGAGGGGGTACGTGGGTGGTGGGGAAAAAAAAGAAATAAGGAGTAGGCGTACATGGGTGGTGAGAAAAAAGAAAAAGAAAAGAGGGAGGGGATATACAACGGGAAGAGAGGGAGAGTGAGGAGGAAAATGGAGAAAGGTAGGTATTTTGAGAGTTGTGAAAAAAATAAATAAATGAAAATAAAATAATAAAAATACATTAAAAAATATAATAGTAAAATAAAATAGGGAGTCTAGTATAGTGTGTTTTAGCCAAATTAGATAAAGTGGGTTTTTTAGAACAAATTTAACAAAAATTTTGAAGAGACTAGTAAGAATGCTCTCAGCACCAAAAGTTTCACGGACTTTATTTTTTGTTTTATGTTATGGTAGACCCAAATGATGAGGTGAGTGACAACTGAGAAAGTGTATGGTAGCATAATTATAATTCAGAAGGGTTAAAATTCGAAAGCAAGTAGTCTATGATTTGAATATTGTAGCAACTGATTGGTTATATAAAAAAGACCTGGGACTAAACCAATTGAATGTCACGGGGCAAATGTCATTTTCATTTTTTTGTCATTATAGCTTTTTCAGTAATTAACAAGTTGGTGAGGATGATACTTGGTAGGCGGTGGTGGTGGACCATGTGGCGGCCACATAATGGGGGAGGGTGGCAGGTAGAACCTTCCAAGAAAAGAGGTCAAATGTGTCACTCATAGGCTCATAGACATCGCTATTGCTTTTGACGCGTCCAGATTAGGCATGGAAATGAAATCAGCTAAAAGAGGCCACTGCCCAGTCCAAGTTCAATTTTTTGGTACCCAATAAAACAAGTATGGTTGCTTGCTTTGTAGGTTTGGTGTATAAACTATAGGGTAACATGTGAATGTGCATTCTTTTTACACTGAATTTTCCTATGAATTCTTGAACTTTATGCAACAGTAAGTTTTTACATCATAGTACCTACTTTAGCCGGGTAACATGTGAATGTGCATTCTTTTTACACTGAATTTTCCTATGAATTCTTGAACTTTATGCAACAGTAAGTTTTTACATCATAGTACCTACTTTAGCCGGGTAACATGTGAATGTGCATTCTTTTTACACTGAATTTTCCTATGAATTCTTGAACTTTATGCAACAGTAAGTTTTTACATCATAGTACCTACTTTAGCCGGGTAACATGTGAATGTGCATTCTTTTTACACTGAATTTTCCTATGAATTCTTGAACTTTATGCAACAGTAAGTTTTTACATCATAGTACCTACTTTAGCCGGGTAACATGTGAATGTGCATTCTTTTTACACTGAATTTTCCTATGAATTCTTGAACTTTATGCAACAGTAAGTTTTTACATCATAGTACCTACTTTAGCCGGGTAACATGTGAATGTGCATTCTTTTTACACTGAATTTTCCTATGAATTCTTGAACTTTATGCAACAGTAAGTTTTTACATCATAGTACCTACTTTAGCCCCCGTGACCTTTGTCTTCCTTTGTTTTTCTTCGTTCCCCTCTCAAATCAACTTCTAGTTCTAGTGATTTTAATTCTATCAATAACATATTTGTCAATCTTAACATCTTAAAGAAAATTTAGTCAAAAAAAATATCTTAAGAAAAGTTTATCTTTTAATTTAATTAGCCAATGTCCCGCGCGATACGCAATATATTTTAAAATATTTTCTGAGAAATTATCTTAAATGCTATTTAGTTGGTAACTTTTAAATAATGCCATTCAAGTGGCTTCTTTCTACAAATCTGAAAAGTCAAAAAGAAAAATGAAAATGAATTTTTCAAATTTGAAGAAAGATATAACTGACCTCACTTTGGCATTTGAAGTACTTTCTATTATTGCTATCCACCACATCTTAAGTATTTTGAAATCAGTGTCTCCATAATGGTCTAATCTAAATGGCATAGGATTAGTATAAAATAAAATTTCATTATACACCAATTGAAAAATAAGCGGAACATATTAAAATTTTAAATCCACAATGTTGTATATATATATATATGAGCCATCAATTTAAGCGAATAACAAATGAATCGACAAAACCTCCAAATTATTCATGAACAAATCATATCATTGACTAACTCCAAATTTTTATAAATTACAACCAATTGAATACTAAAAATAAAAAACAAAAAAACAAAAATAGTAATAAAAATACGTTCCTTAGCAAGGATGATAAAAAGGGCAAAATGAGATGGCATGAAGCGGGTGGGTCATGACCTAAGTTATAATTGGATTCTCTTTAGAGAATAAACTGTTTAGTTCTACCAATGTGGCATAGTGGGAGATTCATGGCTTTGTGGGCAAATGTATCAATAGGGAAGAGAGAGGGAGAGAAGTAAATATGCAAAAGTCTGAAACATTGAATCAAGGAAAAGGAAAATAAACTCAAAAAGTTTCAGTCTTCAAAATATAAATAATTTAGTTTATACTTTCAAATAGTAAACTATATATCACTTAAGGACTACATTAGTTAACACATGACAGAAGCTCAAGCAATCATCCATTTTATTTATTTTCCAACTAGACAAATATAGATATTAATTCTCCTATCACTTCCCAACAAGATGACGTGACATGGTTTTTATGACTAATAGCACCTTAAATAAAATGTTGCTGGGCAGGCTGTAGGCAGGTAGCCTCTCATTTTCCTTTCTCTCTTTAAAATTATATAAGGTTTCCTCATAATTGTATACGGAACATAAATCATAATCTTCTTCCGCAATAAACAGCTTCCATACAATTACTTGGTAAAGTAGATATATATTTCGTGCAACAAGTCACAACGGGGGATGAGATTTGAGAACCATAGCTTATTTATCAATATGGAGATGTCTTTATGGTATAGTATCTTTTAAAGGACATTTTATTAAAAACCAAAAAACAATTTATCAAATGGAATGTCTTTATGGTATAGTATCTTTTAAAGGACATTATTATAATTTACAATTTTCCGAAAGTTAGCTAGCACAATAAAGAAGTAAGGATTTTGTTAATCAGTGCCCTTAGGACAATGGTTAAGGAGCATTAAATGATTACATTTTAAGGAAAATAACGAACTTTTAATATTAAAATAATAAATAAAAAGACTAAAATACTCTTAAAAGTTATTTTTGTATTAAATAAAAGCATTAAGTGAAAGCATTAAATGCTTCCTTAACCATTACCCTAAAGACATTTGTTAACAGGACTATATTAAAATAAAATAAAATAAAGAAGTAATAATAACTTTTAAACATTGGTTTTGTATAGGCATTAAAAGACTGTAAAGTATAGGTCGCTATTTTTGTCTTGGATAATGAATAAATTGAAGATTGCCAGATAGCTGATTATGATTTCCCATCACGCAATTAAACAATGCAAGTTAACAGTTCAAAAGTGTGGATATTTGTTGCGGGGTCACTTCAATCAAATTCCAACTACCTATCTCTTATGTAAATATGAATCTAATTGTAGGCGTTCTAACCGGGGCATAATGACTAATGAGATTCTCTGGGTTGGAAGTTCAGAATTCTAATCCATCATATTATTGATTGATTATTGTGACTTGTTTGTATTTGTAAGAGTGACGATGCTTAGGTTCACATAATCAAAACTTTGAATTATCTTCTGACTAAGTGTAAATAGTGGGGCCTCTATTAAGAAAGTGGAAACATAATTTAGAATTCTGAATTAGAAATACCAAAAAAAGAGATAACATTTAGAAAGCTGACTATACTTATTATGAAAATGTTGTGAAATTTGGTTCTATCTATAGACTTTTTGATATATCAAAATGCACCTACTCCCAATTTTATGGGTTACTTGCATGAATCTCGGCTTACCCATGATCTACATTACGTCCTTTGACTCCTTACATTAGCTTTTAAACTATTTGTCAATTCTAACCGCTTATAGTCATGTGATGTGTGATTTTGCATTAATTTCAACTTGAAATTATATCGCTAATTCATTACCATTTAGTCCATTTGTCAAATTTTAAGCACTTAAATTCATGTTCTTTACGGATGGCATTTCTATTGTTGAATTTGATTTTTTATGTGTGTTGCCTATGATAATTTCAAGTATGAACAAAGCTTGTCAAGCAATCTCTCCTTCTCATAGCGGATGCAAAATTTCTAACCTACCAGTTGATTTCAATAATTCAGTCACCTTACTCACCTATTTTCATTCACTTTTTTTTTATCTTCTTAATGAAGCATTCGCTGGCATGTAAACCTGGTTGGTGATATAGCAGAGAAAACTGGCAGTGAGGAAATTGGGTCATCTTAGGTTTGGCTTGAGGCAGAATAATGACAGTTCACTGACCCCAAAAGTAAAAGATTGTTGGGGATTTGGCTTTGATATGGATACAAGTTGAGGTTGGCTAATGGTATAAGCAATTTAGCCCTTTGGGTATTCAGTCTAATGATAATCCCCCTATGAGGATGCAGATTCAATCCTCGAAATCTTCAAAATATACGTGTGTGTGAGTTTAGATTAGAATTTCTTTCGTATATAAAATAAATAAATAAATAATATAAGCAATTTATGTAATTCAAAACCAAATTTCTTTTAGACTGGAAAGGCCAATTCGTAGATTTTTTTGTCTGATCAAACAATTAGATGAAGATTCATTCGTGTCCTACGTCTAATAAGTGACAATAAAGGAGGATGCCTTCCTGCTTCATTTGAATATTGCCCACACGTAAAGAAGTGAACATTAATGATAGTGTGTAGCTTTGGCATAAGGCATATCTTTTTTTGATGAAAGGCATAAGGCATATCTAGTACTGTACTACTGTTGTACGTAGTTTATTTCATATACTAATCTTAAAGCATTGATAAATTGATAATATGATAAAGAACGATATCTGTATCAATACTTGAAAAAGATAGCACAGCTAAATCTTGTAATTTCACTTTCCAAAAGTTTCATAGTAGGTCTTAATATTTAAATTCTATATTTCTTTCCTTTTTATTTTTTATTTTTTGTCTTTTCCAGCTGCTAGGAGGACCCACAATGCTTGGTGTGACATTATTAATTATTAATGACCTCTTTAATCTTATCAGATAACTATCTTTGTCTTAATCTGTGGAATATTGGGAATTTGTAAGAGAGAGAAAAAGATGATAGCAACTTTCTTGGAGAAAAAAAAAATGGTAGGGTAAAGCCTAAACTTTGGGGTCCAATTTGATCCCATTTGCGTTGTAACAAAAACTTTCACTTTTAGCACACGTTTCCTATTCCACAAAAAAATCAAACGGCGGGTGTAGTAACTAGGAAATGTGTAAATTTTATATTTCATAAAAAAATGTGTAAATTTAACTGATTAAGTAAATTGTCTCACGGATCTTTGGATGAAAATCTTCTTCACTTATCCTCTTGCATGCGTTTCAAACTTGTCTCTTATTTTTGCTTTTAAACTTTTGAATTTTCCAAGATGTGTTTGCACTTTGCATCACTGTTTATCAGATTTTATTCGTTACCCTATCTTTTTAGCTTTTGGAAGGATATTTAATATGTCACAAAGTACAGACTAAACCAAAGAAACGTGTCGATCAACCGACATGATCAAACATGCTCATCTTGCGTTTCAAATTTGTTAATCACCAAAAAAAAAAAAAAAAAAAAAACATTTGTCGATGTGCAGCATGTGCATGTGCTTGCCCCCAAGGCTCAAGATGATGTAAAGTGCCATTACTTCTTTATGAATTGAGCATGTTGATCATGTTCAAATTAACGTGAAAATTTTGGAGTTCAAGCCTCTTTCTTATCTTTAGACTTAGAATTAACGCATTGTTCTTCAAAACCTCAAGTTTTTTCTTAAACAAATTGTTACGGCAGTATGTTCAGATAGCTTTTCTAGAAGGTTTATGTCAAATTGTCAATAGCTATATTTTGAGGAAAAAAAAAATTTAATATTCCATTATACTTCCTGCTTTTACATGAATGATAGATTTCATTATTTTATTTATTCATTTATTTTTTCTGATAAGATTTTGTATTAAGAAGACAAGAAGTTCAGATCACTCATCCAAGTCTCATAAACAGAGGGTGAAAGAGAATTTTTATTACAACACAAAGATAGATTTCATCATGAATTTAATTAGGAAAATCTACTATTATGTAAGAGGATGAGAGAATACTTCGAAAATACTAAATAAATACTCATATTCTAGGCCATAAAATTTAGTTGTCTGTAGAATGAAGCATATTGTTTAATTAGGTTATATCAAGGTACTTTTATATATAAAAAAAAAAGGTTGTATCAAGGTATTTTGAATCTATAATCCCCGTTTGGAAACCAAACTTGGGTCAAAAGAATAATCCCAAACCTTTTTTTATTTTTAATAATTCGATTGTTACAACAATGGGGAATGAGAAGGATATGAACATGGTTTTCTATGTAAAAGAAACTAGTCAATACCACTGAACTACAAGACTATTGATGATCGTAAACTAAACCAATCAACTAGAGGCAACGACACCCTAAACGGTAAAATCAATGTGCCACCCCTTAAATTTGGTGTAGATACTTACCGACTAAATTTTTTTCTAGTTGCCAAATTATGGCTGAATTTGCCAATTTGGGCATTCTAATAATTTTTTCATTATTTATGATTCTTCAACCAGTATTTCAAATATTAATCCAAATATATATATATATTTTTTAAATCTTATGCAGCTGAAGATGCATATCTTTGTAGCTGAAATGCCACTAGTCCTGGTAGTCGGGTCGAATATATTTTCTTCTAACAACGGTGCATCCCAAGAATTATTCTAGAAGGTGAATGTTGTGAAGACTTAAATACTGCTTCCTTCCATTCTTGAAGACTTATAATAACTTCTTCTGAACAATTCCTTCTTGTGCTTGTACATTTCTGTTGTCCTTAGAGAAGCCAATTTCATAGCACACAATCTTGCCTAATGGGCCTTCTTTTGTAACATTTCTGTTATCCTTAGAGAAGCCAATTTCATAGCACACAATCTTGCCCAATGGGCCTTCTTATGTGACATTTCTGTTATCCTTAGAGAAGTCAATTTCATAGCACACAATCTTGCTCAATGGGCCTTCTTTTGTAACAGAGAGTGGCTGGTTACCATCTCAGATCTCCCAGTGTTGTGTTAAGGACTTAAGGTGTGAGAGATGGTGGAGACCCTTTGTGCTTATCATCTGTTTCTTTAATAAATCAGCATTTATTCAGTTTTTTTTTTTTTTTTTTTGCTAAAAAAAAAAGGGACTCGCAGGTGCGTTCATTGTCTCAACCCACTTAAACCCGATTTTGACATGGCGTGGGGCACATCTGGGCAATAATGGGGCGTACTACTACCCGAACTCACAACTCCCGGACTTGCAGGTGTGATGGGTCACGAGAATTTCCTTCCATTAAGTCACCTCCCCAGAAGGCGGTTGGTGGGATTTGAACCCCTGCCAACGTGGTTAGCACCTTGAGCCAAGAGCTGAACCCCAGTTGTTTTTTTTTTTTTTTTTTTTAATAAATAAATAAATAAATAAAGAAGAAGAAGAAGACAATGCCTGTTGTGTAGCATATGGGAGCTCTCTTTTTTTTTTTAGTAGTTTAGATGAGTAAGATTTTCCTTCTTAGCAGAAAAAAAAAAAAAAAAAAAAAATGGAGACTGAATTTCCTTGAGCTATACAGCCTCTACTAGTGAGTAGTGACAACAATTATGAAAATCTCAAGTCATATGGAATTAATAATTGCATTTATATCTTTGGATGCGAAGGAGGGGCTATCTTTTTCTTCCTTTTGCTAAATAAGATGAATTTTATTGCAACGGAAAAATCACGGGGCCTGCCCATTTACCAAATCTGCATTCAAAACATGAGCTGGAAGGTTGCAGATGGGATATGACCCAAGACATCTACAAAAAGGGACTGAGGCGATATATCTGTAACATGGATAGATGGTGGCCAATTCAACAACATTGGCGAATGAATTTAAACCTAGCCAGTTTAGAAAAAAAAAAAAAAAGTATGAAGCGGAAGATTAGAGCATTTACATTTAGTTTTGTATTCTTTCTCTATTTTGGCTCTTTAAAAAGTTATTTTTTCTACTGAAGCTAAGTACTTTTGATATATATGCCGTAATTATTGACAAATCGAAAATTTTTGTCCAAGCTTGGCAATTAATTATGTAGGCTTTCTTTTTAAATTATACTAACACTCATGAAATATAGTGAAGTTAGATTTGTTATACAATATTATTTTTTGAAAATGATATTGTCCCCTGAATTTTCACAGTAATTGACACTCAGGTCCCCTAAACCCTTTCTAAGTGGAATGATGTTAAAATTTTATATGGAGTATTTCTCTTTGGAAAAATACATCCAATTTTTTTTCTTCTTTTTTTTAAAGGTTTAAGATTGTTTTTATTTTGGTCCCTTACGTTTGAAATTTTTATTTTGATCTTGATTTCATTTTCAAAATAGTTCTTTTGTCCACCTCCAAGGTTTATCTTACCGTTAAGTACAAACACATCAATGTCGTTTCTTTTCTTTCCCTCTACCTCTGTACCTCTCTTAACGGCTAGATTAGTCATTGGTATGGAGTGACAATTTTGAAAACGGAATCAAATTTGGTTTACCAAAATGAAAATCTCAAACTTAAGGAACTAAAATGAAACAACTCCAAACTTTAAATGTCAAAAGTCTAATTTAGTATTTTATTTTTTTTTAGGATAAATTATACTAACCTCCAAGATTTGGGAAAATGTCAAAAACCTCCTTCTAGTTTTTAAAAGACAAATAAATGGTAAAAAAAAAAAAAAAAAACCCCTTAAACTGTTAGGTGTTATTTATGAAAATAGAAGGAAGTTTTTACATTTTTTTTCCAAACCTCAAAAAAGGTTATTATTATTACTATTACTATTATTCTCATTATTATTTGTGAAAAGGTTAGCGTTATTACAGCAACAAAAAAATAGTAGTTGAATGAGGATTTTTATTTATTTCAAAAACGTATGCTTTGAAAATATATACCAACGTGAAAAAAAATCACTATATTTTCTCAGGCTATACCAGTAATGACAACCATTATTAAAATCTCAAGTATAAATAGAAATAAATCATTATCTTATAAATCCGATATATGCATCTTCCCTCTCATGGATTGTAAACTTAACAACTGTATAGAGGCCACACTAAGAAAAAAATTATGCATATATCGGATGCATTAGATAATTTCTTGCAAAGGAGGAGCTACCAAGTAACTAAGTGGAGAGAAATCTGTGTAATATGGATAGATGATCAGCCAATCTAACAACATTAGCAAATGAACTTAAATCTAGCTGATTAAGGAAAAAACAAAAACAAAAAACAAAAGAAAAAGAAGTCAAATCCTGAAGATTAGGGCCATCTACTTGATTGCTTATCAAATGTGGGGAATGACCCTTGTGTTGCCGTCAAGTGTTGGTTCTTATCCTATAAAGTAATGAAATGAAATGAATAATGGAATGAGTATCATTTTGAACAATCCTAACTAGCATTACATCACCATAACAAACATGAGAAAAAGTATGAGGGGAAAAGACTTCATTTTGCAAGATGCATAATTAGTAAAGCTCAACTAGAAGCTACCAGGTGTATTTGCTATTAGATAATCAACGTTTGTGTTGACAATCAATTGAATACTTCACATGGCTTTACATATAACTCAGCTGCTACCATCAGACTTGAGGTCCATTAACCTGAGTCTCACCCTCTAAAAATCTTGATCATCCCCTTCCATCTGAACATCTGCTAGCATATTATGGAGGGCTCCAGAATCCGGATTTTCATTGTGAATATAATTTAGCAATCTTTCATGAATACCAGTTGAGAAAAGAGAATGTTTTTTAAGTAACCTCAAGATTTCCTCTGCCACTTCCACCTCTCCCTTCCCTTTCAAGTAGTCAAGACATGCAGCCAAAGTAAGACGGTTGAGCTTCCATCCTGGTTGACTTGCCAATATTGTTTTCTTCATTGTTTCCACTGCCTTTTCCATCTGACCATGTTCATGATATCCAGTTGCAAGTCGACCCCATGTGCTTGAGTTTGTCTCCTTCCCACACTCTATAAGCCTGTTTATATATGCTTCAGCTTTTTCGAAAAGACCCTTTTTGCAATAAGCAGTGATCATCACGTTTGGAACCCGAATGTCAAAGAATTTATTCCCAGATTCCCACTCCTCCAAGATCTTCTCAGCACCATCAATGTCATCCAGCTTCAGTAATGAGCTTATCATACAAAGATAGCCAGAGTTGTAGAATTTCTCCATATTTTTATACGAATTCCAAATACGGTACACCTCGTCTTTTTTATGAATAGCAGTGTATAGAGTAAGGAAGATTTCATAAGCAACCTTCCTTGCACTACTGCTAACAAGCTGCTCCGCTTTCTTCAGTATTTCGAAAGTCTTCTCATGTAGGCCAGCTTTTAAGTAGCCATTTGCTGCAGCAACATAAGCATTCCAGTCAATGGTGATTACTGGATCAGCTTCCATCTTCACCAGAAGCCTTTCGATTCCCTCTAAGTCAGAAATGGCTGCATAAGCATTCAACCTGATGCTAAACGTGAACTTATCCCACTCAATGCCCTTCTCTTCCATCTCTTGCAATAGAAAGTGTAGTTTCTCAGTTTCACCCATCCGAGAATAGAGGCTTAACATAACGTTATAAGACAGAGATGTTTTCAGAAGACCTAATTCCCTCATTTTCTGCAAGGTGGCCTCTGCTTTATCCAAAGATTTATTTCCTGCATAGCAGTTTAAAAGAGCACCATATACCTGGTAGACTCTTGAAGTGTTTGGGATGGTATCAAAATACTTCTCTGCTTCTTCTAGGCCACGAACTTTTGAGATCAAATCTAGTCGGATTGCAATGTCCCCAGGGGATAAGTCATAGTTCCTTTGGTCACTAATCCATTCAGATATCTGACACAAAATAGGATTCGTGAGCTTCAATACGAAGATTGTGATCACATTATACCAAACAAAGATAATCTGAGTGGAAAATCAATTTCATTTACAATTTATCAGTGCAACTAACTTGTTCAACCATGGAAAAAATAGCACACACGGGTGGCAAATGTTCATAATGGAAACCAATTCTCAATTAGCAATATTCAATTATAGAATCTTTTTAAAATGGCATTAACTTTGTGAAACTTACAGTTCAAAGTATCAGAAATATGAGAGTCAATAATTAAATCAATGATGGAAGTTAAATAATTAGAAAAATAAAGTTAATAATGTGTCATTTTTAATGGTATAGGCATGGCTGGACATATGAAATAAGTTAGAGTTTACATCATATAAGTAATATGTTATAAACCACAGTTGTTCCACTTCCATGTGACTTTCTTTGTTCACTTATCAATAAAACAATGTTACTTTGATAGTTACAATAGCATTTGAATATACAACGTATGTTCCATGATGATTAAGGGATTCGAATCCATGTCCCTTACTCAAGACAAAAGACTTTACCAGTTAAGCTAATTGGAACCCACATGAAACAATGTTACTTTGACATCAATGAATTATTTTCCTTAGGTTGATACCCCTCTACATATAAATATATAAATATATAAAGAAAAATTGAGGGAAATGAAACCTGTAGAGCGTGTGAGTAGCGACGGTATTTGCGAAGCTGCTTGATGATTATTAAAAGCTCAGATTGCTGGACGTGTCGTCCTTCTTCGAGCCATTGGTCGAGCACTCGAATGATCGGAACCCTAGGATTTCCGGCCTGAGAAATCCGAAGGTACAGAGAGTTGATTGGGGGTGATTTCCTTCCTCCAGTTCCTGTGGAGTAGTAGAATAGCGCACCCAATACCCTTGAAATGCCATTACCACGCCATGGATTTGAGCCAAGAAGCTTCATCAGGACTTAGCAGAGAGATGAAATTGGAAACCCTTACGATTTAGTCAGGGTTTAAGGCTTTAATGGGCCATTTTAGTCAAGCCCATGGCTTACTTATGGCCTATTTCTGGTGAGAATTTGGAGATTTTAATCATAATATTAATTACACAGAAAATAATTTATTTGGCCATTTTTTATTTGTTTGTATATATTAAAAATTTGCCATTTCGAAATTTTTTAATTAAGGAACTTCAATGGATGTCCCAATTGTTGACAAATTAAAGAGTTTCGTCTAAGTTTGGCGTTAATTCAATAGTTATTCTATTTTGGAAATAGTTTTCTTTTAACCCAGGTTATAGGAATCCTCCTTCAACTCACTACGTGACAAGCAAATAGACAATCTATATATGTATTTTAAATAGTCACATGATTCTTTTTTGCAAAGTTAGATTTTGACTATATAAAAGTTGGAAATAGTTTTCCTCCAACTCGGTTTGGAGGAATCCTTCTCCAACCCACTACGTGACAAGTAAATAGATCATCCACATGTATTTTTAGTCACATGACATTTTTAATAAGTCATGTGACTTTTTCAAATAATATATGTAGATAGTCTATTTAATTGACACGTAGTGGGTTGAAAGAGAATTCTAAAAATTAGATCTGTTAATACTCATTTTCTAGAAATAACACTGTCTTCTCAAATTCTCAAAATAATTTTGATGCAGGAGCATAACCAACAATTTTTCAAAAGTTATTACTATTTATTTTATATGTTGCATTGTTTTTAAAATTTTATTTAAACTTTTCAAATAGGGATCAATAAAGATTAGATTTCACGATTTTTCAAATTAGGATTTAGATTAGAATTATCTCTTTATATTTGAGTTTTAGTAGGAGACTTGTGTTTGGATCCTCTATTTTGAGAATACATTCTAGAGAATACATTCTTTCTAGAATGCATTATCGAGAATATATTTCTAGAATGTATTTTGTTGAAAATAGTGCGTTTGGTAAAATATTAAAATTATTTATAAAAAGTGATTATGCTAAAAGGAATTATGTTTGGTTGGTTTTCTAAAGAATACATTCTTCCTATTAAATAATATATTATTAGTATACATTATGTAATTAACATTTTTTTTTTTAAATATCTCAATACAAGGTTAAAAATACATTTACTATCAATACAAAATTAACAATGTAATAAAGAAATAAAGTATTACGTTGTGATTTAAATTAATGTCTACTAATAAAAAAAAATAGGTCATGATTTGTGCATATCTCCTTGCACACATTTTTATAAAATTTGAACAATGTAATAAAAAAATATAGAGAAATGTGTATTGTGTGTGCAATAGAGATATACACAAACCATTTATGATAAAAAATATCATAGACATCCTCTAAATAAATTTTCACAATTCTACACTTTGCACCAAATAAAGTGAACATACAAATAAAACCAATTTAGTTTTTTCCCTTTCAAATTTTTTTTCTTCTTTCTTTTTCCACTCTCCCTTTTTTCCCACCATACACGTATACCCCACTCCCCATTTCTTTTTTCTTTTTTATTTCCTTTTTTTTTCCCCACCACCCATGTACCCCCTTGCCTTTCTTTTTTCTTCTCCCCCACCACACACATACATCCCCCCTCACCCATCTCATTTTTTTTCTCTCATTTCCTCCTCACAGTTCACACCCCTCCCCCATTTCTCAGTTTTTTTTTTCTTCTCTCTTTTATATAACATCCAAACATTACAAACATTACAAATAAAAGAAAAAACATAATGTGACATAAAATCCAAACATTACAAATAAAGTGCTGGAAAAAACACATCATAACAAGTTTACATTAAACAAAGAAAAAAACATTACTAACGATCATTCCAAATCATCCTTGGTTCTTTGATACAAAATGAGAAAATGAGAATACTTTTTCAAAGATAAAATAAAGAAAGAGAAAAAATAGGGAACACATCAAAAAAAGAGAAAAAGTAGGGAACAAAAGAGAGGGAAGGAAAATAAAAGAAAGAAAGAGAAAAATTAAGCAAGGAAAAAAGAGTTGTTGGAGTAATAAACTGTTGTAAGTGGGTCCTATTTACTTTAGCAAAAATTAAAAGTAGAAGCTAGAATCAGAATCCAAAATATTTTGGATTCTGACTTCTGCTCTAGAAATGAGAATTTGCAAAATGCATTCTAGGCAGAATGCATTTTGTATTTTCCAAAATCTCAACCAAACATCTCAGATTTTTTGCAGAATGCATTCTATGCATAAAAATCTGTAAAATCACTTTTAAGTAGAGGATCCAAACACAGGCTTACTCGAAGCTACAAATTGTTTTTTTTTTTTTTTATTAGACTATTATTATTAATAAAAAAAGGGTATTTTCTTTTGAAATTCATGACTTGGTGATGAATCCAAGTCATCAGGTTGCTCTAGGTGATGAAGCCTAGGGATGTCCTGCATCAAATTTACACTTCACCACTCGAGTACTTTCCAAGTTAAAAGTTTATATGGAATATTTATTTTTGAAGAATATATCCAATAAAAAAATATTTCAAGAAACCCGTTATTTTTTCTTTTCTTTTTTTCCCAGTTTTTAATACTAAAAGAAACAGGCTACTAAATTTTGAAAAGGGCGCTGCTGCTTTCACACCATGGTGTGAAACAGTGTTTTCACACCATGGATGTGGCAGCAAATTACTGGGCCACGGCAGCAAGCAGTGCTGCGGGTCCCATAGGTGCAAAGTCAGCTATCTTAATGAAGAATGCACTATCTTTGTTGCCAAACACACTAAAAATTTGGCTTAAAAATGGGGCATGGCAAAGCACGTGAGAGAGGCCCACAGCAGCCCAACTGCCCTTTTTTTTTCCCGCCTGTCTTCTTCTTCTTCTTCAGCATGACTCTGACTCCTGAACTGAAACACACGTCCATAGCAAGCAGCAAGTAAAAAAAAAAAAAGACAACTTAGCCGAGAAGATCAAGCCAGTTCTAAGGTTGGATTTTTGAAGTTTTGGTGCTTATTATTTCTTGCCAATAATAATGAAACAGTAATCTTAAACATAGAAACCTTTTTTCTGTAAAACAGTGTTGCTGCCATTGTAGCTTGAGCTTGAGCTTGAGCTTGAAACAAAGTCACCATTTGGAGCAGAGACAGAGACCAACATTTGAGATTTGGAGCAGCATTTAACGTGAGTTTTGGAGTTTTGGAGGTCCATTGCACTGGTGCATTGACTGCACTGTTCACGTGGTATGTTTTTTTTTTTTTGCTCTTTTTCTTTTTTGTTAGTTGTGTATATTATTTAAGTTTATTTTTAGTGATAATCTGTACATATTTTGTTGTGTAATAAAAAATGAAAAAAAACAAAAAAAAATTATGCTTGTTTTAGGTGTAGCAAAATATTCATGATTATTGTATTATGGCTATAGATGTTTAATGGGTTTTTTCATGTTATTTTTTAATGATAATTTTAGTGAGTGTGTGTTGGTGTGTTTGAATGTTTTTTGTTATTGATACTAGTCACAATGTAATATTTTAGGTTTAGGTTGTATATCATTATTGGTACATGATAAATTATTTGGTAGAATTTACACTACATGTTATAATTAACTTTGGTATTTGGCTTATAGGTTGTTGCAGTCATGAGTACACAAGAGATGGATGGTGTTAGATCCTTTGGTGCGAGTAATAGTTTTGTGGAGGATTTACCACAGCCTGTTGAGGGAAACATGCAGGAGGATACACCTGAGAGTGTGAGGAATTCAGTGATTGAACCAAGGGTTGGAATGGAGTTTGATTCACTTCAACAAGTCATTGAATTTTATAAGCATTATGCTTATTCGAAAGGATTTGCAACAATGACAAGGAATTCAAGAAAAAAGAAGGGCTTTAGTGAGACTTCTTATGTAAACTTGAAGTGTAACCGAGAGGGAAAATACAGTAGTTCGGTTGATGATCCTTCCAAGAAGAGGTCGACGATAAAAAATGCGTGTGAAGCTGGGATCAAAGCTTCGATGGATATTACGGATAAAAAATGGAGGATATTGAGTTTTATTGAGGATCATAACCATGAGTTGAGTCCTAGTAAATCTAGGCATTTTGCTGCTTTTCGGCATATAAGCACGGATACAAGAAGGAGACTCTTGATTAATGACAATGCTGGTGTTAGGATAAATAGTAGTATTAAGGCTTCCGTCGTTGAAGCAGGGGGTTATGAAAATATGACGTATAATCAAAGAGATGTTCGCAACTTTCTTGAAAAGGAACGTCGTTTAAAGTGTAAGGAGGGTGACGGACAAGCCTTGCACGATTACTTCGTTAGAATGCAAGCTAAAAATTCTAACTTCTACCATGCATTGGATTTGGATGATGAGTTACGTGTGCGAAATGTATTTTGGGTTGATGCGAGGAGTAGGGCAGCATACGAATCGTTTAATGATGTGATCACGTTCGACACCACATATCTAACAAACAAGTATGATATGCCATTCGCCCCTTTTATTGGAATTAATCATCATGGTGAATCTATTATACTTGGTTGTGGGTTATTGTCAAGTGAAGACACGGATTCGTTTGTGTGGGTATTTAGGCAATGGTTGCAAAGTATGTGTGACATTGCTCCAAAAGCCATTATCACAGACCAATGCCAAGCAATGCGGCGGGCCATTGAAATAGTTTTTCCGGAAACTGTTCATCGTTGGTGTATTTGGCATATTACGATGAAGTTGCCAGTGAAGCTTGCTGGATTGGAAGCTTATCAAGATATAAAGCATTATTTGCTTAAAGCCGTGCATGATTCAATGACAGTGGAAGAGTTTGAAGAAAAATGGAATCATACCATCACTTTACATCATCTTGAGGAGAATGAGTGGTTGGCCAAGTTATATGAGGAACGGGAGCGATGGGTTCCCGCATTTCTCAATTCCAATTTCTTTGCGGGAATGTCGTCAACCCAACGTTCGGAATCAATGAATGCCTTTTTTGATGGTTATGTACATAGCTCTACAACTTTGAAAGTATTTGTGGAGCAATTCGAGAAAGCAATGCGGAATAAGGTTGAAAAAGAGATTTTATCAGATTTTGAGTGTTTCAAAGGCAAGCTGGAGTGTTCATCATCATCTCCTATGGAGAAACAGTTCCAAGAAGCTTACACCCATGAGATTTTTAAGCGGGTGCGACTAGAATTTGCTGGGAGACAAGGTTGTATAGTAAATGAGCTTGTTAGAGGTAGTGATGAAGTCAAATACAAGATTGAAGATGAAGCATGCCCAGGGAAGCTTTTTGAAGTGAGATTCAATAGCTCTGAATGCTTGGTTGGCTGTGTATGTCGCATGTTTGAGTTTAGGGGGATATTATGTAGGCATGCCTTATTTGTGCTTTCCCAGCAACGTGTGACTATACTTCCTGACAGGTATATACTAGACAGGTGGAGAAAGAATATCAAAAGAAAACACACTTACGTCTCCACTTGTACAGATGATGTACAACATAACCCTGTCTTGGAAAGGTACGAGAAGTTACATAGACTAGCAGTCGGTGTGCTTGAGATAGGGGCTGAGTCTGTAGAGAATTTTAATGTTGTAGAAAAGTTGTTAATTGATTTGAAGGACAACTTTTCTCGTTCATGTGGTAAACAACCCTCGTCTCAGAGAAAGAATAGTGTTGGAGCTGCTCCTGATGTTGTTAGGACTGAAGTTGTAAGGAGTCCTACGGTTGTGAAGCGTAAGGGTCGACCTAGGATGAAACGGCTAAAGTCATCAATGGAGGAAGCGGTTTCAAAAGCCAAAGAAGAAAAGGAACAATGCCGTTGCTAGGAATCTTGCTCATTCAACATCAACTACTGGGGTACATAATTAAAAGACCACACTTCTTTTAATATCCTAGTCTATTATTGTTTATTAATTTTGGTTTAATTGTGTTTGGATGGCCTAGGTTGGAGGTAGTGCTTATGGAGATTGCTCTACATCAAACATGGTAAGTATAGGTGATTTGCACTGTTATTATTCATATGTAGCAAAGATGTTATTTTGGGGCTTATGGTTGAATATATATATATATATATATATTTTTTTTGTATTGTAGGAATATCCAGTGTCCATGCCACATTCACATGATGGAGTTATACACTTAACAAATCCAATGCCTTCCCAGAGTTTTGTGTCTGAGGTAAAGATATTTGTAATGTGGAAAAATTGGTTATTAAATCCTAGTTATTGCATACTTATTGTACCATGTTTTCTTTTACAGTCAATGTCACAGACTCAAGCTCATGGAAACGAAGACCAAGCCTTAAACCTTCCTTGATTAGATATATGTAAATATATATATATTTTTTTTTGTTAAACGATCCTCCTTTTTTTGTATTACGGAAGGATGCGTTGGTAGTTAGTTTTTTTGTATCATGGAAGGATCCGTCTCAATCTTGTATATCCTCAGCGTTGTTGTTTTTGCAAGAGGAAAGAGAAAGTGTAGGCTCCTTTCATTTCATTAACATACACCCATTGATTGTATTGTTTTTAGCTAGAGTGGATAATTAATGTATTTTGTCGTTCCAATCAATGATAATGGAAGTGCATACGTATTTGAGTGATTGCTAGTGGGTTATTCTAAGTTTTTTATGTATTCAGGTCATGGTGAATTTCATGAATATAGTAATTTTATGAAAGTTATGTTAGTGGTATACTTTGAACCAAGTTTGCAGAAATTGGCTAAGTTAAAACAGGTTTCTGGGTTGGTTTCTGGGTAAAGGCAGGTTTCTGGGTAATATGGTACCATGCACCAAGTTTGTAGAAAGTGTGGACAATTTTGTCCACACTTTAACAAAATTGTCCACACTTTCACAAAATTGTCCACACTTTCAGGCCAATATGAATACTGTTCACGTAGACTGTTCACGTATACTGTTTACATGCTCTTCAAGTGTGGACAATTTTGTCCACACTTTAACAAAATTGTCCACACTTGAAGACCAATATGAACACTGTTCACGTTACTGCTGACGTGTACTGTTCACGTATGCTGTTTACCATGCTGTTCAAGTGTGGACAATTTTGTCCACACTTTAACAAAATTGTCCACACTTTCAGACCAATATGAACACTGTTCACGTTACTGCTGACGTGTACTGTTCACGTATGCTGTTTACCATGCTGTTCAAGTGTGGACAATTTTGTCCACACTTTGTTCAAATTGTCCACACTTTTTTGTGAAGAGTTTACTGTTCACATAAAATACTGTTTACGTATCTCACAGAAAGTGTGGACAAAATTGTCCACACTTTGTTCAAATTGTCCACACTTTTATCAGAAAGAGTTCACTGTTTACGTATCTGACAGAAAGTGTGGACAAACTTGTCCACACTTTTATCAAATTGTCCACACTTTTATCAAATTGTCCACACTTTCTGGGGATGAATTTTACTGTTCACGTGACTGTTTAGTGTTCTAACGTGCATCAAATTGCATGAATTTGCATGGCCATTGCAAGAAAATATAGACATTAATGTCCACACATTGATGCAAATTGTCCACAATTTCTGGGCAGACTTAACATTTAAAATAAACATTTTTCTGGTACACAACACATTTCATTGAATACATTTCACTACATTCATTCATTCACATTCATTCAAATAAGCTTCCTCATTCATTCAACCAAATATTGTCTAATTACAAAAAGTGGTAATGACTACACTACACATTTATTGAATTTGATACCATAATACAACAATAAGGCCCACAATTACAGCAAGTCCTATTGTTAACAACTTCTTCAACGATTGGATGTCATCACGATGTACTGGTTGGACCATATCACGCATGCCACGCATCTCTGACTGAAGTTGATGCAAGTCCAGTAACAGTTGTGATGCATCAAGCAATTGTGATGCATCAACCATGGATTTAGAACTGGTTGCTTGTGATATCTCTTCCATTCTTTCACAGCCAGCTCGTTGGTTGATGGGCAAACACCAAGAAAAGAAACCGCATCGGTTGGCAGCACAACAATAATACAATTTGTTTTTGTTTAAACTTGATTCTGAAATCCTAACTGATGCTCTTTTGCCACAAACACAGTCTAAATTTCTAAATCTCAGCCCATCTCTAATTGCACTATTTACTGATGAGGAAGACATGTTTGCTGCAAAGGTATTAAAATATGAATTTATATTATTAGGTTATTAAAAAATCATATAATATATTAGTTTATGTCAAAAAGCTTAGGGTAATATTAAGGGTTTGAATTTAAGTTTTTTTTTTTTTGATAAAAATATTATTTAAGTTGAATAAAACATAATTAGGGTTTTAAATATTAAAATTGTCAATATGATTTAATTTGAATAGAATATGATGTAATTAGGGTTTTGAATATTAATCTTAAATTTGAGAAATGAAATTAATAACAAAGAGAGAGAGAGAGAGAGAGAGAGAGCATACCGTATTCACAAAGTTGATTGAACAAAAGAGGAAAATTGAAAACAACCAGCACCCCCACCAAATTTCGGTCACAACCCAGTAAAATTTGGTCACAGCCCAGTAACAAAATCACATCCCACTGTTCAGACACCTAACACGCAGTGAAGATGGAGTGAGATTGAGAAGTCTGAAGATGGAGTGAGATTGAGAAGTCTTGTAAGCATTTAATGCTCTCTGCCAACCCAAAGACAGCAAACCCGAAAAGAGAATGGAAGAAAGATTAAGAAAACATAGAGGCAGACAGCTAAGAAGAAGAAGGAAGTTCGGGTTTTGTAGCTGAAACAAGTTGAGGGGGTTTTTGTAGCTGAAACAACTTGAGGACTCTACCTTCTAGCCGAAGAACACTGCAGCAGGGACGTGCAGCTCGAAGGAGAGGACAGTTCAGGTGATGGGATTGGCACAAAGTGTGTTTAGAAGAGATCACATCAGCCCGTCTTTAACCAGCTAAGATTGGGCTGGCTGGCTGTTGTTAGAGTGATACTGTTCAAGTCTTTAGTTAGGAGAAGTATATCCATGCCGTGTCCCATGAGAGAAGTTGATTTAATGTTTTTTTTATTTAATGGACCCACATTGATGTGTCCTTGTGTTCAGAAGATCACATCTTCTGCTCAGAAAATCACATGAAAACAACGTGTGCTGTGTAAAAAGTCTGGTCCAAAGTTCCTTGGAAGTATCTGCCGTGTAAGAGCATTCTCAATGGACATGCTAAAATTTAAGCTAAAATTTAGTTTAAAACCCTACTTTTTCTATTTTAACTTACCATTTTAAAAAACACTCACATCCGATTCTCTGTTCTCAACTCTATTTCAATTAAATATTCATTATTTATTTATTTTTTATTATTTCCTCTAAAAGTCATATATATATGCCCATATATAATCATTAATAAAACTAGTTTATTAAATTTTATAATCTATATTTTCTATAGTATAATATATATTAAATATTTTTTTAATAAGTCTCATTTGATAAATTTTTAATTTTTTCATGAATGAGTAACTACCCATAGCATTCATTGTGAAAGAAAAAATGAAGTTGCAACATTCATTGTAGCAATACATGTATTATTAATGAGGTCCAAGACAAAAATATATATATATATATATATCTTGACAAAAAGAAGAAAGGAAAAAAGAGCTTGACAGCCACGGGAGAGAGGAGCGGAACAGAACAAAGGAAAAAAAACAAGGGAAAAAAGGAAGAGAGAGAAAGGAGCGGAACAGAAGATAAAATAATAAAAAATAGAAATGGCAAATGAACAGTGCAAGGCATAAATGCCTTGCAACTATAGCAAAAACTTATTTTAGCTCACGTGAAGCATGTCCGTTGGGAGGCCTTTTTTGTGGTTGTGGGCTATATTTGAGTTTGTTTTACCTTTTAGCACGTCCATTGGGAATGCTCTAATAACAAACAAATTGCTAGTTCAATTGCAATGCAAATTTGCATTTAGATTTAGTATTGTGTGTTGATTTAATATTTTATTTATTTATAAAATTTAATGGATATTATTTATTTATAAAATTTAATGGATAAGATTAAAAGTGAATGTTGAAACTTTTAATCTTAACCATTCAAGTCATACAAGAATTATGAATACATTTTATATGTTTAAAAATGTATTTTATTTATTTATAAAATTTAATCTTAACAAACAAATTGTTTAAAAAACTTTGCTGGTATTAATACAGTTCATACAAGAATTATGAAAACATTTTATATGGTTTGCTTTTGTGGTTATAAACACAATTTTATGTTAGTATTATAAAAAGAACATTAGTAGAAGATACATTTAATAATTATTGACAAAAGTTGCATTAAATTTGTTATAAAGATTTCGCAGAAATTTTTAACATTTAATAATTATTGAGAAAAATTGTAAATATTCATTCAAATATTATTATTAATAAAAAGATTGCAAATAATACAGTTAATAATTATTGACATCAAATGTAAAAAATAAATTAAGAAAATGTGACTTCAAAAAGTATGTATAAGTTAGGTTCAGAAGTTGTAATTTTAAAATACGTGAAAAAAAATGTATTCAGAATGAGAAAATGAAAAAATAATTTGAAAAAAAGGTACAATAATGTATTTTGTGTATGTTAGATTCAGAAATTGTAATAATCATGGTTGAATATGTTAGATCAATATTTGTTGTTAACTAATTTATGAATTTCTTCATTACAATATATAACTTTTTTCATTTATAAATGATAAAATGTTAACTTCAATTAAAATGGAACTTTAGAAAGTATTCTTAACTTATACAAGTAATATAATGTAATTTAGCAAAAATAATAATAACATAACAATTTTTTTGATATTATGCATAGAGTATATTTGGAAAACATGTGTCATCTTAGTCATCCACCTCTTCTCCATTAGAATAACCTCCTATCATGTGTCGTCATCATCAATTATATCTTATATATTCAATGGTTAAGTTATAGTTAGCTACAAGGGAAGGTATAAATCGTGTGTTGGTCTCTTCCTCGGATCAACCCTAACCGTACCATCCGCTATAGATCGGGTGTTAATTGGAACCATAAGAAATATCCAACACTTTCCTGTTTGGATCAGATTTGCTGTTCACATAGAAGATGACCATCAGTATACTGTCGTATACTTTAACTATACGGGTTTGTTCAAAAACATATATGGTGAGCCAGAACGAAGTAGTACTAGTGTATAGACAATTCTTAGTTATATAGTACTGTATGGAGCATTACTATATGGATGATTCTAAGTAGAAAAATATTACAATTTGTTGTTTAAATATGTTACTCAAATGTAATCGTACTACCAAGGTGGTTATCAAATGTAAACACAAATACTAATAACATTGTATGACATACGTTTTTAATACGTTAGTTTGTATAATTAAATTACATAAAATATCAATGTTACTTTTCCATAACTAAGTTCTAAATTATTGAATTCCAATGTTCTACTTATATTTTTTGAATTTTAATATTTTTATTATAATTTTTTAATTTTTTGTCTTTACTGATTTTAATATAAAAAAGTTATTAGATCTTATTATATGTATGTATGTTAGTGTCGAGTGTCGAATTATAATTTTTTCCCCCTAACTAAAATTTAGATATTATATATATATATATATTTTAATTTAAAAAAATAACATAACTATTTTATTCATTAATATGTACATTTTTTTGGTAATTTATTGATTAATATTTACATGTAAATTAATTTAATTGATTAAATATTTAATTACTTAATATTTTAATACATACATTAATATATGAGGTTACAAAAAAAGCCCAAACCCAATGTCATATAATAACCCATAATATATATATTAATATTATCTGATGCTGAAAAAAGCCCAAACCCATTATCATATGATAACCCATAATATAAGGTTATTAAAAAGCCTAAACTCATTGTCATATGATAACCCATATTATACAGTAAAATATAAGATTACTTAAAAAGCCCAAACCCATTATTATATAATAACCCAATATATAATATATTAACATGCCAAAAACAAAAGCCCAAACCCATTAATCCACTTAAACCAAACCAAAAAAGAAAGAAGAAAGAAAGCAAACCAAAAAAAGAAAGAAAGAAGGCGGGTCCAACGTGGGCAATTTGGTGGGAAAGTTGGTCCCCAAAACGGCGTCGTGTGAGCTTTTGGGGGGAAAAAAAATGGCCAATACGGCGTCGTGTGGGCTTTTGGGGGGAAATTAAAATGGCCAAAACGTTGCCGTGTTGGGCTTTTGGGGGGAAATAAAACATTACAAAACGCTGCCGTGTTGGCCTTTTGGGGGGAAATAAAAATTCCCAAAACGGTGCCGTGTTTGGGCATTTGGGGGAAAGTGGTCCCCAAAACGGTGCCGTGTTTGGGCATTTGGGGGAAAGTGGTCCCCAAAACGGTGCCGTGTTTGGGCATTTGGGGGAAAGTGGTCCCCAAAACGGCGCCGTTTTTGGGCTTTTGAGGTGGAAAGTGGTCCCCAAACGGCGTCGTTTCTTCGAGCCTGCATGTCAGAAGCTTCCTCAACACGAGTACACGACGCCCTCTCTTCTGTCTCTTCGAAACTGAAACAAACAAACAACAAACAAAAGTGTAACTGTTAGAAACTGAAACTGAACCTCTCCTCTGTCACAGTCTTTCCTCTCCCTCTCTTCACGTGCAAACATTCCCAAGAACAAACTACACTCCTATCAAACACTCAAACTTCCCCAGCGTGACCCATTCCCTTGCACCCGTAGACACAAAAGCAAAAGGAAGTAAGAAACAATCTTCGAAAGAGAAAGGTGAGAGCCCAAACTCATTTTCTTCTGTCATTTTTTAATTTTTTGTGAGTTGATACTATGCTTGCCATTTTGTGAAATATTTTGACTTTGGTTGAGGAATTTGCTAAGTGTGGACAATGTTAGGGTTTTGTGGACAATCTTAGGGTTTTGTGTAGTCACTTTGTTAATTTTTTTAAATTTCATTTATGTGATCTGTTTTAGTTTGATTCTCAATAATTATTTCTGTCCATTAAATTCATTCTAGTGGAAGTTTTTACATTTGCTAGCTTGTCAGTATTAGAGGGTGAAGAAAAGAAACTTGATTAGCATCATACAAGTAAGATTCTTAACAGCAGTGTTGCAAATAAACTTAGATGGTTATATATTCTTTTTATACAAACAACTATGTGGAGGATTGAGGAGCTTTGTTCTGCTTGTGGATGTTTTTGTGGTTCTGGACCTCTGGTGATGATTTTATGGTTTACAGATCATCATTTTAAATGTACATGTTATTGAAGCTCAAATCCATCCAAAAAATTTACTTCTGAACATGATAGCTTAGTCTTGTACTTTCTGCAATCACTTTTTTCTGTCTCCTGCCTTGCTGTCAACATGACAAACTTGGTGTTGCATTGTTTGCTGGAAATTGTTAAGCTTGTCCTTGATATTTGTTTGTCTTTCTTAATATATGTGCACAGTTTGGCTTTACATGGTTCATACAAGTAATTGCTATTCAAATACTCAAATCTTATTCTTAATATATGTGCACAGTTAGACTTTACATGATTCATACAAGGTTTTAAATATTAAAATACTCAAATCTAAATGCAGGCCCTAGCTTAGAATATTGCATTTCTTGGTTGGACTATGAAATTTACAACCTTACTCATGAAATAAAAAATGTACAGTCCTGTTCCACCTTTATCGGATGTCCCCTAAAGAGACAATCAACCTTAATTATCTCTATCTTTCAAGACCCAAAGAACAAAAAATCCTATCTTTTATGAAGGTGAGATTTGATCTGTCTATAGTTCCACTTCAAGAGATGAGCATATTCTCTTTGTGATGATGTAAATGATGTGGTATAAACCATGCCACAGGTCAGACCTACATATTGAATTGAAGCAGAAATTAGTTAAAAGCTATTACTTTCTTAGCCAGTGGCAAGTTCCTTACTGATTTCAGTTAATGGATATTGTTGTATGAGCATATATAAAGGAATAAGAGAGTTCCATGAAGAAGATAAATAAAACAAAACATGTTTAAACTGTGATTAAAATGTGGACAATGTTAGGGTATTCTGGACAATTTAAGGGTATTCTGGACAATTTTCACTTAATGTTCTCTTTAGAAGGCACTTGCACTTGCACTTTGCACTTGACTGCACCTCACACTTTCACCAACACTGTTAATGTTAATCTTTATGATATCTTAGACACTATCAAGAGCCTTACATCTACACTTGTGGCTTTCTGATCCTCTCTGCTGTAATGATTTTTGCTGTTATATCCAATTCTTTTAAGCAATGATTTTGCTGTTATATATATAACCAATTAGCTAAGATCAATCATTTGTAATATGTGTTTTCTCTTTCTTATATGATCAAACAGCTTCTGTTTATGTGGTGCAGGAAAATATAATTGAAATTGCATTTAGTGTGAATTAAGCGGTTTATTGTTGGATTTAGTCTATATTGGTTATATATATAAACATACACAACATTTATATGGGTTAAGAGACTGGCACTGATTTGACTTTGGGGGTCAAATTAGAACCAAAATTGGTTTATGCAAGTTGGGTTAGCTCAATCTGATTGAGTTGGAAATTACTGTAGAACCAGCTGAGAAACATGGAAAGAAAAACAAACCCAAATGAGTTAACTAAGAGAGAAGACAAATGAATACCTGTCCAGCCATGTGTGCCAAGTACTTGTATAGTAAATATAGTACTAGTGATGACTGATATTGTTTTTTTATTTTTTATTTTTTTTGTGTGTGTGTGGTCATAGGTTGACTTGAATGTGACAAATATGTTTGGAATGGCCACAAGTTTAAACTGTGATTAAAATGTGGACAATGTTAGGGTTTTCTGGACAATTTAAGGGTATTCTGGACAATTTTCACATTTTCTGTATAATAGTGCTTCAATTGGCATACATTTTATACAGCATCCTTGTCTTGGCATTACTACTAGGGTAAAGATGATTAGAGTGCCAAAAACAGAAAGAATAAGAATTTGTTACATGTACAACACATGAAACTTGTTACTACATAATGGAATAGTGTGAATCCTACAATAAATCTATTGGTATCTTTGTGTGACATGCTGGCTTCAAGACATAGTGTCTTTGGATGAGCTTATTCTTGTTAGCATCTATCCTCTATATCTTCTTGTTTCTTTTAAAGTGAATGATTTTATGAGATATTCTAATTCTATGGATTTCCATTTTGCATGTGGCCAAGGCAATGGCGAGTATTGAAGCTGCACCTCGTATTCGCCATCAGTGCAGTGTTACCAAATTGATGGAGGTTAACAACACCTTAGCTGAAGAATGCAAGAGCCAGCTGCAAACCACTCCATTTGGGTGGTTGCTGAATCTCCACTGCAACATCGAGGCAAGTGGACGGATCCTTGAAGTGATGGCTACAAGGTGGAATGCCGATGCACGTGCATTCCAAGTGGGTGATAGGCTCATACCTTTCACCCTATATGACATTGCCCTCATATTGGGGTTGCCTGTGAGGGGAGAGCCAATTGATTTGAACCAAGCTCATTCTGGGGGGTCTATGGTGGAGAAATTGTTAGATAGGCATTTGAAGACAACTTCACCAGACCGAAATAAATTGGTGACATTGCTCACCAAAACTTCCATACAAGTCCCAAATAGGGTTAGGTTGTACATTGCCCTAGTCTTTAGTTATTTTTTGTTTCCCACCACCTCCAAAAAAGTCAACCCAAGCCTCCTACCATTGCTTGATGATAGAGCCAACCTAGGTACATATGCATGGGGGAAGGCAGTGTATGACTTCTTGGTTAGTGGTTTAAGCCGCGCAGCTTCATCGATGCAAGCGAAAAAAGGTAGAGGCAACTTGCACATTCAAGGTTGCACTGCCTTGCTTCAGGTAAAATTTTTTTTATCCTCATTGTTTACTCCACAACCATTCTAAATTTTGTTTTATTCTTAAACTTGCCATTGATGTCATGATTTTTGCAGATATGGGCATGCGAGCACTTGGGGGTTGGTTCGAAGAATGCTGAAATTAACCAACCTTTCCCAAGATTTTTAGCATGGACGCACCAAAGAATGTATACTAAGAAGGCAAGCGAGGCCTTTAGTAAGAGTGCCAATGTAAGTATCTTACACTAAAGTTGCATACTAGTTTAATAAACATGTTAATATTCTTATAAAGATCTTATATGTTAGTATTTTAGCGTTCTAATTCATATA